>JADRCH010000009.1:10901178-10950425 GCA_019843965.1 Rhynchomys soricoides | reverse complement strand
TCTCTCTCTCTCTCTCTCTCTCTCTCTCTCTCTCTCTCTCTCTCTCTTTTTTTCCCCCGAGACAGGGTTTCTCTGTGTAGCCCTGGCTATCCTGGAACTCACTCTGTAGACCAGGCTGGCCTCGAACTCAGAAATCCACCTGCCTTTGCCTCCCAAGTGCTGGGATTAAAGGCGTGCGCCACCACTGCCCAGTGAGGGATGAATCTCTTGTTCAATACCCCCAACACACAGAGACACACTGAGACACACTGAGACACACACACACACACACACACACACACACACAGGGAAGTTAAGAGCACTTGGTGCTTCTTGCAAAGGATCTGGGTTTGGTCCTCCATACCCACAGGATGGCTCACAACCATCTCTAACTCCAGTTCCAGAGAATCTGACGCCCTCTTCTGGCCTCTGCAGGCATTGCACATATGTCCAGGTAAAACATTCATACACAAAATTTTTTATCTAAAATAAATCTTTTTTAAAAATGAGAATTAGGTAAAATTCAAGGTAGTGCCATTGGTAACAGGGCAGAAAGAATAAAAAAATTCAAAAGAATGTGAATGAGGCTGAAGAGATGGCTCATCAGGTAAGACATTCGCTGCCAACTCTGATGGCCTGAGGTTGATCCCTGAGACCAATGCTCCATGGCACACATGTACACACAAGGGGATAAATGCACTTAAAAAAGGAAATATTAATAAAATAGCCTGAGAAGTTAGACTGTTAGAGAGAAGAGATTTCACAACACAAACTGCAAGGACTCCCTGAGGAGGGAGAGGCCCAGCACCAGAGAGCTGCCGGGATAGCAGACTAGAACGTGTGGAGAGCAATCAGTCCAGCACCCGGGAAGGTGATGCTAAGAACCACCAGGATGCATTAGTGGGAACTCGGGACCAAGTACAGGGTGGGGAGGAGGGGCAGAGAAGAGACAGCTTTAAATGTGTCTCCATTCCATTTATAGTGATTAATAAACTCACTATAAATGAAATGAGGCGACACCTCAGAAACGGTGGAGGAAGAACCTTCAAAGGTGTGCCTGTGCAAAACAAATCAAATAAAAATAACTCTGGCAAGAACCAAAAAACCAAACCAAACAACAACAAAACCAACCACCCAACCAATATCAACTCATAAAAATTACCTTTTTAAAAAACAACAAAAAAAGAACAACCATTGCCATTCTCGATGCACTTAAAAATGGCGGTGCCTATGATCCTCAGGATGTGTGAGGCTGAGTTGCCTTCCCCCCTTTCTTCATGACTCCAGGGCAGGCTTGAAAACCAACTGCCTTAAAAGACAATATCCACAGGTTTGAAGACCTTTGGCAAGCCATACATACAGAAATGTCATAGTTAACCTGTTTTTGAAAACCTAGAAAAAGCTCCTTTCCCAGAATTTTGAATTATTTCGGATGATTTTGTGTATAAACAGCTCTGTCTCATGGGCATTTGTCAACATCACAGTTATCAGTAGGCTAATGAATTGGGCAAACAGCAGCTGCCTAAAAATCTTGACGGGACAAAGCAGAGAATGAGAGTGTGCACAAAGGATGTGTGAAAAGGGTTGATACAGCTCCAGGGATCTAAAATGGATGCCTGGGATGGACACTGTATACATCTAGAAGGCCTGAGATTATCCAGGCTCTCACTTGGGCTGATCCTGAAGCACTGTGCAAAGGGTAAACTCAGGCTAACTTTCATAGTAACCTGCCTTCCAGGACATGAATATAGACCTCAATATGTAAAAAAGACCAGAATCCCCAATGATTCAAAACATTTCAGAAAGTCTCTGGCCATCATTGGCTGACCATCAAACTAACTGAGCAGGAACTTCCGGGAACATATACAGCACTTTGAATACAATCTGAGTCATCACTGGACAACATAGGGTGAATATTCAGGAAACTCAATAGAACCCAGATAAATAGATTCACAGCCGTATACACCAGATCAAACCTCAATGACAATGACAAAGATAAGACTATGGAAAACAGCTAAAGGAAGGTGACATAAAACTGACTTCTCAGCAGAAACTATGGAGACCAAAACTATGGAAAGGTATGGGACACCTTCTGTATTGTTCATGGGTCTGGGGGAGTCCCAGAAGTACCCCAAACTGCACAGGCCAAAGGCCAATGGTCTTGATTGTCCACCAGAAATCGATGATAAGACCCTATTCCTGAAGATTCTGTGTAGTCTGGTTGCAGGACACAGAGAAACCAAGCTGTAACTGAGCCAGTGCTTCCTCCCTGCTGACTAGGTTTCAAGTACAGAAGGCACTAAGTAGGATGTTGGGGGGAAGAGCCATCAGTAATCCTATCCAGTTGTGGAACCTACATGCTATACTACCAGCCTGCCAGGCAAGGTGTGCCCGGGGCCTAAAAGTATGACTGTTAGGGGGGTAATCAACAGTCTGCTGATTGGACTGTTCCGCAGGAGGAATCAAGACTGATACTGTAAACCTGGTCCAAAGCCAGTGCTTGGGAGATCTTCCTAATGCATCTAAAGCTAGACTGTGGAATTATAGAGCTGCACTTTTCCCAGCTTCCAGGAAACCCTAAAAGCAGTAGTTACACACCCAACAGTCTCACTAGGTCTCGGTTTTCTTCTACTTCACAGCCTTTTCCACACATGGCTCTGACTAGGCTCCCTCCACAGGCAATGGGGAGATGGGAGTGTTTATGGCTTGCTTCTATGGGTGTCCATGGGGCAGTAATGTTCAGCAGCTGAGCATCTGGAGATGCAGAGTGTGGGAAACACCTAGAACCTTCTCAGTGGAAGATAAGCAGGCCAGGTTTTCAGATGCCCTTGGTTCTGTAGCCAGAAATTTCCTCAAATGGTGAGAAATGAACCAATCTCACCCACTGAAGACTGGCAGGTGTTTCTAGACCTTTTCTATTTGCTTTCGGTTTTTCTATTTTTCTATTTTCTTTCATTTTCTATTTGTTCCTATTGCAGGCAGCCGAAGCCTTTTGTCCTGAACAAGCAACGAGGATACAGTCGTGGTTTTCTTGCCTGGAATATGAGTGATTATGAAGACATCCAACAGAGAAACTCCAAACGGGCTATTCTCGTTAAACAGAGTAAGTCACTAAGGAGCAACTTGCCCTCCAAGCTGCCCAAGCTGCCAAGCAAAGAAGAGAAGGTAAGCTGCCATTTTCCTGAATTATCCCTAGAAAAGCCTGGCTGAGGACTAGAGAGTGTAATTTGATTCTAATAGTGTCATAATTCCCCTTTAACCTAACAACCAGAATGTGATCCAGATTAGATTTCCTCTGCAAGTGTCCACTGTGTTGGGGAGCAGGGTATGAGTCTTTTTTTATAGTGTAAGAAAACAGGAGGGTGTGTGGTCCTGCCCTTACAAATGTTTATCCATCACATGGTTTGACCTGCAGAGAATGGTCGGGCACTAATTTCCACAAGCTGAGAAAACAGTCTGTACAACAGAGGCAGACCTGTAACTCCCCTGCAAACCCTGCACACACTCAGAACATTAAAAATACACCAGCTCACTCTCCTGACTCCCTTCTTAGTACCTACAGGGTTATAGCAAGCTGTGTCATTTCCTTCCATGGGCTTTTAAGAATAAATAAGATGGGGACATCAGGTACTTTCCTGAAATTTTTGGAGAGGGAACATGAGAATCAAGTAAAGGGCGTGTAATCCTACATTCCACAGTGCTCTCCGGAAGTCTGTGTAAAAACCAGTCTCCTATATGGACCTTCTGCACAATCCTATGGCACAGTGTGCTTTGTCACCATCCAGTGTTTAATACAGATGCTGACAGAAAGTTTCTATGGCAGAAAGGAAAGTGGAATAGCTTACATCCATTCCGACTCCTGTACACAGAGAGTCATCTTGCTTCCTTGAAGAAGAGTCTTCAGAGCTCACTCGCACAGAACTTACCATGCTTCCAAGATGGCAATCTTGCCCAGAACTTACCATGCTTCCCCATCTTGCTCAGCAGCCATTACTATCACCCCTTTAAAGCATTCTATAAGGGAGCTGAATTTGTCCTCCTGGGAAGGTCCTGGGCCCAGGGACACTTTGTGTTGAAAATGGGACTAGTACAGATGCTAGCCTCCTCTTGTGGGGCTGACTTTGGGGAAGACAATGATTTTGAGGTAATGATGATCAATGATTGACATAAGCTGGGCTAGTTATATTATTGAATGCATTTTCAGTATAATCACACATTAGTTCCAAATGCCTTCTATCATCCACTAAATCTAAACGAAGCCTTTATGTTTTGCATTAAATTTTTTACTAAGAAGTTTTTTTGTTTGTTTTACTTTAAAATGGTTTAAAATTTACAGAGGAAATTTTGCAAGAACAGCCTTATATACTCTTCTCCCAGATCCATCAATTAAGTCTCCTGGCTTTGATGTATTTTCTTCCTCACTCTGAATGTATGTATACATGTATACACCACCTCCCACGTGCCATTTGAAGGCAAGTGCAGACACAATGCCCCTTTATTTCTTGACACTTCAGGGTGTACTCCCTAAGAGCAAAGATGTTCTCTCATACAGCCATAGCTACAGTTTTAAGATTTAGGTCTACAACTCATGATCAAATTTTACTGATGGTGGTAGGACCATACATCCTATTTTGTGATCTGTTTAGTTTCTCTCCATTTGTGTCTCAGTCTTCATCTGTGTCTTTGAAGGCTGTGGGAAGCTTTCTTGGCATGGTTTCTCCAGGTGGGCTCGTCTGCTGCCTCTGTGCAGGCTGACTCAGACTGTGTGTTATGCACAGGAAGTCCAGAAACATGGTGTACCACCAGGTGTGGGTCAGAGCGTCCTCAGTGAGGATGCACAGTCACGTCCTTTCTAAAAATATAGAGAATTCAAAATAAACTTCCCATCAGGCAGACTTTCTCTTAAAATTTCAGAGTGTATTAGAAACTCATTTTCCGTGTCTGTTTGCTTGGAGGATCTCAGAGTCGTGGACATTTGAGAAAACCCCCATCTCCTTTTTGTGTAACTAACTCCAGGAAATCATTCTTACATATTCAGAAGCCAATAATGAGTACAGCATGTGAGAAGCACCCGCACGCCAACGCCCACTCAGGCAAGAATGGAACTGGCAGTCATTACTGCTAGAGAGAGGCTGAGAGGCCACCATGCCTCTCCTTCTTTGTTTTGAGACAAGGTGTCATATAGCCCAAGATGACCTCAAACCCATTACATAGTTGAAGATGACCTTGAACTCCTGACTCTCCTGCCTTCGCCTCCAGAGTGATGGAATTACGGCAGGTGCCACCATGCTGATGTAGCTCCCCATTATACTGAAAGAACCATAGCTGTACTAAGAGCCACCAAGAAGTAAAAACCTGGCCTTGTCACAGTATTACACGCTTCTCATCTAGAGAGGGTCGGAATGTTTGATTATTTCTGCTATTGAATGTAATCTCTACTTACAAACTTGAGAGCTTAATTATATGATTTGTAAAAAATAAAAAAAGCACAGTACAGGTCCAGGTATTTAATAGTATGAAACACTCTTGTGCACATTTACCTGGAGTGCACTAACAAATACTTTTAGAATTCAACTGTGCAAAAGTGTTTCTCCCACTAAGTCTCTCTCTTTTTAAACATTGCAAACATCTCTCAAGTTTCTATCTCCCACTGCATTTGTTCTTCTTCCATCTTGATCTTTTTCTTCTCAATAAGTAGTAGTGACCTAAATGTTCTAAAGCTTATGACATAGAACACCATTCATTTCCACTGCATTCTTGGCTTGCCAGTATTCTTGAGACCCTCTAAATTCCAACACAAGCATTGATGTATTCTTTTTTCAAAAAAAAAATCTTTTGTTTACTTCATGCCTTCTTTCTGTCGTGGCCTTTGAAGAGCAGGAATAGTCTCAGATGTTAATGTGCACATGAACCCTGGGGTGACCGAATTCAGATGCAGATGATGGCTCTGTAGGTCTGTGGTGTCTGCTGTTCTACATTTCTGTCCAGTTCCTAGGAAACACTGATCGCTGTTCATGGTCTGGGGACCTTAAGTACTATGGTGCCAGAGGACTTGGCCATGAATTGAATTTGGGGACAGAACAGAAGAGGAATTGGCTGGATGAGGGGACAGAAGAGGCTGGGAGGGCAAAGACAACACCAGCCTTCAGGGGAGTACAAGGACTTCAAGATGGCTGCACACTAGAGTGAAAAGAAGCCGGGCTCAGTGGAGTGTGCCGTCAAGTACGTAGGAGGCAGAGTGGGGAGATTCATGTGAGCCCAGGAAATTGAGGCCAGTTTGGCTGCACAGTGAGATCTCATTTCTTAAAAATTAAGAAAGTGAACCGGTGATAGAGGTTTGGTAATCTCAGCTACTCAGGAGTTTGAGGCAGGAGCCTGCCCTGATAACAATGAGTTTAAGGCCAGTCTGGGAAACTTAGTAAAAACCCCATTTCTAGATAAATAAATAAATAAATAAATAAATAAATAGAAAGAAAGAAAGAAAGAAAGAAAAAAAGAAAGAAAGAAAGAAAGAGAAAGAAAACGAGGCCGGAGATATAGCTCAGTGGTGCCTATGCTTGATGACCAAGGTGCATTATACACATATAAAGTACCTGGTGCTGATGCTGACCAGCCAACTCACTTCACTTCAGTCTATGATGCTAAAGCCCTTGGGGGGTTATTGAGCTGCTGTTTAAGCAGAGTAGAGGGGCAGTATCAAACCATTTTAGCAAGGCATGGAAACCAACACAGAGGAGAATTGGTTAGAAGTCTTTGGTATGAAATGGAGGTGAGTTTGCAGAATAGGGGAGAGTTAAAGTGAGGCAGAAAGAGAGGAGGAAAAGCAGTGAGCTGAGCCGGCTCACCGGCACACTCTGGGTATGGGGAAGTCTTCATGATGTTTGTTACAGGAATGAGGAGGTATAGGCTGAATCCTCAGAGCTCAGCAACAGAGGTTTGGAGATGCATGGTAGCAGAGCAGAGGAGAAGTCCACAGCATGGGGTTGTGTTATTATGTGAAAGTTAACAGCCAGGATTGGTGATTCATGGTTGTAATCCAAGCACTTGGAAGGTGGGAGAGAGGAGGATAGTCACAAGCTCAGTGCTGTTCAGTGGCCTGCACAGCTGGTTCTAGCTCAGCAAGGACCACACAGTTGAGATCACCGGGAAGAGAGAGAGGGTAAGAGGTAGACAGAAGAGATTATTTCTTATAAGCTGGCATTACACTATCTGGCTCCCACCTAACTCCATTTTACTTATAAGTACCACTGGACTGCTCTCTTCAGTACTTGTATCAGTCAGGGGACCTTTGTGTATACTTAGAGAGGAGACACAGGAGTGTTTGTCATAAGGAACTGGCTCACGTGACTGTAGGAGCTAGAAAACCCATAGTTTATAGGGCTGGCTGGCAGGCTGGGCCAGAAAAAGATGAATGCCATGGTTTGGATGGGGATGAGGTTCAGGGTGGGGACAGTCTGAATTTTGAAGTCTAACTCCTTCAACTGATGAAAGAATCTGCTTTACTCAATCTATTGATTTAAATATAATCTCATCTAATAAACAGCCTGACAGCATGACCTACATTGGCGTTTGACCTGTCTGAGAAGTGTGGCCTAGCCAGATTGACAAATGTCATCATCAGAGCACCCATCTCAGCCAGTTGTGAGGACTAAATGATGTGACACCAAGAGTCTAGACGGTAGGAAACCAAACGGGAACCTAGACTGTGCTGTGTGTTCTCAAGGCCTTACGATGGCATGACTTAAAATGGCTTCCAGATACACAGAAGCTGGGCACTCTGTTCTCCTTTCCAGCTTGAAAGGTAGACTGAGGCTGAGAAAACTGACAAGGGAGACCCAAGAGGGCTGGTGCCCCAGGCACAGCCACAGAGAGGAAGGCCCCCTGTGGTGCAGACCCTGGCCTGTGTTCCAGAAAGGCCCTGTGTGAGGGGAAGTTCTCAGGTACCGAATCCAAGATTGACAAAAAGAAGCTTCTTGTTCCTGTCACAAAACCAGCTGAAGGTGACAAGCATGCTGGTGTCAGTAGTGCCTGGCTACTGTCCTACTGAAGATGTGCCATGGAGCTGTTGAGCATGGCAAAAATCACTCTGTCAGCATGTGAGGAAGTTGCTTGCTGGTCCTGGGAGTTGTTCTCTCCTTCCACAACCTTGGGGTTCTGGGGCTCCAACTTAGGTCATAAGGCTTGGCAGCAAGTGCCCATACTTGTTGATCTATGCCTTGGCCCCTGGATATGTTATATAAACATGTACATTTTAGAGAAGGAGCTTAGATATAATGAGGTGGAGAGATGCCTATGTGTATACACAGTGCTCCGTGCAGGCAAGGGCTACAGCTACTGGGGTCCCGATCTTACAAGAGCCACAGCTGCTGCGGCTGAAATTCCCTAAGTCCATCATTTCACTGTAAAGATCAAGTGACCACTTGTTAAAATCCTTACAAAGTAAATCCATAACCCCAGGATTGACAACAGCTACATTCCTGGAAAATTCATCATATGCTAGTGTCAGGTAGAAACTACAAATGCTCAGCTTAGATCATTAAAAACAGATTTACTGTGCCAGTGAATGTCAGGTAGGGCAATTAAAGGTCACACAGACTGGCTCTGGGGCATTCCCATGGGCTCTAGGCCGTGTCTCCTGACATCCCTGGCCCAAAGCTCAAGAGTGTTCTGGGGCCAGTAGTCTCACTCACCAGGGTGCTAATCAAAATCTCCCTGCACTTCTAGAGTACTGACATATACAATGACCTTGGTTCACCATATAAGTCACTGAAAGATTCTGTATTTGATTAAGTACAGCAAACAAATCATGCAGCACCAGGAAAATAAGATAAATTCAAAAAGTTTATTGCACCAAATGTCACAGAAAAATGGATCAAAATAATATATGAATGTTGTTTTAGGAAAATGTTTCCACACACTGACAGTTGTACCCACTCAATTGACTTAAAAAACAGTCCTATCAATTTCTTTTAATGAAAGACCAATAATAACACAGCCCAGAATTGTCTCCTTTTTAAACCACTGAAATTTAAACAGAATGCAAACACATGTTCCAGACATTCAACAAATTTTAACATTTTTAAAGATTAACATTCAAAGAGGGGTTGCTTGATTTAGGCCAGAACTGTACCCTTCTCCAGGCACAATAAAAACAAAGGGTGCACATGAGCTAAGAGAAGCTGTGGACTTTTTCAATTTAATGATGAAAGTCTACATGAACATAATACCCGAGTGTGCATCACTGGAAAACTTCAGACGTTTTAAAAGAATCTGAGAGTTGTTTTGTATTCTCTATGTACATCCAACTAACGAAGAACCTAAAAAGCTACAGACTAGCTTATAAAATCCAAAGACCTGATTTTTAAGAGCCCAGACAACAGTTTAGTATCATTTAGCAAGTGGGGAATTTCCTCCCTCCAAAAAGGTTAATTCTGAAAAACACGGTAAGTTAAAAAGTTGCAATGTGTAAACGCAGCTCCATGAGATGTGGGAACATGAGTTACTTCCCGTATAAAACAGCACAGTCTGGAAAATGGGCTGAAGCTGTACAAAAGCTATTTAACACTGATAAAATAAGATACTTTGGAATTATGCACAAGTATGGAAGCTACATTTTAATTTTTCATTGTCCGTTTTGAAAACATACACAATTGCCTACACATTCATATCACTTATCAACTTAACAAATATAAAACCACAACATGCTAGAAAGAGGTTCTCACAGGACACTGACACTTCTGCTCTGCTGCGCCTCACTAGCCTGCTTAATCAAACAAGCAGAGTGCTGCCCAGTGACACCTAACAGGTAAGACAGAAGAGCCGAAGAAACCCTAAGGGTAGGTGGAATCCTGTCAACTGAGGTAGATTTCTTTATTTAAACATTTTTTAAAAATGTTTTTCCCTTGAGTTATGCCTAGAAGGTGGATACCTTTTTTGGGCTCTTCGGCTATGACAGAATGACGCCATCCATGGTACAGGATGTGGGTGTGTCTCAACAGAAGTCCATGAGATGCTTTCTTGTTTTCCTGCTTCTGAGAAGAGGCTGAATTTAAGACAAAGGAAATGAGAACATCCCACACCTTGGGAGCCAGGAGAAGAGTAGCACATCTTTCTCTGCAATAGCAAGTGATGGTGGGGTGCTAAGATAACCCATGTGAGCCCAGTGTTTCCCACTTTTCTTCTGAAATTTGGAACATTAGATTAAGAGGCAGGTTTAATTTTTTTTTTCAGGCTTTGAAGTGCCGGGATAAGGTTTTCTTCGTGAAGCTGAGAATTAATGTGATGACAGCTCAATTCCTCAAGGCTGGCTGTCAACATGTTACTATATCTACACATGAACCAAACTGATTCTGTATTGAGTTATTTTCTCCAAAACCTCAGGCAGAGTCCATGTGTAAATGAGGGAAGCCAGGAGAAGCCAGGAGTTCTAAGCTGGCAAGGGTGGCTATGAAATCTGCTTTGACAGCTCATCCACACTAAGGAAACACAAGTGCCCGGAAAGCTGAGCCATATGTGGGGTTCCCTGGCTAACGATGATAGCATGGAGCCAGGAAATTGTTAACGGCAAACAAATGCCAGGTAATAGAAAATGGAAAGATATGTAAAAGAATGGGGCACTTCAACTTTGTGAAATATGAAAAATGCAAATTAAAGATTTTGCCGGGCAGTGGTGGCACACACCTTTAATCTCAGCACTTGGGAGGCAGAAGCAGGCGGATTTCTGAGTTCGAGGCCAGCCTGGTCTACAGAGTGAGTTCCAGGACAGCCAGGGCTACTCAAAAAAACAAAAACAAAACAAAACAAACAAACAAAAATCTTAAGTGCCTTGAAGCACCATCTATTTTCACATATCAAAAAAAAAAAAAAAAAAAAAAAAAAAAAGAATGAGAGATGCTCAGGGCGAGAGGGGAAAGGAGAGGAGGAAGAGGAGGGGGGAGAAGGGAAAGGAGGGAAGGGGTCCTGAGAGTCCGCACTCCGGCCCACTTCTAAGAGATAATGTAGGCATTTGTCCCCAGGAGCATAAGGAACACATGGTCTCAGCTAACTTGTATTTGTAATGAAGAGAGACAAACGTGTCACATGGATCAGGATTTGATCAGACATAAACTACAGAGCCCCTAGAAGCTACCCCACATTCTCAGGCACCAGAGACTCATGGGAAGGACTGAGGAGCTGACAGTGTTTGACTTTACTTGACTGGCTCCTGTCTTTTAAACAGCAGAATTTTTGTTTTGAAAGTATTTTAACTGGACTGTTTTATGGTCAGTAAACTAAGGTTCTTTAGGTTTAATGACCAATTGGGCTTTTACAGTTCTTCACTTTGGTAAGTTTTACAAATGGTCAAGTAAATTTCTGGGAAGATTTTATTTTTAAAGAATATGAAAGGGATTGAAAAGTGCAGAACTGATGGTGTAAAAACTGAGATTGCACATGGATTGCTTCTAAACGTTCAAGCTGCCTGCTGTCCTTGTCAGAGCCGCTGCAGGTTCACTCCCCAGCTGGCAGCCGCACCTTACAGCATAAACAGGCATCTGAGCAGACTGCTAGGAGCAAAGAGGCTTGGGCTGGGCGAGCTCAGCCACAGAAGATCTCCTGAGCTCATGGAAACAACTTTGGTAAAAGGTCTTTCTGGAGACGGCTAAAGACACTAAAGCCAGAGATGCGTAGCCAGAGTCAGACTACATACTCCAAAACACCTGACAGAACAGGGTGCTACATTGAATCCTGGGCTTATTGCACCAGCAATCCTCATCAGACCTGCCTGTGGCTGTGCTGGAACCACAGGAAGCTCTGAGAAGTGACAACCGTGGGTCTCCAGAGCACTCTCTTCTCAACAGGCAATCCTCACCCACATCCTATGTCCAGCAGTAGCCACCGCAGCTCCAGATGACAACGGTACAATGTGGCTTTCTTCAGGTCAATGTTCATAAGAGCTCTGACCTAGAATCCACATCTCGTTCTTAGAGCAACCCTTCACACTCTCTCATGCTTGAACAGGAAAGAGTTTCCTACTGGAATGTTCTAGACATTGGTTACCCCGTACTCCAGCGTCAGCCCTCAGTATTCTACCCAGCAGCACATGGGCATCTGCTTTGTTTGACCGTGATGCTTATGTTTCCCTACCGCCAGAAAGGTCACTTTCTTCTGATTCCTGGGAGACAATGGATCAGAGTGTTGGTGAACAATTGCCACTGCATGGAGTAAACACAAGCCTCCCAAGGTAATAGCCACCGGGCAGCAGCCACGGGAACAACGAGGGCGACTGCTCTGCGTTCTCCTCATGCCTTTGCCATCACTGAGAGCTTCTTCCTTCCTGTCTCATTTTCCAATGAGAAGTGTCCTGCAGTCAGCTATAAGAGGATCTGCGCCACATATGGGGAGTGAGTACTGGCGACGGCAGTCAGCAGAGGCAGGTCACTGGATTCAATCCTGAGTGTTGAGAAATTCAAGGAGAGTGTGTTAAAACTGCATCATTTCATAGAGATAATAAGAAAGTATTATCTCTAGGCACCGGCTTCTAGTCTGGCTCATCTTGTAAAATGAATGAAAACGTAAAATGGGCAGCAAGAAGGCTTGCCTGGTAAAGGCACTGGCTGGCAAGGCTGATGACCCGAGTTTCATCCCTGGGACCCACATGATGAAGGAGAGAGAGAACTGACTTCTGCAAGTTGTCCTGACTCCTGCACATGCACCCTGGCACATGGATGCTCCTATATAGATCTACATACATGAAATAAATAAATAAAATGTAAGAAAAATGTGTGAATAAAAGATATGAGAAAAAGAAAAGACCTCCCAGTAATCACTGCTTCAGAGGAGGTCCGCCCTAGAGGACAGTGGGTACAAGGCTGCTCTTCCTGCCGCAGGGCACATCCAAGTCGAAGCCCACGGGTGACTTTTCTTATTCCTTGCATTACCGCTGATGTTGTGCTTTGTGGCCTCCTCAGCATCTCCCTCCTCTCTAAGACGTACTGCTTTTGCACTAAGCTTAAACCTAACCTTGTTAGGAAGTGACAAGGCAGGTTCTTCAAGCAACAGGCTATGCAATCTAGTGAGCTACTGAGTGTCCTGAGAAAAAGGAGGAGATGCCATCGCTCCGGATGGACACGGCATGGGCCGACCCTTCCAGCACACACAGAGCAGTGTAATGTGCTCTGGAAACTGCTGGAGGTGTTGTGGAAAGGAAAGAACTGGGGGGTTCAGTGTGAGGGGTATATCCTAATTGTGTCTCTCAAAATTCACTTTTTTCTAAGACTGTGAATGGCCATTTGTCAGAGTCAGACAGTAGGATAAAGCCCTGTAACCACAGGAACAGATCCAGCAAGGGGGCACCTGAGGCAGGCTTACAGTATGAGGCCAAGAAGGAAAACCAGCAGAAGCACCTTGCAAGTTAACTGCAAAAGCTCAACACTTCCAAAAGAGAAAATACTTTAAAATGGATTACCCAAAAAGGTGTGCTGGTTTGAATGAGAACAGTCCCCAGTCCCCATAGACTCATCTATTTGAAGGCTTAGTCTCCAGGGAGTGACACTATTTGGAAGGATTAGCAGGATTAAGAGTCGACTTATTGGAGGAAGTGTGTCCCTGGAGGTGGGCTCTGAGGTTTTGAAAGCCCATGCCAGGCAGGCCCAGTCTCTCTCTGTTTCTGCCTGTGGATCAGGGTATAAATCTCCCACCTCCTTCTGCAGCACCATGTCCACCTGCGTGCCACCGTGCTTCCTGCCATGAAGACAACAGACTAAACCTCTGAACCTGTAAGCCAGCCCCAATTAAATGCTGTCCTTTATAAGAGTTGCCTTGGTCATGGTGTCTCTTCACAGCAATAGAACAGTGACTGAGACAATAGGAAAAGCTAGCTGTCTAATCTAGCTATAAAAGACAGAAATCTGATAAGAATTCAAGACCTAACTATTAACTAATATTGTAAGAGCTGGAGAGGTGGCTCAGCAGTTAAGAACGCATGTTGTTCTTCCAAAAGACTGGGGTTCAGTCCTAGCACCCATGTCTGGCATCTCATAACAGCCTGTAAATCCAGTTTCAGGGAATCAGATATCCCTCTTCTGCCCTGCAAGTGCATCTGCATATATATGGCATGCAAGTGCATTCATATACACAACAATAAGAAAGATTTAGTCGTAGTAGTAGCAGCAGCAGCAGTAATAACATAACACTTTGAGAGGCAGGCATGGTGGCACAGGGTTGTAATATTAACAGTGGAGGGGCTAAAGCTAAAGGATTCTGAATTTAAAGCCAGCCTAGGCTAAACAGTGATACCCCATCTCAAAAACAAACAAACAAACAAGCTTCTTCAAAAAGGAAAACTAAAGTAACTAAGTAAAACAAACATTTATCAGGCTTAGTAGAAAATTTAAAGGTTCACATTACAGGCATAGTGTTATCTTATTGCAAATTAGCAGGATCATCATCAGGAATATGAGGGAAATTCCTCACAGGTATAGTCCTTTCTGTTATTTCTATTGAATGAAAGTGGAGTCAGAATTTTTTGTAGATAAAGTGTGACAAATGCCCTCAGAAGATAGTGTGCATCCTTCGTATTGAGCAGGGTGTATTCTTATTCTTTCCTTGGGTGGAGTGAGCCCAGGAAGTCCACAGGAAGTGCCTCCCACCTCCTCCACCACATGAGACAAGGCGCCACTACTCCTCACAGCTTGTGACTTTTGCATCACTACCGTGTCACTAGCAATAAAGTAGCAGAATTAGATCAAATGTCACTTCAACCTATACGCTGCAACTCACTGGAGAATGGGCACACCTCTGAGCGTCCCTGGGCACAGTGAGAAGAAATACTGATCCTGTAGGTAGAGAATGACACAGGCTGATAGGGTGTGTGTGTGTGTGTGTGTGTGTGTGTGTGTGTGTGTGCGCACGCGCGCGCACACGCCACACCAGACTACAGTCAGCACCTGGGAGAAAGGCCGGCCTTTCACAGAACTCACCCCAGCACCACACTCAGCTCTTTCACGTGCACACGTGTGTGTCCCCGGAGATACTCTGAGAGCATTTTACTTTTAAGGTACATCTCCTGTAGTCTGTCTTCCAGATGCATGATGCACTGCAAAACCAACAGCATTCATAATGAGGATTACAATTGCAGTACCCGCTGGGATCTTTAAGAGTTGGGCTTCTCTTTAGGTATTTCTACAAACACAGCTATAATTGTCCCCCTTTCAAATAAACCCCCAAACTACACAAATGGCTATAAAATTGTTATAGAACACCATTCTAGTCTCTTTAAAAGAAAACATTTACAGAATTGAATCATTCCATAAGTTTGAACATCCCCTGTCTTTTTGGCATTTAAATTGTCAACTCTTTACCCTTGGAATAAGTCTCATGGTCAATACCATCATCGATGTAAGTCTCTTGAGCACCATATTCCTCCTTATGTACACCAAAACCCTACTGAGCAGTGAGTTCTGGGTTGAGAAAGCGGATTTAGTTTTGCACTCATCTTTACGTCTTTGTTCACAAAATTTCTTGTCATTAAGAAACTAAACAATAATCTCATATTTAAGAATTCCTTACTATGTCATTTATGCTCTAGAGAATGTTAATTTACCATTATTTACTTATACATGGGGCAATCTACATTTGGGCTATAATTTTGTGGAAAATGTTCTGGTTCTTGTTTTCTTCCTACACCTCAGATTGTTCTGGGATAATACATTCCCAAAAGCAGAACGATTGGAACAAGGTCTCTTCAGACTTTTATTTTGGTATTGAGAGTATCCTTTAACTAGGTCTTTTGTAGCAATAGGAAAGACATGATTTGGGGGACATCTTCACCCTTGGAATGGTGTCCAGCGTCAGTGGTTAGAGAACGGCAGCCATCTACGTCTCTCACTGGCAGCAAATGCATCTGCACTTGGCAGACAGCCGTCCAAGTGTCTCTGGGAGACACCTGAGAGCTTTGGCAGGGTAATTCCATCATGCATAATTTCTTTCTAGACTGTTAGGCCTCTTATTTTCAAGGTAAGAAGATTAACAGATGCATTTGAAAATGTTGATCCTGACCATCTGGGCTGATCAACGTCAAGGCAAAGTGTCTGTGAGATGTGGGACACTTTTCAGTTTCTCACTGGTTAGCATCTTAGGTACTGTGCTAGGGATGAACTCAACAGCTTGTAAGTACTACTCAAGTCAGTGGGATACCACCGATCTTCTCAGAAATGGTCCCCTAAGTGAGCAGAGGGAAGTAGCAGAAGCATTTCCTACCAAGTTTTTGTTCGTTATGGAGTGAAACTGGAAGTTTTAATAAGAGTTACAAGATACCAAGGAACGTTGAAATTATACTGACTTCTTTAAGTCTTAAAGTAGTTTATGTCTTTAGTCTACAGAAAAAGTATATGATGCAATGTGGGTCTAGGAATGTATGCCAAACAGAAAAACACATTTACAAAAAATAGTTTTTTAAAAGATTCATAACCAAATAGAATTGAGTGTTTTTCCTTTCTTTGTAAGATTTTATTCCTGAGATGCAATGCAATTTTCAATGTCTAAAATTTAGCTATTTTGTTCCTTTCGTATGTAAGCAATGCTTAGATAGAATTCCTTTGGATCTTGGTTTTCCCAGGTTAAGTAAGTCATTCATGTATTACTAAGTGGTCATGTATACTTTTACTAAATGAAGCCAAAGGAATGTTCTATAATTTATTGCTTTGATAGTTAAGATGTCAGACAATGAGAACCATGTCTTAGATAATCCAATGTCAGCATCTGTAAAGACTGCAACACACCACCACAGGGTCTAATATCTCCTCCTTCCCTTACAGAAAAGGAAATACAAGCTTCAAAGTCAGGACAAATCACAGTTCTTCTAGGAGGAAATAAGATCATAATAACCCTGAGAGCTTCTCCTGATACCCCTTGGGCAGAGAGCCTGCAGAGCATGCTTCAGTTAAGAGCCAAATAAAGATTGTTGTGAAAGGTGTTGCCAGTTCTTACACCATCCATACTGTTGAACTGTCACTGAGACAGGTCAAGCATAGCAACTTACTGATGGCTTATAAAATCTACCACGATTCCAAGTGCTTCGTATGAATTCACTAATTTTCTTAAGACTATGAAGCAGACTCATATGCTTATTCATTCTTCCAGATGTACAGACAAGGGAACTGAGGCTCTGAGAGGTCACACAGCACAGAGGTAGAACTCGGAGTTGGCTCTCATGCCCACCCTTTGACTGTGAATATACATGCAAGTGGCTTTTAAAGCCACCTGTGCTGGTGTGGCACTTTGGCACTTTTGAAAAAAAAAAAACAAAACCAGCACTTCCTCTCTGGTCCTCAGAGCATCCTTACGGCCTATCTGTAACATCTTCATGTTGCAAACAAGAAACCTAAGCTTCAAAGACACTCAGAATCATCCACCACACAAGTAGTGATGGCCGAGTGAAACCCAGGGATACTCCGAGGTTTTCCTGACCTGCTACAGTGTGACAGGGTTCCTTACCCATCCTTTAGAAAGCCTGCATCAAAGTCCTGACTGTGTGTGGAAAGTGGTACAGCTGAGGACCTGGCCATAAGAATTTAGAGCTGACCAGTGAAGTGGCAGCAGCGTATTAACTGTTACTTAACTTCCTGTTTTGTTGTTAAATAGTTCTGTGCCATTTTCTGAGGCCAGAAATCAAACCTGCCCAGAATGGAAGGAAGCAGAAAAGGCAGGCACCTCCATGTAGTGTCCCTAAAGCCAGCATAACTAAGCTGCCCAGCCACATGCCTTTCATCCCTCTCCTTGACAAACCTTTCTCTCTCATTCTCTGGATATACTTTCAACCTCTCTGCACACATACCACATATCAAAAGAAATCTGTTAAATATATCCCATGGTCTAGGGAGGAGCTGCAAATAATTTTCTAGGACTTTCTAGTCTGTTCTATTTAAAATGTTACAAACGTGATGGTTAAATCCCACTTGGAAAGGAACAGCTGACGCCATGTAATAAGTCCTTACACAGAACTTCCAAATTTGAAGTGCTTCCATTCACCAGTAATGGACTGTGAGGACGCTCACAGAACAGAAGAAACTGCATCCCTTCAGAAACCGGCCCACCTCAGACCCATCTAGATGCTCTCCGATGGAGGATTTTAAGTTTCTTTTCAGGCTCGGTTCCCCCTTATCTACTTTACTGTCTGCTTTGTTCAGAAGACACCGTCCTCGGCTCCATCAAAGCTCTGCCCTGTCTGCAGGTCTGAGGTTGCCTGTTCCATTTTTCTTTAACGCTAACCTTCAATATATTAAAAATGATGTGTCCGAACTTGTGATTTTTATAATCAAAATATTGAATAAAGTTATTTTTTTGGTTATATGATTATTGATGACAGAAGACCAAATACTTACAAAATCCGCAGGGAGGTGAAGTTTATAGAGCTGTAGGATGGACTGAAGTAAACTGGACACCTGATTAGAGACCAAGACGTCCTGGCCCAGTTTCATGGTGTCTGTCACCTTCCTCTGACTTGTGGCCACCTGGACAGTCCACTTGTCAGTGTCTGCAATGATACACACAGCTTCGGCTATAGGTTCATCGAGCACTGGATGCTGAAAGAGAGAGAAAGTGGGTCAGCATTCTCCGCTCGGAGTGGACAGAGGGCTTTGTCTGAGATTAGAGGATGAAGGTGCGGAACTGCAGAAGCATGGAGATTTACAGGTACTCAGAAAGATGTGTCACCGAAGCAGCACTTAAAATTAATTAGCTAGGAGTTGTGGGATGGCTCACAGTGTAGGTTCTTCTTAGTAAGCCTAAGATCAAAGTTCAGTGCCTGAGAAAGAGACTCTTTCAAGTTGTCCTCTGACCTACAAATGTGTTGTACGTACACGTACACGTACACACACACACACACACACACACAGAGAGAGAGAGAGAGAGAGAGAGAGAGAGAGAGAGACCAAGTTAATAAAAACTTTTAAAAATGGCATTTTTCATAAAATCATTTCCAGAAAAGTTAAGTTCACAGATACACAAAAGGACATGGTTTCTCAACATTTACTATATTAAATTTATGTCTTTATGAATGACTGTATTCCCATTTAGAATGAGGAAAATCAAAATAAGTTAGAGGATCCTATTGCTATTTTTCCAATACCAAGATTAGTCATGATAACATTACATCTTTAGGGGCTAAAGAGACAGTTCTGTATGAAGGAACCCATGTTTTTTTAAAAAACAAACCAGACATGGTCGTGTATATACCTCCAGTCCTGGGGAGGTGGAAAAAGTAATAGCCTTGGGGCTCCCTGGCCAGTCAGCCAAGCTTAATTGATGAGTACTGGGTCCCAGTGAGAGAGACCTTGTCTCACAAAACAAGGTAGAAATGGTTTAAGAGAACCCCCTGTTCTTCCAAAGGACTGCACTTTGGTTCCCAGTATCTTTTAGGCAGCACAGAACAGCCTCTACCTCTAGGGAATCTAATGGCCTTTTCTGGCCACTGTGGGTACCTGCACATGTGTAGCAGCCACGCACACATACACACACACACACACACACACACACACACACACACACCTTTAAAAACAAACAGACAGACAGACATCAGAAGGTTGTCAGATATCCTGAGGAACAACACACCCAAGGGTGACCTCTGGCCTCCATATACACAGGCATATATGTGCACATGTGTACACATACCACCACTACCACCAGCTCCATAAAGTTATAGCCTTAATTGTTAAACAAAGTTTCTTTAGTAACTGTGGTTGTACGCCCCAATTATTTCTAATAATCAATTATAATCAGGCTGAGGACTTAATTATCCAGATGAATCTAAAAGGTCAAAGTCTGGCTGCTGAGACACATACTTAAAATATTAAAAATACTTCATAACAAACTGTATCACTGGGTATAAACATCTGTAATGATTAATCTCAGCTGTCAAGTGAGATTTAGAGAATGCTTGTAAAGGATTGTCTTGATTGGGATATTTAAAATGGGAAGACTAGCCCGTGATGGGTGGCATCATTCCCTAGGCTGAGATCCTGGACTCTATAAAAAGGAGAAGGTGAAGCGCACAATCATTCATTATTCTCTACTGCTTCTCCACAGATGCTGTGTGACCAGCTGAACTGAAGCTCCTGCTGCTGTGACTTTGCTGCAGTGACAGACTATAACCTCAAACAGTGAGCCAAAATGAACCTGTCTAAGCTGGTTTTGTCAGGGTATTTTATCACAACAGAAAAAACCTAAGACAATCTTGAAACATCAGAGAAAATGGCCTCATAAATATCTCATCTCTCAAAACTGGGCTTTTGCTCTACCTGTAGTTGCTCTGAGCTCATTGCCTTCCTGTAGCAACTCATAAGAGATACAGATATCCAAGATGGAAACACTGTAGTTCTGTAGGTGTTAGGTAGCTAAGCTAGTGATTCATATATGTGATAAGTTAGTAGCAGGAGCTGATGGTAAAATGGTGAACGCTCCCCAGGGATGGTCTTTACCCAAGCCCAAAGCCTCAAGTCTTGCATGCGCTCTATGGGTGGTACTGACAGCAGCATTTTACTGGATCCCACTGAGTCCTGACATCCTGTACCCATCCACATGCTATAGGAGGCTTTTTACCAGTCAGATACTTGTTTTTTCATCTGAGTTATTTCTCCTAGTTTCTGGGGGATAATTTTGAGATTGTAAATATTCTATACTTCATCTTCAGAAAGGCTGTTTTTCTGATTTCCTTAATGCCTGACTTTTTAAGCTGATCTCAAAATTTGAGAGTATAGATATAAATAATATGTAGGTGTGATGTTTTATAATAGAATGATTACATTTAATTTTATCAAATTAACAACTGCTTTTACCTTGAAGAAACTGTTTCTTAGAAATACTAGTCATAATGTTAGACGTTTTCCCAGCCTTATGCAAGTGTCCCATGGTTCATGTGGCTGACGTGTGCCCATCGTTTTATGTTGGAAGGGTATTGGTGTGCTGCTATTTGGAAGTTTGTCTTTTATACTCTTTTGGACCTCTTTTTGTCTTGTTCATTGACATAATTTACACATTACAATTCATTAATTATGTATGTAAATTGGATGGGCTTTAACAAATGTATATACTTGTGCACCCACTGTCATACACCGTGTATTGGAATGTTACAGGGCCCACAGGGCCCAGCAACAACTAATATGCCTTCTAGGACTGAAGTGGAAATTTCTGGTTTCTTTAACAGCTCAGTTGTGTCACGTGATGTTTTCCTGGAAGCTGTCCTGTGAGAAGGCATGTGATGCTTTGCTGAAAATAGACACTTGAGAAGGTGAGTGATGTTCAGAAAGAACATAAATGAAACCCCACAGATGGGGGGGGTGGGGAGCTCTTGTATAGCTAAGCCATGCAACATTATCTTTGCTGGTCTTCATAGAGAGAAATGTGCCAAAGAACTTCTTGTGGTATTCCAGCTGATTCTGGCTGCTTCCACGGACCTGTGACTATTTGGTGGAGCTTTGCAGTTTCCGCTGGATCAAGTCACCACTACTGATTCTTGTTCAGTGTTTGCTATTGAACTGGACTGCTGGTATCCTGACAACAAAGAGTGAAATCGTCCCAAGGAACTACTTCTAAACAGGTCCACAAAGCCCCTTCCCTATTAACCTTCCTTTTCCTCTACCTCTGGTCAGTGGGCTAGAAGGGAGGTTGAAGCGTTTAAGAACCCTAAATAAAGTAGGTTTTGAAAAATCTAAGCCTACATAGAACTATTGTTTTGACTTTTGTAGAATTTCATGTCTGGCTTCTTTAAAGACATAGCTGCAATTATTGATTGCATTTTAGTGCCTTATTTTTATTTTTGAGTATCCCCTTGTAAGAGTATAGCACAATTTGCTTTTCCAGAGATGGCACAGCTATATTGCTCTTGTGGAAGACCCGGGTTCAGTTCTCAGAACCTACATGGCAGTTTACAACTGTCTGTAACTCCAGTTCTAGGGAATCTGCCATCTTCTGCAGAGACCAGCCATGCATATGGTACATATGCTTATATGCAGACAAATACTCATACATATAAAATAAAAAAATAAATCAAGAGAAAAAGAGAAAGGAGAGGTAGGGGGAGAAGAAGAGAGGGAGGGACGAATTGTTTCAAATGTTTGGCCATTAAGAACAAAACAGCAGGGTTGGAGAGATGGCTCAGAGGTTAAGAACACTGGCTGCTCTTCCAGAGGTCCTGAGTTCAATCCCCAGCAACCCCGTGGTGGCTCATGATCTCATAATAAGATTTGGTGCCCTCTTCTAGTCTGCAGGCATACATGGATGCAGAACACTGTATAATAAATAAATAAATCTTAAAAAAAAAAAAAAGAACAGCTGTGAGCATTCATGTTTACAAATCTTGGTGCGAACATGATTTTACTTCTCTGAATAAATATGAAGTGGAAATGCTGGTTCATGTGGTAAGTGCAGGCCTAACTCTGCAAAGTGGCTCCCCTGCCATCTGCTACACATCCCAGTTTGTTACTCTGTATCAATCCTGGTCTCAGACTGTATGTTTTCAATTGTAGCCATCATACATGGTATGTAGTCATTTTTAATTTACATTTTCCTAATAAATAATGAAACAACATATTTTTGTGTTTGTTCCTATGGTTTAAAAAACAAAACGGATCAAAAAGTGACTGCTTTACCAGCAGCGCCTTCTGACAGACCCCTCCATGCACACGAGGGCCTCACAGTAGCACAGCGATCATAGCTCCGTGCTCTGCTCCTTGGCCCCAGTGTAGCAGACTGCATGGCCAATGCTTGTGAGCACTTTCCTAACTTACTTCCTAAAGAAAACCAGTACTGGCTGCCTTCTGTCTGTATTTAACACCATCCAGCACCCCGTGCTAGAGAGTTGTTGCTTTGAGCTACTTATCTGAACTTCCTAACTTCCTTCCTGATGAGGCCTGGTGGGTCTGTAAGCAGGCTGCTGTCTCCCCTCTATGGAGGTGCCCATGCCATATCGAACCAGTACTCCTTCCTTGAGATCCAGGGGAGGACGGGTGCCCAGCAGCACTGGGCAGCACTGCCACATTTCTCCCCAACAGCAGTTAGTACAAATCCTTGAGTGCTTTCTGGGTCTGGTCTGCTATAACCCTGATTGCTCTGCTGCTCTCACCAACTCTTATGTGTTTTTCATATCTTGCCAATAGAGTGTCTTTTGCTTACATTATGTCAACTGGGTCCTGCTAACCAAGATCCTAAACACATACAGCAGCGGTGGGGCAAGAGTCACTGAGGTGACTTAACGAGGTAGGGGAAGGTTGCAAAGAGAAAGCAAACTTGTAGAGTACAGAAGAATCATTTTAACAGAGGCTATCATTCCCTAGTTTGTCCTGGACGCCGCTTTTCAAAGGGGAAGTGACGCAGCCCTGATTTTCTTCTCACAGACGGGGAAAAGTGTCTGATGGGCTGTGTGCAAAGTTTGGGGACCAACATTCTTCTTGTACTGTTTCCAAGGCTTTTCAGGGTTTATATTTTTACTACTGAAAGGGCCAGCAACCATGCAAAGTCTAATTTCTAACATTTATTTAAGCAAAAGTACCAATGAAGAATTTGATAAAGTACTTCGCATGAATGGGGCCATTTTTCCCAAGACAATTCTCATGGTATACTCTTGCTTACAGAAGGTTCCAAGGTTTTCCCACATGCCCTGCTCACCCTCACACTTCTCACACATTAAATGCATTCTCCATGACAGACAGCTAAAGACTCCGGAATGGGGTGCAGCTCAGGGCTGGGTTCTGGATAGGTATGCCTGAGGAATATGCAGCTCCTTCCTGGCAACACACAGTCTCAGAAATTACCCTTTACGCATTCCTTGAAGCTTTGTTAATCAAGGAGTCATTTCACAGCATGATGATGATTTCTCATCAACAGGCTTGGCCTTTCTAAACAGAGAAAGTGAAAATGTGTGTGTGAATCTTGAACCCAAGCTCCACACAATAGGAATCTGTCCTTCCTTCTTTCATCCCTGGCCATGCGCCAGCATACCGTAAGTTAAATGCATGCCCATCACATTCTTAGAGAACCAATTTTAAAAATATTTCTGTGAGACAGGCTACTAACTGTACTCATCCTATGCTGGCCCCAAACTCAGTGTTCCTGCTGCCTCAGACTCCTGAATGGGGACATTATAGGCATTTGCCACCAAGCTTGCTTCAAAATCTAGTCTTTACAACACTGATTTGAGGGTGATTTGGATCCTAGGTTCCAACTGACCTTAACTTCTTGTATGATCTCCCTGGGGCAGAAGAAGGGAGGGAAGGCGCATGTGTCAATCAATCCAATCACCCAACAGTCTGCGTGATACAAGCTGTATGGTACCGCCACCAACAGGAAGAGTATTTTCTTTGAAGAAGAAAGAGCATTCTCTATGTGTGAATTACAGCAGAAGGTTGTAGCAACACATGTGGTCAAGAAGGGCAGAGAGGTTGGTATATAAAATTAAAGTAACTCGTTAAGAAAAAGAAATGTAAGGGGAAGATCAACTCATGGCAAGTACACTGAGTCCCCTTTAGGTCACGGGAGCACGGGAGCAAGGAGGAAGAACACAGGCAGAGGCACGGGATCTGTGGGTCAGCAGTTTCCACACGCTTCCTCCCGAGCACAGGAGCAGGAACTTGGAAATGCTACTTCCTGAGTTCTAACAGGCTGTACACAGACAAATGATGGAGTCGTGGCATCCTGCGCTCCCAAACAGCATGGGTTTGCTGCTACGTAGACTCCAGCAAGAGAAGACGTTGAGCACTTTCAGAAGAGTGTCTTAAAAACACTACAAGAATGATATACTCTCAGACTAAATTCTTCACACTCAGTCCCTGAGTGTTCCTGTGGAGTTAGCCTTGTACATCCACCTCCGAGCATCACCTAGAACCTGCTTATTTGCTGGAAAACAAGAATCTTCTAAGGGAAAAAGAAATGATTGTCAAGAATCGGGAAAGGAGGACCGGGAGGAGTATGGGAACTGGACTATATAATTTATTAAATTAAAATCTTAAAAAGAGTCAGGGAAAAGTAGCTGGGAAATGGTAAAACCATCAACAGAAATCACATTGGTTGTACTGTGAGGGAGCTCAACCTCTATAGGGTCAGAGAGATGACACTTAAGTTCTATTGATTCTACTGACTGTTGATAGCCCTTTTAATAGAAACAGGCCCCCTGGAGAGAAGCCCATTTAAATGCATTATGATTTGGCCTGTAAGTCAACTGCTAAGCTTATAGACTTAGAAGTAATCTAAAAATCCATGTTTTGGGCTGTTTCAGCAATACAAACCTACATATCCAACACCCTGGAGCTTAATTAATTTGTGTTTTTGAGACCTGCCCTCAGAATGTAGGACCCAGTGGGCTTAGGATTCACTATGGGGCCAGAGAGGGCTTTAACTTGTGATCTGCTTGCTTCAGCCTCTTTAGCACGAGGATTACAGTATATTCCTCAACTTCATTTTGGTCATGGTGTTTTACCACAGTAATAGAAACCCTAATGAAGGCAGCCACCACACCCAGCCCTGGTCCTCACGCAACAAGTCGCTTTTGGGAAGGCTCTATAATTAAAGCATGTATAGCACCACACTGCACAAAGGAAAATTGAATTATATTGATGGTTTTTGATTTGCTACACAGCCAAAGACTAGTCTAGACTCACACGCAAGCCTCAAACTTGTGTGCCACAATGCCCAGAATTATGTTTCTTTTTAACATTAACCTTTTCTTATTAAACTGGACTTGGACTTGCTATGTAGTTAAGGATAACTCTAAAATCGCAATCTTCCTGCTTTGATCTTCCAAGTACTGGCTCATGTAGAACGTTCTAAGATCACATCTTATCAAATACATATATGTATGAAAACCATACAAACTCAGGTGTGTAATAACACACATGCTGGGCAGAAAGTTCCTTAGAATTAAAACATTCCTTCCTAGAAAGAGGAGTGAAGCTTATTAAGATTCAGGTAATGAAACTTGCAAGGTTCAGGAAGTCAATAAAAAAAGCCCCAAGGAGCTCCCACTGTTTAAGGATTCTTGGGATCCCTCCGTAAAGCTATATAAGCAACAGCAACTGCTGGGGAGAGAAGACCGGCCAGTCCAGCCTGTGTCCTGCAGAATTACAAGGTCACCACTTCTGCAAGCCATTGTCTCCTTATTTGGTATACTGGGGAAGGTGAACAAGTGTAGCTTTTGGGAACTGCCAAGACCTAGACATATACCCTAAAACTCCAGCAACAATGTCCTCATACATGTTGGCGGGAAGAATGCCATCTCCATGTCGCTGGTACACTGTGCTGCTGGAATCCTCCTACTTGCGGCTCCAACTGAGTAATAGATATGCCTGTCGTACACAAGGTACTCCAGTGATTTTCAACAGATAAAGTAAGTCTTCCATTGCAAAACTCTACTCTCCAGCCTACCTCCTTCAAGAGCCAAGCCAGCCAGGAAACCTAAGAGGCTGCCACCAGACTGCTAGTGCATATGAAGACTCAGAAGAAACAATTATACTTCACACTGCTATCTGCATTTGTTTAGCAGAATTTCTTTCTTGGAAACAGGTTTAGTGTTAGTCACTTAAGAATGAAGAGTTGCCACAGGATAAGAGACAAGAGCCTTCGTGAGGGTGCATGGCCATATTCCCAACACTTAGGAGATCAGACAAGAACATCTCCCATTCAAGGACAGCCTGGGCTACAAAGCAAGATCCCATTAGGAGGGGCAGCAAGAGCAGCAGTCCCTCCGGGCTAAGGGAAGGTGGAGGCCTCTGAGAACTTAAGACACCATGCCCATTATAGGCACAGGGAAGGAAAGGGGCACTCCAAACAGCATGATGAGCTGGGGGGTTAAAAAGCCTGGCCTCTGTGTGCTGTGCTCGTGGCTGTGCTCACTGGGCTAAGGTCCACATTCAGCCTGTGGCCACCAGCTCAACTGCCAGGCTGAGATCAGATTCAGTTGGAAGGTGCAACAAGGTGTACAAAGTCACAAGGAGTCCCAGAAGAAAGTCATGTGATGAAGAGTGTGACTTCAATGCCAGAGAAGGTTCGCAGCTTTTTGCGGAGGCTGACATAAATATCGAAGTATCTCATATTAAAAAGAAAACGGGAAAATGAAAGTAGATGTGTGTTCAACTCTGAAACAGTACGCAGAAGAGAACAGAAAGTCCAAAGGCCTTAGTCTCCTCTAAGTACAGAAAATAAACACAGGGAGCTGTAGAGATGGCCCAGGTTACGAACATTGTTCCAGGATCCGGTCCTGCAGATCCAAAGCTGCAGGATCTCCACGTCACTGGGCAACAACAGGGTATCTGAGAGGAACCCAGATAGTACTGAAAGAGAAGCAGAAGCCAGAGGCCTTGAGCCAGACCAATGACTCACTGCAACGAACATCTGCAAGTAAAGATGTGTGGACAGAGGAACATACTGTGGGACACACGGTCACATACTACAGCTTCCACGACAAGATTTTTTTCCTCTTCTTTTTCTTTTTTCTTTTGTGGAGAGGTTGCAAGGGCAGAGGATGGGTTGAAGGGATGGGAGATGAGTGGGATTGGGGTGCATGACATGAAATTCATGAAGACTCAATAAAAAGTACGCCAAACAAAGCAATACAAAACCAAACAGCCTTCCAGGGAACCTGGCTTCAGTTCCCAGCACCCACATGACGACTCACACAGCCATCTGTAACTCCAGTTTCTCCTCTGGCCTACGCAAGCAAAAGTCCTATTACCCCCCCCACCCCCCCCAAAAAAACAACACACATTTAAAAGACTATGAAATGAATGCAAAGAGCTGCAGGCTTTGTGTCAAACACATCACTCTTCCTCTTCATGACTCTGAGGAAAGATTATGCACATTTCTCTTTATCCCAGAAGAATGCATATTCCCATCAGCATTTCAGCTCCAAATGGAAACATACAATGCTCTAAACTCAGTTTTATGACGTTTTCTTAAAAGAACTAGCACTTTTTCAGGCACCAGGTGACACACTAAGAATACAAAGAAAATAAGTCTCTGTTTCTGCTTCATGGTAACTGCAGGCCTATGGGAAGAAGGAGATACGTGTTTGTAGACATGTGAACATGTGTACATACAGATGTACATGGATAAAGGCGTGTATATATATACATACACACAATGCAAAGGTCTCACTAAATAATAACCCTGATCATCTGTAAGGATCTCCGTCCCCTTTATTACTAAAAAATGGTCATCAAAATCCAATTATAGGTCAAACATGTATTTAAGAGTTGGAGCTTACAGATCAGTGAGCACATGCCTATAATCCCAGAACTTGGGAAGCTAACAGGAAGACTGTGAGTTCAAGGCCCACCGGAGCTACATGGTAAGAGGATGCCTGAAACAACAAACAAAAGCCTAACTCATTTCATTTAAAGGCCCTGTAAACCTCCCAGTCCCGGGGTGGGCTGGGGGCTGCATTCAGGGCTCAGGCTGCAGAAGGCCTCAGAGCTGCAGGCCCCTAGTTATTAATGTAACCTAGAGAAATGAAAACGGCCAGGGTGTTGTAAACAAGGGACTCATCTAAAACGGCTTCCTCTCTAACCTGTTGGTCTGACCTGAGGCATTTAATACTATGTGCTACTTAAGTAATGATTTCTTGTCTGATGGGACAGGCTGTTCTTTTGTAGTCTGGCTGGTTGGTTGCCCACATGAATTAATTAGTATTCATGAGCGTGTATCACAGCCAGGCTTTCAGCAAAGCTCCTTATCTGTGCTACTGACTCCTATGTGATATTTCTGGAGTCAATCTGTTGCTACTCTTAAATTAAATGGAACAGGCTGCTATATCCAACTGTTATTTATAGGTTAGTCTGAAAAATGCCTGAAGCCTAGATCACTGTTATGATGCCAATTTTGGTCCTGATGACCTTACCCAATGTAAGAGAAGCCAGCCAGCTCCTTGTTACATGACAAAGGGCTCAGCTTAGTCACCTCCAGCAGGTGCTCTCGGTGTCTAACGCCCACAACCAAACAAGAGATGAGGACACTTGCACATCTTTCTAAACTCTGTTTTAACTAACATAGTGTTGTCTACCTGTTAATAACATCTCGCACTACCTTGCTATTTACAAGGCTTTTTCACATTTCCTGTTTAAATAGTTAACAGGTGCTTTGTAGTGTATACCAGGCACCGAGCTCAACACTTGATGATCAGTACACTTTATTTTATAGGATGAACAGTTCTCCTAAAAGGCCACAAAGCCATTAGGCGCTGAGCTATGATTCAAACCTAGGTTGTCTCTTTGGAGGCCCAGCTTCTCAAATGTAGGCCAGAGATCAAACTCAGGGGATGATCCTTGCGTACATCCATCTTATTCTTCAAGACATGTTCTCTCATGAGGACCTCATTGAGGAGGCTGGGCTTGGCCAGCAGTGAGCAACAGAGATCTTCCCACCTCTGCCTCCCCAGTGCTGGATTATAAATGCATGCCACACACCCAGTTTTTTTTGCATGGGTCCTGGAGACCAAACATGTCTTCATGCTTATTGGACAAGCTCTTTCCTACTGAGCTTACTCCCAGACATGGGAATCGAACTCTTATCCACTGTATCATAGTTCCCGTTCTTGTGTCCTCTAAAATCATCCTTAGGTTTAAGTGATGTTAGTTGATATAGTTGAAAGTCTCCGTGAGTAGTGACCCTAGGACTCAGAGCCAAGCCAGTGCTGCTGGCACTGGTCTGTAGCCCTCCTCTGCCTTCAGTTTGGTCACCAACACTGCCTAGTTGGCAGCACTCATTGGTAGATGGGACACGGAAGACAGACAAGGCTGCCTGAGGTGACAGGATGAGTGTTGCTGCCTCATGCACGTGTCCCCTCTCATTCAGTGAAGAGTAAGGTGAAGGAAAGTATACGTTTAATTGGTAGGAAAAGTTACCTTGGACTGTTACAGCAGCTGGGTAACAGGTATTAGGAGGCAAAGACTTCAAATGTCATGGGTTAAACACTGAGAAAACCTGGGTCCTAGTGTTTGAAAGGCAATGAAAGCCATGAAAATAAATGGCAAAAGATCTCTTTTGTAAGAGACTAGGATAATAAAAATAATGAAAAGATACTCTTGATGCTGAATGTTCTAGAAAGAAATTTCCTTGTGCTCCAAAGAAAACTAGTCTGCCATGGTTATACAATGCACATTTTATAAAGCCAGATTGTATAATATAAACTAAGCATGAGTCTTAAAAAAAAAAAACAATCAGTAACTTACAACAACTGCTTTTACAAAATTATTAAAAATCCTTCTTTAAGAGGAATTACAAGTCCCAAAGCCTGGTATGAGTCTGAAATTATTTATACTCCCAAATCAGGTTGTGAAAGCAAGTGGTGCACGGGATTCACCTCACTTCTCTCCCACAAGTTCTCAGCGTGCACAGGCAACACATAGCTCTCGCGTCTCTGCTTCTTTTCCTGACAATGTTCTCAGCTCAGAAAATCACTGTCCCTTATGAATAGTTAATTCACCAATGTTTTAAAAGTACCCCTATTTCCCAAGTATCTGTAAGTGGAAGTTACCTGCCTTTTAAAGTAAAAACAAAACAACATTGTTACAGACCAGAGTGTAAGTCAGAGAGGCAGTCTACATGAAACTCCATTGCAAAATCAAAACTCAGGACCACCATGATGGCGCCCCACCTATAATCCCAGGGCTTGGGAGGCAGATGCTGGTGGATTGCTTAGAGCTTGAGGCTACACAGTGAGACTCTGTCTCAAACAAATGGATGACTAATAAACTAACTAACAACTGCAAAATTCATGATGATGAATTTGTTAAATAAAATTGGAAATCCACTAATGTTAACTGGACAGATCATGAAGTTATTAAAACGTGAAGATATTTTTCTGAGCCCTTCACAATTTCCTATAACACCATGCACATTACTGCATTTTGTAAGCACTCACACCACACGGAATAAATTAGTATACCTAATAAAATTTAACCTCTCAAGATGACGATATAGTCTAAAGAAATGAGAGCCCCTGCAGTTAAAAAGACTGTTTTTGAAAGGGAGAAAATGAAAACAGAAAAGCTCTAAAAGGAATGGTAATATAGCATGGTTATTTCCTCAAATATAAGAATTACAGAGCTAGATGGTCACAATGAAAATCAAATATTCAGAAATTAGAAATTGATGACCTATAAAAAAATGCCAAAATTTCTTGAGTTGTGTCACAGATAAGTTGGAGGTGGTTATCAACTAGGAGAGTTGCTTTTCCATGGCAGTTAGTAAGTGGATCTGGACACTTTGGAAAAAATGTTCAGCAGCTCATAAGCTCAGTGTCACTGAGGACAGCCCCTCCAGCTCCTACAGTCTATCTGAGCCTCTGTCAGGAGCAGACAGACCTTTTCTCTGCCTTGGTGGAGAAAAGGTGCAAGGAACAAACCCAACGTCCTTAGGAATCAAACCAACAGCAGCACAGAAAGCAAACACCCAAGGGCTCTGCATATACAGATACGGGCAGGAGGTGATGACACAAAACAGGGTCCTGTCATGTCCCAACACACACTAAACACATAAAGGACAGACACACTTAAGACATCGCAGAAAGAAAATACCATGCAAGAGGGACCTGTGCTTATACTATGGGATGGATAGATGACCCAGCCTCTGAAACAATAACAGCAAGTGTGCAGTATCTATGATTAGAATGAAGAGAATTGTGAGTCACTTATAGATAACAGAAACGTCACAGTTTTATTCCAGGACTGTTCCGGCGAGGGATGGTGTCTGATCACTAAGTGTGTGGAACTAGGCCCTGATCCCAGGTACTTTCCCTACCGCTCTGTACCTCTATGGGATGCAGGATCCTGATCTCTGCTTCCCGCCCAATCCCTTCTTCTTACTCCATACAAGCATCCTTAGCCTGTTTAGCCCGTGTCTGCCTTGTATCTGGGCGATGCTCAAGGCCAAAGATAACCTACAATGCCCTTCCTTCTTTTCTACTTTGCAAAAACTCTTCCTCTCCACAAACAAAAAGTGTGCAATAAAGTGATAACACAGCCAGGTCTCAACAATCGTAATGTGGCAACAAGGATTCTCCCTATTGCCCAAGATAGCATATGTTTCTAATTGCAAAACAGCTATGCTTGCACATCTGCCCAATGGCAGCACAATTAAAAACAGGTCCATCAGATTGACACAGTTTCTGTAAGTGTTCAGCTCCTGTCATGCTGTAGATAACAGAAAAGCACTTAGTAGTAGCTACAGGCAATTTTCCAGTAATACCTATAAATCTTCCTACAGCCATCCCCACCAAGCTATCAAAGTGAGCTCAATGACAAATCAGTTAAAGTACTTGCTTTTAGAAACTTGCAAGGTTTGGATAAAAAGTAAACCATACACAGCATCTCTTCAGTCTTCCTTCTGAAGGCATAAATGTCACTCACCATCTGTCAATTTATGTTGCCAGGTGAGCCCACAACCTTTCATCCCATTTTACTCTGCCCAACCCGTTCTGGCTCCAGAAGGCTGACCTCTATAGAAAATCAGAGGTCTGTGCCTTAGCTGTGCCCTTGCTCTCTAGCCTCCTGCAAAAGAAACTGGAGGATGGAGGCGAAAACTGGAAGCCAGATGCTCCTCCACCTTCCTCACTGTCCACAGACAGGCAGTCCCTTTTCCTGCTCCCGGACTTTGCAGTTCTGATATTACCTGCTTTTCCTTTGCTGAGTCTGGCCCAGGTATGCTCACAGAGTCCCCAGACTCTTAATTACACCCCATTGGCTGTCATGTCACTCTGTGTCCTTTATGCAGATGCTTTCAGTGTAAGATGAAGACCCTGTTGCTGGCCATCCTGTGGTTCTACACTGGTCACTTACATGCACCGTGTGGACCAGATCAGCTGCCAGGCACTGCTTCAGCTTCTCATCGCTGCTGGTTCCATGCAGCACCAAATCAGGCATATACGTGGCACAGTAACCTGCCAGAAGTGAGCGGCCAAAATTTCTAACATTTGGCTTGCTGGTGCTCTGAGACCTAAAATAACATTTGAAATATTAAACACACAGCTAAAAAGTTCACACTTTTTATATTACAATGGAAACAAAACCTTCAATGAAACAAGAAAATATAGTTTTCCTGTAGTTCATATCCGGGTCCTCTAGTAAGACCATAAGTGTGAGAAAAGAGGGGATTTGGGAGAAAAGAAAATAATTTTTATTAAAATGGAAGCCTGAAAAAAAATACTATTTCCATAGCTAATTAAAACTTCATTCTTAAGCCAGATGTGCGGTTTAAGGCTAACCTGGGCTACATAGTGAGACTTGTCTAAAGAACTTAGGAACCTATTCTTATGAATCATATTGAACATGTACCAGAAAGTCATGGTCAGAAGGAGAAGAATGAGGCTGGGGATCATAGTGCCCATGGCTTTATGAATCTGACCTACCTGCAGAGAGCAGTGCCCACCACAGTGAAGAACAGAAGGAATCTTTTAATTGCAACTTTCAGTTTTCACAGACCAAAGAAGCAACCTGACGGAGAGCTAATAAAGAGGCCTGAGTGACAGGAGGAAAGCCTCAGTAAGTGTGATCATCACCTTAGAGGCAAGACATCCACAGCGGCCATACACATTACAGACGTGAGGGAACTTTCTCCTCCTTGCAAGCATGGCCACTGTGGCTCTTCACTCCCCCAAAATGTCTCAAGAGCTGCAAAGATAACCACCCGTCCTCTGTCCAAGAACTTAGCTGCACCAAGATGGTGAGCATCCTTGGGAGATCAGACAAGCTAGAAACCCCTGAATGTAAGTGGTGAAACCTCTAATATTTAAGAGAAAAACATGTGCTTCAAATAAAGTGATCATGAGTGGCTAGCATGGTCCTAGTATCAGGACAGGGACTGACTCCGGTTCCCTGTGCAGTGTTACCTTGGCAGAGGCAGCTCCACTTCCAAGGACCCTTCAGTCCGGTCACAACTGTGACCTAGTTCTAGCAGGGCTAAAACACATGCTTCGTCGTCACTGTCTCCAAGAGCACTATCCAAGCTTTCATTCCTGGGAATGTCTCCTTCGCTCCTGTAGTTGGCCTTACTGGCATCCCCATAGGGGACATCTGCAGCAATCAGCAGGCCACCCTGCTGTCTATATCTGTTTGGAACAGGCTCTGATGAAGGTCCTTTGTTGCCTTTTAATTGTACATCTCTAGTCTGTTCCGACAGTCTCCGGCCACTTCCTGCTGCACAAATGAAAGGTGCAAGGGGGCCATCAACTTGGCTAAGTTGTCTCACAGCATGTGCCATGCTGGCTCGGAGGCCTCTGTCCTCAGAGACACTTTCTCCCCCTGAAGAGTGATCCTGAGGTGTGATGTCCTTTTGAAAGTCAGCTTTGAAGGAGTACCCAGAGCCCTGCTGGTCTTCAGTCAGGCCAGTGTCCATGCTAGACCTGGCAGAGGCACTGGCCTCATAGAAATGTCCACGGGCCTTTAACTGCTCCTCCATTCTTTTGGTGCAGCTTTCAAAGTCAGACTCTGGGGAGATGGAACTTCCAATGTGGAACGTGACCTTCTCAACATGAGGGTCCTCCTGGGAATGTCTGTCAGGGCAGGGCCAGGCTGCTGACCGCTCTGCTCGTTTCTTTAGCATCTCCCCATGCAGCTCCGCATGGAAGGTTTGTTGGTCCGTCCTTCTTACCCTGGGAACCTCACAGCTGGGAGGTCTTGAAGAACAATCCTGGGCTGCCTCTTGGTCATTCTGTTTGTCCTCACAGAATATGCCTTGAGGTGTCCACAAACTGTCAGGTTCTGCCTGTTGGAATCCCATGCTACTAGACTCAGAATTCTGCTCTGGCCTCTTGCATCTGTTTTTTTCAGGTTTGTGACCCAGTTCACTAGTATTAATGCCTTCTGGGATCTCAGCTACTATGGGCTCAGGGCTCCTCCTCTCAGTTGTCCCTGGTAGGATTGGCGGTACCAGAGCAGGCTCATTGCTCACTGTAACTACCACATACTCAGACTCTTCCACCTCTCCTTTTTCCAAGGCAGTTACAATCTTGCTCCCATTTATAACCTGGTCATCCTCACTATGATTCCCACTCCAGGTCAGCTGATTCTCTTGAAGTTCAGAGCAACGGAGAAAGTAGGTCAGAACATAAAGAATCCGCTGGACCAAATCCTTCTGCTTCCCAATCACCACGGTGCGAGTCAGTCTCACTGGAGAGCCTATAGCGCCATACAGGTCACCTGCAAGGCAAAGATGGACAGATGACAAAGCCCTCTGGGGTTAGCACGCATGGATATGCCTGCTTTTTACAAGGAAAAAAAAAACAAAAAACAAAAAACCAGGTAACTTGATTCCCAGCCTCCAACCACTTTTTGACGCACAAGATATAGAATTTCTAGGAATGACCATGTTCCAGTTCCCCTGATACTGGAGAGGTCTGGAAGATAACACAGGTTACAGCCCAGCATCCAGCTGAGTGAGCACAGCAGCGGCTCTGTTGGATACACAAGTCCCTCACTGTGCTCAGGTGGTTGCATGCTGGCCCAAGGAAGGTTGAAGCTTCTGCTTTGCATAAATGACCAGATGAAGTATGACATACTTGGAGATATCCTGCAAATTAGAAATTTTCTTAGAACACTCAGGTGGGGACTTTATCAGGGGGAGGGCTGGGGAGAATGTTCAATAGTTAGGAGATGTACTGTGCCTGTTGAGGATCCAAGTTCAATCCCCGCACCCATGTTCTCACTGTGCGAGGATTCTCGCAACTGTCTGTAACTCTGGATAGGCCATCTTCTGATCTCCTTAGATACCTGCTTTAGCATGCATACACTCCCACACAGATACACAAGCACATACACACCAGTGAAAATAAAGAAAAACCCTAGGATAGTAAACCTTAAGGTAAAATGTAAATGCAAGAATTTCCAAACTGGTAAGAAGTAAATCAATTAAAAACACTTAATGAGATTAGTATGTATAGGATTCTCTTGGTACAGTGATTTACTCTAAATAGACTCAGTTTAATTTATAGGAAAAAAACTCCATAGTCATGAATAATGAACCTGGAATTTTTCTTTATATGATATAAATATTCTATAGGACAAAAATGCAGTCTTAGTTATATTCTGATAAGTTGGTTAAAATGGGCTGATGAGCCAGCTTTGTGTTCAGAGAGATTACAGAAGTACTTCAATAGTGTTCACAGGCCGGGCGGTGGTGGCACACACCTTTAATCCCAGCACTTGGGAGGCAGAGACAGGTGGATTTCTGAGTTCCAGGCCAGTCTGGTCTACAGAGTGAGTTCCAGGACAGCCAGGGCTACACAGAGAAACCCTGTCTTGAAAAAACAAAACAAAACAAAACAATAAATAAATAAATAAAAATTAGTGTCTGCAGAACACACTGACATACAGGGATACAGGGAATAACGGAACAGGAAAGGTTAAACTGGGGGTGGGAGGACAAAGGCAGGCAGGATAGAGAGGGAAAGGTAACTAGAGACCCTCTTAAGTCCCATGGAAACCAAACACTGTAGAAGCTTATACACACGCTCACATGCTCACGCACACACATATGAGTTAAAATGGAGTTACCTACCACAGGGCACAACAAGCTATCAAATAAAAATCCCATAGCCAGGAATGAGCTATTTCTTTTTGAGTTTTTGGCTGATGAGATCCTATAGACCCCATCCCTATACCCCAAACATTACAGGCTATTGCCAGCACTCTTAGTTACCCTCTAGAATTTCAGAGTAAGACACTATTGCTGAAGACACCACATAGAGAACTTAACTGGTACTTACCTGGAAGCTACAGCCCTAGATGGCTAGCTTCCACAGTGCTAGAAGGTAATGTGCATGCTGGAAGGTAAAGGAATAATCAATCAAATCCAGCAGAGAGCCCTGTGAGCTACAAAAACAGCTGGCCTGGTAAAACATGGCCCCTGGCGAAACAGCGGCACAACTGTCATGGGAGAAACTAATCACTCTTTGCTTAGAGTTTAGTTCTAGTCTACAAGACACAACTCATATCCAGCATAATTATCAAGCCAAGAACCTATGTCTGGACAGTCACAGGCTGTGGAAAGAACCTGCTACTGTGATTCTGCTACATAGGCACAGTACTCCTAATGACTTAACTGTCGCACCTATGGATCAACACATCTTCTAAGCCTCATCTGGGAAGCTTCTATTTTTTGCATATGGTTATTAGCATAGAGATCCACAACTGATCCAGGTATAGCAGATAAGAGATGGCAAAAATGCTCAGCCCTAAACAGAACACTTATAGTGTACCCTCCTCTTCTCAAGGATCATTGCAGAAGAGGGAACAGAAAGAATACAGGAGCCAGAGGCAGTGGATGACTACAGTGTCATCTGGACACAGTGTGACAGGCAGCTACACAAATGAACTCACAGCAGTCTTGACAAGCCAAATTCCAGCATGACAGTGGAAGTTAGGTATAAAATCCCACCCCAGCTGTGGAGCTATGGGGTAACTGTTAGCTTCTAGGAAAAGACGAGACAAATTGCCCCTGGTAAGTCAACCAACCATACTCCAGGGCAACACCGTATGCCCAAGAATTGCCCAAGAATATTTATTTGGGCAATACAAGTTGGTGTTCATGGGCTTTAAAAATAAAATTAAAAAGGACATAAAGTTAGGGGTAGGTAAGGGGGTGGATCTGGAAGCACTGGGGGAGGGAAGGTGAATATTTTCAAAACATGCGAAACTCTCAAAGAACACAGTTTAAAAAGTACCGTTAGCTAACTACTAAATCATCAAGCTCAGTCATTTGATTATATTTGTTAAGATAGGCAACCAATGGTTACTGACTGGGTATGTACTTAGCTTACTTACGTAAGCTAAGAGCTTAAAGACTATATCCTTATACAACCGAGCCAGAGTCAGAAATGGTGAAAGCCACCCGCACTGGAAGGGGTGTGCATATATGAAAAGCGGTGCTCAGTGCCCGTTACAAAGAAGAACGTGGGAAGTCAAGACTCAGCTGAGGAACGCATCCGTAGAGAGGCAGGAAGTCACAGGTTAGAGACAGCTAAAATTAGTGGATCGAGATCGGGAGAGACTGTGAGAACAAGCAGGAAGTTTTCTCTCTAGGGAACCATAAGGAAGTTTGTCCTTCACAGTCTTCCCTAGTACACAGCTTCCAAGAACATTTAAGGAGCAGGACAGAAATAATAATAAACAATTTTCTCTATAAAAGGATAGGAGTGAAGGCTAAGGGAGCCTTAGCATCAAGACATTACCCTGGACTTCAAAGTAAAAGCTCAGAAGTGTGGTGAGATGCTATGGTTTGGCCTAAGAAAACCAGATCTGTGTACCCATATGCACGCACGCATATACATGCCTGAACGAAAAGTCATGGTAAAGGTCAGGTAGAGCTAGACGATAGTTACCATCTATGTCATGGTGGGCAACATTTTCTATAGTTATAGGAGGGGAAACAGATGTACGCTTCCTGGCTGGATTAGATTTACAAATATTTATTACCTTTTATTTTTGGCTAGAGAATATCTAGTTGCTGCAAACAAAGGATAATGCTCTGACACAGAGATACACTTCATTCAGACCCTCCCAAAGAGTTTCTTTCCATGTCCATACAATGGAAACCTCACAAGTGTCTTAAATGTGAGAAGCACCGTGTTTATGATAGCCAAGTCTGATGTTCATTTAATCCTTAGACTCTAATGAAGAACAGATCTCATCAGGGTGGAGAAAAGAGATAGCCTATTTAAACAGGTCAAGTGGGATTACCCGTTCTGAGGAGGAGAAACAAGAGGTGTGAAGAAAGTTGTATACAGTCCTGATGTCTGTGGGTCCCATCAAACACGGTGATGTGCACACAGTAGGGATTCTGGGAAGAAGAGGGAGAAAGACTGAAGCAGAAAGATTTTAAAACAAGGACTTCCCAAAACCTAAACTTCATCAGTGACATAGGTCTGTTCATCCAAGAAGGTCAATGAACTCCAACTACAAAAAAATCCAAGGAAAACCCAAGTAAAAGTAAAAGTAAATGTGACACTAAACTGTCAAAAGCCAAAGGCAAACAGGGGATCTGAAGACAGCAGGAGGAAGCCCACTCACCACAGGCACAGGTTTCTCACCTACAGCAACAACCGCTGCCACATTCTAAGACTCACACTTTACAGAATGTGTGTGCATGGCCTTCTGTTTCTATCCTGCTTTCCTGTTGAAATGTTTTCCAACCCACTAACGGCTTCCACAGGCCACTGGCGGGTGGTATCCCTAATGTGGAAATCCTTCTGCATGGCGCCCAAGGGGCAAAGGCACCAGATCACTGCACTCCTAGGAGCAATTCCTTGAGTGTGAAGAGAGATTGTGGCCGAGACACTACACAGGTGAGAACAGAAATGCAGACTGTCCCGATGAGCCCTCAATAACATGGTGAAATCATTCACGACAGAACCAATTTCATTACTTAAGAAACTAAATTAAAATAACATCTCTGCATTGCTGTTTAGCCCCCAGAGCTTACCTTCCTACCAGGGCACACAGAAAATAACCATAACTTAAGTACATTCTCTGTCTAATCATGGAAATGCTTTCACCATTTGTGATAATGGAGACTCAGTCATTCACACTTGTCTTTATAAGGCGGTCTGATGCCTTCTCTCTGAAAGGCTTCATTCCCTCCCTAAACTACTCCGACCAACACCCAGTCCCCAGAGGGACTTCTCAGGAAGAGAGCTGAAGACCTTCAGGGGTGTATGATCTCCAATGAAAAGCAACAAGCAAGCCCACAGGAAGGGATTTCGCCTTATTATGCTGAACACAAGGAGTCAGTGGCTCCTAGTTAGCTCAATCCCACAGGAGAAGCATCCTGAAGTCTAAATGCATTCATCTGATTAAATGCATGCTGCGTAATTACCACTGTTTGAAAGATCAACTCTGCAGCAGGACACGCTGTATTTCCTTAATGTCCAGCAGTAAATACAACACTTTAAAAAATTATTTTCCCCGACTGAGAACAGCAGCATATATTCTCAAGGCTACTCAACCCTGAGTGAGGCGGCAAGTTCAGGATTGTTCATCGTACCAAGTAGCAAAATATAAAGCACTGTCTTTTTTTTTTTTTTTTTGAGCCTCGGTTAAATAGCCCAGACTGGCCTACCACTCCTAATCCTCCTGCCTCAGCCTCCCAAGTCCTGGGATTACAATCATGTGTAGTCACTTCCAGTCTAACATGGTTTTACTATCCACAAATTCTGTAGTTAGTTTATTAAAGACGCACCTATTACTTACCCTATGAGGCTTGTATCTTCTTTTGTGTCTCGTGGGCACAAGGACAAGAAAGCACGTTTACTGCTATAAAATAAGGGCGACTGTGACAGGTAGGAGTGAGACTCTCATCCGGGGGTATGTACAAGGCACTAACAACACCGCTTGTGTTGTGGTGTCAGCTTTCATTAGAGCTTCTGAAACACTGGTTTTTAGGCTACAGTGCTTTCCCTAGCAATTACCACTTGAAGATTCCTGCAAGTAAGCCTTCTTTCTCTGTAAAAGCCCCACAATGTAGTTTCAGGTGCAAGTGACTGCACGTCACAGCAAACCCAAGTCCTGAGCCCATCCCATCTGACATGTGCAGAGTGCTTACCTGGACACATACGAAGGCTCTACTGTTAACTTAGAAAAGAAGAGGCACAGGAACACTAAGTGGCTGCCTTCAGAAACGAAGGGAACAGTAGCCTCTGGCCCCCAAAGCCTTCACCCCCGTAACACCCTCGCCCCCACACCCTTACACACTCTTATCCAAGCGCTAGGGTGTTGCCAAAAGACCTGATCAAGGATCAACCTTCTCCCCCAGGCAGTTGACTACTGAGGCCTCGGCAGCTGTGACTCAACTCTGAGTTCCAGCACATGGGTGGGACAGAATGTCATGTGCTCATACCCTGTCACTCTACTGCTTTCGGAGAACAAGACCTCTTAAGCCCAGATTTATAACCCCAGGCTCACCCACTCGGTGTTAAGATTCCTACACCAACCCATATGGGTTGAGGAAGTAACGCTACCATCAAGTGCAAGGACCAAGTCACAGATAAGACACCGGGTCAATGGCGCAGTCAGAGCGGTGGTGATAGGTGTGTGTGCCACATTTAGAGGCATTTTGATGGTTACAACTCTAGGAAGACAGGGGTTGTACTAGAATCTAGGGAATGGGGATCAGGAATATTGCTGAATGACCTATAAGGTATGAGACTGCCCTCCCCTGCTCTATCACAACTCGACCACAAAAAATTATCTGAGCAAACAGTCAGTAGTTAAAGAAACCATCAGAGCGTGAACAGCCTCCATGGGTGTGGAGGACTCAGTTTACCTATGAGGTTTCAAAAGAGCAGAACAAAGCTACCAGCAAGGGAAAGGGATGAGGAGAGAAGCCAGCCAGTTAGAATCTGTGGGCCTACCTTATCCCTGCAAGAGACCATCTTTGAGTGACTTGGTTAGAAAGCCGGTACAAGCTACAATTTCCAGCACATTTTTCTATTTCATCAGACACATTCTTTAAACTCTCAAATTCGGTACTAACCCAGCTGTGCCCAGAGAGGGTTATACGGATGTGTTTTGGCTAGCATGTTCACTGACTGAGAGGTACGCTTCTCCGAGAAGGCTTTAATGGGAGGGTGGTCAACAGGCATGACAGTTGGTACCCAGGCCAGGTGGTAGGTTAACACCGCAGTCAGTAAGGCAGCAAAAAACCTTGGGAAAACAGACAATAGCATACGCAGATTAGTCAAATACAGGACAAGGCATGTCTTGCAGAACTTGCACTGGCTCAGAATTGATCCACAAGTCTCACGAGGGTTATACTTACTGGTTTTTGTTAACTTGTTCAATCAGAAGTATAAATTCCTTGAGGAAGCACTGGCAGAGTTGGTTTTTTTCCAAGGTGTTCGACATCATGGTAAGCCATACTGGTTCAGCTATCCTTGGGACGGAATATAAGTTCCAGATAGTGCCTCTACGGGAGAGAGAAGGGACAAACTGTAGTGAATAGTTATTGCGGGTATCTTAGTATTGAAGAACAAAGCTGAACACCGTAATTTGGATCTATGTACTCCTTAAGGAATTAAAAAAATTAAAGCACACAGGTTGGTAAACTATAACTCGCACACATCTGACTGTACCATTTTTATAAATAAAGTTTTACTGGGACCCAGAAATGTTCATTTATTTACATATTATCTATGACTGCTTCTGCAGGACAATGGGAAAGTTAGGTGGCAGTGTAGAAACCCTTAAGAGCACACTATCCCTAACATAAAAACATTCATTTAGAAAATAATGTATGAGGGTGTAGCTCAGTGATATAGTACCAGCCTATCATGCACATGGCTCTGGGCTTCAGACCCTGCACACACACACACACACACACACACACACACACACACACATAATATAAAAGGTTAAAAAATTTCAGTGTCCTTTTCCAGAATTTATAATCATTTTAAAAATTTATTTTAAAATTTATACATAAAAACTTAAAAACTGTACAGGTTTATAGGGTATCATATTTTGCTTTTGTAGTACTGAGAATCAATTCCTGGTCTTTTTGCATGCTAGACAAGCACTCAATGACTGAGTTACATTCCCAGCTCCACATAGTATTCTTATGGTAAATACAGCGCAAGAGCTGGGCAAAGAAGTAATCCCAGCGTATAAGACACAGAGGCCAGAGGGAGCCATAGCTAAGAGTAAGACTCCATCTAGAATAGGTGGGGGTGCAGGACAAAGAAAGCACAGGCTAAGTTGAAATGAGATTGTTAGGTGACTCAACTCTACCAATTTCTAGTTAACATGCTGGCTTTCTAAATCAAACACCCATCTTGGTTTAGATAAGAAAGTACACAATGGCTCTTCCTCACTAACATAAGCCAACTTCTAATGCAGATATGTACAAACTTAATGGTAAGGTAAGGAAGGGGATCCAGGCGTGGCAGACTCTGCTATAAGCTACATGGCTCACATGTGTTTTCCCATAGTGTAAAAACTCACTCAGACTCTCCACAGGGTAAAAAGAAAATTCAGCCCTGAATGAGTAACACAGATCTCTCCCAAATCAAGACTGAGCAGGCATATTCAGACTAGACTATGTAGCTGTATACCTAAAGGGATCAGGACAGAACACAAACCTACCTTGGCAAAACCAGAAAACAAAAAACTTCACACTTTCAAAAATAACATTTACTGAGTTAAGAAGCTATGACTTCAAAACTGGACACAATGCAGAGATCAAAAGATGTTGGGGACCCCATCCTCAATGAATAAATCTACATCACAGCTCCCCATCTGTGGCTCTGGGGACATGGAAGAGGGGGTGGAAAACCACAAGTGCCCAAATACCAGAAATAGTGAAATAGCCTCTTCTAGAAATGGCTGCATTTCTAGATGCAAGAGCAGAACAACAGCAATATCCATGGGCATATTAAGTCTAAAGAGAAAAAAATATCCTAGGGTTCCCACCCTAAACTAAAAACTACAGACAGCTAGTGACTACTGGGCAAAGGAGAATTACTCTCCTCTTCTAGTGATGAGCCTCCTTATTGTTTGTTCACTGCAGAGTGGTCATCCCTGAAAGCATTTACACAAAAGCGAACTCAGCAAGCCGAATTTCTGTATTTGTGCATAGACGCACATAACAATAGCAGTCTATCAATCAATGTAAGAGTGCAGGGGTGGAGAAGAAGACATCAGAGAGGTTGTAAAGAGGGTACCTGGGAGGGTCAACGTGACATCATTCCATTTCAATTAAAAACAAATCTATAAAAACAGTAGCAATGAAGATGATTATAGTAGTGAAGTCTAGGATTTACCTACAAAATTCAGGTTTCGGCTGGGCATGGTGGTACACACCTTTAATCCCAGTATTTGGGAGGCAATGGCAGATGGATCTCTTCGAGTTCATGTCCAGCTTAGTCTACATACTGAGTTCCAGGACAGCAAGGGCTACACACTGAAAATGTGTCTTGAAAACAACCAAACAAACCAAAACAAAACACATTACAAAAGTACATTATTCTGTCTGTTTCTGGAAGGTCTCACTGTCAAAATAAGGTTAAACTCTTCTACGAACACAATCCCTGGTTTTTTATTTTCAGGTTTTCAGCTCTGAAAGACTAGTACTGTGATTAGATTAGCATCTGGACTCTCAAGCACAAGTCAGCTTTGAATGTGACCACTGCAGGATGACATGCGGATCCAGCCTGATCCACTGCTCTCAATGGAGATAGCTTACTCAACACCTTCAGGCATTCATCGAATGAAACAACCTAAACAGTTCCTTATCTATAACTGGAGGTCAGAAACAGTAGTAATTTTGCTTCAAGCAGCATTGAGCTCACCAGCAAAAAATGTCCTAATATTCTAGGAACTGTAATTTTTTTTAACCCCTCAGTTATTTGGCACACTGCTTCGCAGTGAGATTCCATTAGAGACTGGCTCTGAGAAACTCAGATGAGCACAATGGGGGGAAAACCCTATCTGATAGCAGATCACCCTGCTAAGACACTCTGTGGGCAAAGAGTACAGAAAACTAGTGCCCACTGATGATTGGTGGAGCCCTAGATCAACTGCTTACAGCGTCAGAGAAGGGGCATCAGATGATTTACTGTCTAGACCAGGGCGTGTACCACAGGCATGCATGCGCACTACATGTGCCCTGGCAAATAAGACTAGATCTCCACGACATGCACATTTCTTCTCCATGCACTTGGGGCACAGGCAGCACCCCTGAACCCCAGTTTTAATATCTGTACAAAGGGTAAAAAGGCTTTGCCATCCAAGTTTATGGGACAACAGACCTGAGATCATGGAACTGATTATAGGACATCTTTAAAATTAGTTTTCAGGTCATTCTGATGAAATGATCCCATTAAGCCAGACGTGGTAATGCACACCTTAATCCCAGCACTCAGGAGGCAGAGGCAGGAGGATCTCTATGAGTTTGAAGCCAGCTCAGTCTAATAGGCAGTTCCAGGCCAGCCAGGACTACATAGTGAGACCCCCATCTCAAAATAAACACAAAACAAAACAACAACCCTCACCTCAAGAACACAGCAAACAAAAATCTTACCCCATTAAGAACTGTCAGGCACAGTGAGGATTACTCAGATGTTTGGCTTTACTTACCCTGCTCTCATGGGCAGGGACACTAAGATGACTAAAAAATGCCAGTCCCCCAATTCTCTTAAGACATAGCCTCGTGGCAGTTGGTCCTAGTACTCAAACTTTACCTGAATTCTCCCAGTGCTTCCATCAGACGGCTCACATAGAACTGGACACGGAGACTTGATTCAGAGATCTTCCTACAGGAGATCATGGCCTTCACAGAAGAGAGTGAGCCACGTTACTCTCTAAGAAGAAATCCCTCTAGAACTGATCTACTGACTCATTGATGAACAATGATGCTATAATATATTTAAAACTCTGATAGATAACATTTTCCCTCATCAAAAAGCAGTAACTTCCTTCCCTACAGCCCCCTGGGCTCCAGCCTTAAAAAATCCCACCTTCCCCATAATGTGCCATTTTAAACTGCAAATCTCTCCCCTATTGGCCAGCAAGTCACCGGCATATTACCTTTCCTTATTTAAGTGTTTGCCTGGAATGGGTCCCAGAGCCCTGCACCCCCATCCCTTACCTTTTCGATTGCACTCTTCAGCCTGTTCATGTGAGATTCAAACAGAGGGAAGTGGGAGAAAAAGAAGTCCTGGAAATCCTGCTGGGCTGCCTCTCTCTCACATAAGGAAAAGATGATGCTGATGGCGATTTTCTTCCGTCTAACTATGGCTGGATTAGAGGTACAGGTTTCTTCAGCCAAGCTAAATGTCTCATCAGTTGACCTGGAGGAAAATGAGGTTTGAAAAGCGGCCCGTATCAGTGAGCTGCTGAGGGTAAGCTGTCTTGCCATGGGATGATACTCAGGATGCTCGTGTGGAACACTGAGAACTCAGCCAGCCAGCCAGCCATCTACCTCCAACTCATTCTCTTACTCCTTTGTCATGAAAACCAAGAGGATATCCACTTACCACATTACACATCTTACACACTACCACCTTACCATCCAAAGAAGCTCAGACAAAAGCCAGAGGCAGTTTAATTATTTGATTTTCACCCTTCTGATTGTATTCAGAAGGAGTGGGAGACACCAGTTCTATCAAACCACAGGTTCTTGCCAGAGAGGCACTCATGGGGTAAAAGTCTTTGCTGCGAGGCACAAGCCCAGTCACCTGAGCTCCATCTCTGAGATTCACTGAAAAGGCTGATGTAGCAGCACACAGCTGCTATCCCAGCATCGCGGGATGACAGGCAGGGACAGAAGAATTGGTGGTGGGACACTCACAGGCTTGCTAGCCTAGAATATGACACAGGAGAAACACAAGAAACCCTGCCTCAACAAGGCAGAAGGCAAGAACTGACTCCTGAAAGTCCTCTCATGTCCACAGTGCTCTCTGGCACATGTGTGCCCTAGAATATAAAACAAATGAAACACAGGTCCTTGTTTTTTGTTGATAGAGAGAAGAATAGATGAGAGACTCAGAAGACAAGACCTGTGGAATATTCATGCTTCGACCCTCACTGGCACCATCCCCAAGGCTATTAAAACCAGAGACGAAGTAACTCCTCTAAATGCTCTGATGAAGCCATGTGATTAACTGACTGAGCACTCTGGGAAATCCGCTAAGCAGAAAGGCTCAACTCTCTTCTGATACAGTCAAAAGACTGCTTCTGTAATAAAAGAATTACAGAGCCAATAGTTTCTTAATATCCATCTTAGGAATAATACAGTTATGTTTAACCATGCCTCTTATTTAAATGCTATGAAGTCAGGAGAGCGACCAGAATAGCTACTAATAGCAAGAGGGAAAATAAAAAAATGTGTTTTGTTCTACACCACAGTAAAGGCCAGAGTGCACTGCAAATGAGTGTAACTAGCCTGCCACACAGCAGGATGCAGCACGTTTTCTTTGTCACCAACTATACTACTTTCAGGTCTCTATTCCCAGTCTGCTGTGTCCTATAAGTTCTAAACTGCACCTGGATTTTACTAACACATACAGTTTTTTACTAACACTTACTAACATACGTCCAAAGCTGCATGGTTAGGAAAGCCATGCTTAAAAGGAAAGGCGGTGAGCACTTGCTTTAGGCTCTGAGAAGTATGTTTCTGCTCTCTGTAACATCCCTCAAGATCTGGGATGAGGGTGCTAGTGACAAGGTGCTGTGACAACACACCAAATATCCTAACAAACCACCAACTCTTTTCTCTGAGGAATCTGTCATCCTAGTGAGCTTGGAGAATCATGCAGACTGTCACAAATTTTCATAGAAGAAGTGAACCAGTATTTTAAAAGGCTCCTACTCTTTGTTGTAAAGTCCCTGTATCAAAAGCTTGTTCCTATACACCAGTTTATTTCTATCCTGCACAGAGAAATTCTAGCCAGGTGTGGTGGTGCACATCTGCAATCCCACCAACTCAAGAGGCTGAGGTAGACAGGCTGAGGATATAGGTTTGAACTCAAGTCCAAGGACAGCTTGGGATAGTGAGTCCTTATTTCAAAAAAAAAAGAAGAAGAAGAAGAGGAGGAGGAGGAGGAGGAGGAGGAGGAGGAGGAGGAGAAGAAGAAGAAGAAAAGAAGGAGGAGGAGGAGGAGGAGGAGAAGAAGGAGAAGAAGGAGAAGAAGGAGAAAAAGAAGAAAATACCCTTTGGTACAATAATGCAAAACTTGTCTCTGCTGAATGTTCTATTTCTCTTCTTTCTCAAAAGTAAGGCACTTGTATCATTCCATTCCTCCTCAAGCCAAGGAGGACTTTCATGCTCAAACTGTGATCAACACTGGGCTACCTTTTCATCTCCTCCTCTACCCTCTAACAATGATCAACCCAGCCATCAGTTTTACCACAGCAGAGAGTGCCACCTGCTGAACTGCTGTAAAACCGTCCTAGTGGGACAGAGACTAGATCTTACTGTCTTTAGCACACACCTCTACTAACATCGAAAGCCACTGGACTTCTGTCTATGTCCTGGATCAACTATCCACACTGAAACAAATCAGGTCATACAGTATCCTAATTATCTTTTAAGTATTACTCCACAACAAAGAATGCTTGAGAATGGTTCAAGGAATCCAACTGTACAGCCAGACACTTTTTCTTACTCTCCCCAGGTATGCTGTGCATGTTCTTTTGAAGTACAGAAACTGAAGTAGTACCTGCCTGGGGACAGAAGGCTCTCTGGGAATGATTCTAGAGTTATAACCCAGGATGCCGCCTTTGCCAGTCCAGACTCTTAGCTATCTATCAACAGGGACCAGATGCTCACCCTGACTGACCCATCAGCTCCAACTCATGCTGTTGAATGCTCTGTGATGGAAGCAGAACCACAGGGAAGACCTGGAAGTATTCGGATCAGTCACTGGGTTTCCAGACAGACACACAGACACACCCACCCCAGGGCTATACAATTAAGTCTTTTCTATATAGAGAAATCAAACAGAGGAGGCATGGTAGTCCATACCCTAGCACATGAGAGTGAGGCAGAAGGACCAGGAGCTCAGCTACTGTGGACTACAGAGCTAGATCCTACGTCAACAAAGAAATAAGGAAATGAAATTGTGTTTTGTTACACTTAAGAATATACTGATAATATGTAAGTACCTTAAAACCATAATCACTCAAAGTAAAAATGATCATCATTTTAGTACATATGGATAAACTATAATTGCTATCAGAGCTGCCAAGCACAATTATTGTTGAGGTCAAATTTGAACTTACACTGAACCTATGAAATAGATAATATGATGAGCCTAAGAACGTCCCACTGGCAACTTTGTTCAATTTAATAACTAAAAGGCTTCCAAGGAGCATGCCTCCATGTCTGGCTCCTTTGGAATTTGGGTGGGTTTTCCTAAGGAATGAAATGCCCGAGGCTCCTCTGCCCCAACAGGTAGCAGAGCTATTACTAGCTGCATAATACAAACAGGTGTCCAACACCCTAAGCTTGCCACCTAGCACAATGAAGTGGTGTGAAGTCAGAGTGGAGCCAGCCTGTAGGGTTTATATCATGATTAACTACATGCAACACTCTTTGGGGGAAATATCCTACTTATTTATTTATATTAAAAGTTACTTTTTTTTTTTTTTTTTAGATATGGTCTCATCCAATCTATGTATCTCATGTATCATGGGCTATCTCATCCATGTAGCCCTGGCTGGCTTGAAACTTGCTACATATACCAGGCTGTCCTCAAACGCATCTGTCTCTGCTCTCTGAGTATTAGAGTTGAAGGTGTACACCACCCTGTAGAATAGGAAGGG
>JADRCH010000009.1:10878157-10900778 GCA_019843965.1 Rhynchomys soricoides | reverse complement strand
GAGAGGCACTGTGTACCTGCAACCCCAGCACTCGGCCATGAGAGGCAGCATGTACCAGCACTCCAGGCTCCAGGTCAGTGTGAGCCCCAGAACAGAGAATGGGAATGAACAGAAGGGAGGAAACTCAATTTCCAGGCCACATTCTTCCTGAAACGGAGTAATCAACAGCAAAGGGAGGCTACTGGGCCCCCTCAACTGCATGTTCCTACAAAACAGGCTGAGATCCACAATACAGTGATCACTGTGTTTCTTCTTCAGCATCAGTCACAATAGCAGAGTGGGACATCAATACTTAGAAAAAAAAAAGGCTTAGAGTCAACCATGACACTGTTTTGTACCATATTAAATTATGACACAAAATGTTATTTTTAAGAATTTATAATTTTATGTTGTCACTTATACACCACTATTATATTTTACGTAAAAAATTTTTAAACATGAACTTTACATTTTAGCACCTGTACTAGGTAGCATTCTTCTTGCCTTATGAGTAGGGGCCTGGCATTTTCACATTGTGCTATATAACTAGACCCGACTATGTGAGCAGGCTTTCTGAAGGTAAGATACTTATTTAGGTGGAGGCTCAGTAATGAGTCACAGTTCCCAGTGCCAGGTCTCCACTCAATTTGGTTTTTGGATTTCAGAGGCATAGGCTTGGAAATGCTACAGACAGCTTTAGAAACAAGGAATGAAAAAGCATCCGCACTGGAGAGCTGCCCCATGGCGGTCTTCTGCAGCCATCTCTTCCCACTGCAGAGGCTGCAGGATGGCAGTGAGGATGGAAATGGCATGAACCTGACAGATGCCATACTGAAACCAAAGAGTGCAGTGACACTGGTAAATAAGTCACATTGACCAATATTTTATCTGCAGTTAAAAAAAAACATGTGTGCAGGGAGGCACACACCTTTAATCCCAGTACTCGAGAGGCAGAGGCAGGTGATCTCTGTTGAGTTTGAGACCAGCCTGGTCTACACAGTGAGTTCCAGGACAGCCAGGGCTATGTAGAGAGAGACCATGTCTCAAAAAAAAAAAAAAAATTTTTTTTAAAAAAAATTCTGTATGTGTATGTGGTTTGTGTACATAGGCCATGGCATATATCCGGAAGTCACGGGGAAACTCCCTAGAGTTGGCTCTCTTCTTCCACTGTATGGATCCTGAGATCAAACTCAGGTCATTAAGCTAGGCAGCAGGTGCCTTTAACCACAGAGCCATCTTGAGAGCCCAAATTTTGGTTTTTTGAGATAGTGTCTGTGTGTAGTCCAGGCTGGCCTTGGACACAAGCTTGCACTAAGTCTATCTCCCAAGTGCTAGGATATAGGATAATCCGTATGCACTATGGATGTTGTATTTGCCATATACCAAACACCAGAGGCCTGATCACTTGACTGGCTCATCTAGTTTTATTCTCCTAACAATGCCACGACGAACCTGTTACTATCCTAACGTGCATGAGAAGAAGCCGCCGGAACCAAGTCGACATGCTCTAGCACACGCATGATGTGGGCAGAGCTAGGCCTTGTCCTCGTCTCTTGTCGCATCAAATACATACTCTGTCCACAACTGAATAAACTTCAGTTCAAAAGCAAACTGAAATCACGCTGGAAAATAACTTGAGGCTATCTCTGTGTATTCATTATCCATACCTGTTTAGTCTAGGAATTTAAGTGTCACAAAGGCACCATGCCTCAAACATCATACTGGAATCACTGTGACCAGGGAACATATTAACCCCACCTTTGCCTGCTTGTAGAGCATATTCATGCCAAATTCCCAGATTTAGCACCTACACTGCACAGCTATCCAGGCATTTCCAGTATCGCCTAAATAAAAATATGGGTTTTTCAGCTAGGCACAGTGTCAACACATTCATAACCCTATCACTTAGGAAGCAGAAGCAAAAGATGGTGTGTGAGTCCCACCTGGGCTACATATTGTATTCCAGGCCAGTCTACCTAGTTTTAATTTACTATCTCCTTAAACAATTTAATGCATAAACTTCAGGCTAAGCTGGAGCTAATCACAAGATTTCAGGTCTTCTTGCCCTGAGAACAGGCAAGGATAAGCCTGTCAGGTTCCATTATCTGTTTATAGTAGTGTTTTCCTTAGCCAGAGCAAACAAGGAACTCACCTCCTTGGAAAGATGCCATTTTCCAAACTCGTTGTCTGACTTCGAAGCCAGCGGCGCTGGTAACTGCTGGAAGAGGATGTAGAGGAGCCCGGGGACGGGAAGGGTGTGATCAAAAGGCTGCTCAGTGAGGCTGCAAGGCAGTACGTTTCAAATGTGAGTCCAGCTTGAGTCCTTATAACACACGCTATGGTGCACAGTACAAATGTGTTCAACACCACGGAGCTGTAAGCTACAGTGGATTCCATAGAGTCTGGGGTACTACTCAGAATGCACGTGAAAACCTAGGCTTGCTAGGATGCACTTGTTATTCTGGCACTGAGGAGGAAGGGACAGGAGAACTCCTGGAGTTCACCGGTTAGTCATCCTAGCCAAATCAGAAATGTCCACATCCCAGGAAGAGACTCTACCTAAGAAAGCAAATGACACCCAAGGTGACACAAACTTATGTAGCACATGCTTATACATTTGCACATACATGTTCATGCACTCACTCCTCCCACAAATGAATGAATAAATAAACAATAAATATATACAGGCATGGTAGTATAGTACTAAAGATGCAGAAGCAGGAGGATCTTGAGTTCTAGGCCAGCTTAGCTATGTAATTTTGAGTCCCAGGCTAGTCTGAGCTACATAGCCTCCCTACAAGCAACCTTCAGAAAGAGTGGAAAATAGTAAATTTTATGTAATGTGTATTTCAACATCATGAACACACAGACACACACAGTGAGAATCTTGATTTCTTTAAAACCACAGAAATGTTATGTAACTATGTTTTCGTTTTAATCCCAGGTGTGGGATACGTGCCTGCTTCAGACTGTCCACTGCCACTGCCACTGATTTGTCTCGTGCTATGGCAGGGACGGGATTCTGCCAGCTGAAGACAGTTTATGTCTGGAATTCTGGGGACTCTTAAGAGGGTATAAAGATGTCAGAGCCCCGAGAGGCTGGGAGGCTGTTGCTTCCCCTGCTGCTGAGGTTTGTGAAGTGACTGTGAGCCAAGAGAAAGAAGTCCTGACTACGAAGCTCAACACTGCCCTAAGGAACTCAATGCCCCTAGTCAGCAGGAGGCAGTCTAATGACACAGAGGCCCCCTTTCTCCTCTAAACCGTCTTTCTCCCTACCTAGTGTTGGGTTGGAAGGGTGGAGAGGCTGGTAGGAAAAGGGCCCACTAAAGTAGCCAGAAGTATGATTACACATATACACCCTAATTTTTTTTGCCAATCATAGCCAGCAGGGGGAGACTAAAATTTCTCTCTTCCAAAAATTTCTGCAGATAAAATGGGGGAAAAAAAATGAACAAACTTTTTTTTTTTTTTGACCCAGCACTGGGATTACAGATGCATACCACCGTTCGAGAGGAAGTAAGAATCCTAGCCTACCCACACCTAGCCACCTTCTATTCTTAGTCACGCGGATTCCTAATCCCCAAACCTGCAGATATAAGCAGTGCACACATGATCAGGCTTTACACTATAAATACAAGGGAAGGGGTCCTTCCCTTGGAGTATGGCCTGCAGATCTCTAAAGGCACAGCCCATGTATATAACTTAGTCGAGATCATATTATAGCGCTTACTTACATGGATTTCTTCACTCTCTCTTTGGAGGTAAACTTAGTCAAAGTAACCAATTCATCCGTGTGAGATCTCCCCTCTCCTGATCCTCTCATTCACTCATTCATTCATTCATTCATTCCTTTTTATTTTGTTTTCTGAGACCAGTTCTATGTTAACCATGGCTCTCCTGGAACTCACTCTGTAGACAAGGCTGCTCTCAAACTCCCAAAGAGATCCACCTGTCTCTGCCTCCCTGGTACTGGGATTAAAGACATGTGCCACTATGCCCAGCCTCTGACCTTCATTTTCAAATACAGGAAATTAATAAACATTAAATTAATAAACATAATTAATTAATTATAGACAATACATTTTAAGACTACAAAATGACTTTAAAGTTTCTCCTAAACTATGCTTGGTGTCATGGACCTGTAACACCAGCTATTTAGGAGGCTGGACTAAGGTTTGACTGTCTCAGGGAAGGCTGGGGATTCAATTTAGCAGCACAAAACTTGCCTAGCATGGGCAAAGCCTGCATCACTGGTAAAACAAGTAAGTCTTCAAAAGCACTGTGTAAGTTTTACCATTCCTACAAAAGATCCTTGAATAAAAATACCACATTTCAAAATATTCTAAAGTTTCTGAAGTAGCTAGGACATCAGACTCTAGAGCAGCTGCACTGATAACTCACATACTCCAAACTGATACTCCAAGCTGAGGAAGGACACAAAGATGAAAACTTATGGGGACACAGAAAGGAAGAGGAGCTTCTTGCCAGCTTAGCATTGAGAATCCCAGCACTCGGGAGGCAGAGACAGACATATCTCCATGAGTTTGAGGCCAGCCTGGTCTACAGAGCGAATTCCAGAGCAGCCAGGGCTGTGTAGAGAGACCCTATCTCAAAAAACCAAACCAAAACAATAAACCCCACAATTTCCATTTGTTTACAGGACTTTCTTCTTCCCCAAAGATAGAGCTGTCATTTTCTAATCTCACCAGAGGGCTCCTTGATGGTAAAACGACATGCCCAACCTCCTTGTGTAACTCTGGTGGCTCCTGGCTACCTCATTAGATTATAATTCTACCCCAGCACCTCTGAAACCATTTTGCTGTTTCTGCAGCAAAGCTGAAATGTATTTTATCTGAACGCTTCAATATTGTCTGTTTTTACTCTGAAGGTTCATTTGCACATACTTTGTTCAAAAAGGAATGTTTGAAAGTATTCATGGTTTTCCTCACACTGGGCACTGTAAGGACACAGGAATGTAGTTACAGTGAGGATGGTGAAGTCCTATTTCTTGCTAAATACGAACACTTTGAAGGGGAACAGAGCCTACTACTAAGCTGGCCCATGAAGACTAGTCTCAAGCCCAGCCTATAAGTCTTACACTACTCACTACTGTGGGCTCAAGACTTTCAGATTTCCGGAGCTCTGACCCATCTCTGTCAAGACAACGTCTCATTTTAAATACAGCAGATGATTCACAATTGGAGAATTTGGGGACAGTTCTAATAAAAAAACAGAACCCTCAATGTGTCTCCCTTGCTGGCTTCGTGTTTCCTGACTCTGGTTAATGCTGTCTTCCCATTTATTTCCTCAAGGCAGAAGCCAGAGAGCTGTGCATGGTTCCACCCTCCTCCCTAGTAACCCATGTGCTATTGTTGCCAAGTCCTGAAAATGCTAACTCCTAGATGCCTGCAACCAGTGTCCTCTCCAAGGCCTTACTTAAAATTTTCTTCCTTTTTCACTCGTGCACGTGTATGCGAGGCTAGCTGACTCAAGAGCTTCTGTGGATCCTCTGTCGCCACTGGCCATCTCATCATAGGAGTGATGAGATTCTAGAAGTGTACCACCAGATCTCATGGACTATGGAGCTGAGCTCAGGTCCTCAACGTTTATGCAGTAAGCACTTTACAGAATGGGCCATCTCTCTAGCCCTCTTACTTGAAAATTTCTAATAGCAAACATTACAATCAACCTCTTAAAAATGATCTTTTTGGCAGGTGTGAAAGCTGAGCAGGAGGATCATAAATTCAAGACCTGCCTGGGCTAGAGTGAGTTAAAAAGCCAACCAGATCAACAACTTAATGAGCCCCTGCTTCCAAAGTAATTTTCTAAATTAGCTTTTACCCTAAATATAGATACAGAAGACTTTTTCAGAATATTCACAAGAGAGCAGTGCTGCCCTCCAAAGACAGTCTATGAACCACGAATGCTCAGACTCTAGGGCTGGGACACAAAACAAAAGGTGACTCAGAAGTACTCAGTACTGGAAAAGGGTGTCAGAGCTGCCCTGTCTTGCTGTCCCCATGCATGCAAGCAGTGTCACCAGCCATCACATTGCTCCCAGGGTTAAAGCCCAGGCAGCTTAGGCAAATGTAAGTATTACTGGCGTACTGGCTGGTTTTATGTGTCAACTTGACACAAGCTGGAGTTATCACAGAGAAAGGAGCTTCAGTTGAGAAAATGCCTCCATGAGATCCAGCGGTAAGGCATTTTCTCAATTGGTGATCAAGGGAGGTGGGCCCCTTGTGGGTGGTGCCATCCCTGGGATGGTAGTCTTGGGTTCTATAACAGAGCAAGCTGAGCAGGCCAGGAGAAGCAAGCCAGTAAGCAAGCATCTCTCCATGGCCTCTGTATCAGCTCCTGCTCCTTGACCTGCTTGAGTTCCAGTCCTGACTTCCTTTAGTGATGAACAGCGATGTGGAAGACTAAGCTGAATAAACCCTTTCTTCCCCAATTTGCTTCTTGGTCATGATGTTTTGTGCAGGAATAGAAACCCTGACTAAGACAACTGGGTTATACCCAAAGTGAAACATAAATGGCCTTAAAATAGTAAGCAAGTCAAGAAATGAGAAAAACACAATGTCCATGCACAAAATTTCAAATCATTTGTGCAGACTCTTGCCCCTCAAGGATATCTCAGGTGAAGCATAAGGCATGTGCACAGATGTCAAGGAGAATCAACTTCACAGTGAAGAGACCCAGTTAATACAGCATCATTAATAAACAAGGTCAGTAACTGAACTCATAAATCACGCTGCTGGTTCTTATCCTTGACACCATGTGAGCAGGATGGGTATTACTTTTGTGGTTATGCAGCTCAAACCCACAACCACAGTTTAATCATGAGAAATCCATCAAGCAAGCATATTCAAACAGTGAAACCAAGACTACAAACAAAGAAGGTCCGAGGAAAAATGTCTGAAGAGGCCAGTGTGGCAAAATACAGAGGCAGGTGGATCTCTATGAGCTCAAAGCAAGGCTGGTCTATATTCCCTACAGCCAGGACTACATAGAGAGATCCTGTCTCAAAAATAAACCAAACAGACAAAAACAAAACAGAACAGTCTGAATGGGCATGACTGCCAAATGCATTGTGTTCTTTGAGCATAAGAAAGCACTGGGGGAAGTAAGGAAAGTGCCACATGATGAAAGTTAGCTAAAGACTCTGAGCCATTAATTGCCTCCGTGTGCACATATATAAACCCAACAAGGAGATGCACCAACTATTGCATTTCATTAGTGACTCTGGAAACAGAGCTGAACAGGGTGACTGCAGGGGTCTGACAGTTCTCAGAAACAACCCAGGAGCTTCGAGGCAGAACTGGGAGCTTCAGCATGTGATAAAACGGATGAAAAGATAGGAGGAAAGACACCGAGGCCTGAAGCTAGTCCTACTCAGCTGGTGGGCCTCTGGTAAAGAAGTCAAAGGTCACAGGACAAACCAATAGGACACTCCTGGTTCTCACTGGAAAGCTGCCTGGAGGATGCATATTCATCAGGGAAAGCCCAACATGCCTCATTGTTTGGTCCTTGGAACTAACCTCAGATCTGAACCATAAATTAAAAATTAAAAGCAGATGTGTGCACAAAAGCTGAAACTGGGGTGAGTGGGGGTCTAAAGGCAGTCTTAGGCAAGGTTAGCCTCTAAATGAGCAGAGAAGGGTACCTCAGGTACAATCTAGATCAGCATCACAGGATAGAAAGGGTGGGGGTCTGCTGGTAGCATCTCTCATTGTCATAGATAGACTGACAACCACAGGGCTGCTCCATCCTCTGACTAAGCAGTTAGCAAACAAATTCCTAGTGCAACTGACATAAGGAAGCTCCATGCCGGAAGAAATTTATTAGCATACATTAGTCTCGTGTAAATTTAAGTATTAGATAAAACTAGCTTGTGTGCATAGTCATTCTGAGATGATGACCATCATAGTTTCAGATCCTCAGACACATGAGATTCAGAATACAGAGAAAAAAAAGAAAAGGGTTGGGGGGGGGGATGCGAAGACTACCTTTCTATTTCCTATGTTCCACTATAGAGAGCCACTGTATTGGTTAGCGCAGTAGAAAGAAGGAAGTACCTGATCGAGCAATGCCACTGTCCCTGTCTTCATTCTGCCCTCTGCTTGGCATATCAACAGGTGTGCTGTGTGCTAAGACAAAAAGACAAGGAAAACATTATTAGGCTCTCCAAAGGCAGAGGCATTTTAAAGATGACTTCAAAGTGGCTACTGCTATTGTTGGATTACTACATAATAGCAACTAACTAGACAGCAAATTAAATGCATAAAAGTCCACAAGAAACCAAGAAACAAAACCAACAAGCCATTTGTCTTTATGCTGGAGCCTGCAGACTCTTCTGAATGACAGCTATTAAAAATGAGCATTAAACCATCTATGCAGTAAACACAACCAGCATTCTACTTTAGCTGTTTCTTCATTATTAATGTATTTAAACAGTATAATATTTTCAAAGGCTTTATACTTAATTAGTTTCAGTAATAGTTGTAAGCAGCTTAGGAAGAGAAATAGTTAACAGCCATTTCGTAAATCTAGAAATGTTTATTTATAACAGTCTCTTGGCAGACACAGAAAACATTAACTTCTTAACAGCTTTTTCCTCCAGCTCTTTTCCCCATACATGGCATTATAGTTATTCAGAAAAAACTCATGTGCTGGCATGAACTTGGGAAAACACACTTAAGTAGCATGTATATCTAGAAGGCTTCAGACTGACTGAGCTACACATTTACAGGGCTGAAAGGTAGATGAGAATTTGTTCTAGTAAATTTTACAATGAGCAAGAAGTCACTGTTGTGGATGAATAACACAGCTGCTAGCACTTTTTAGAAAGATGTTTCTTTCCCAAGTTTTAAAGGGAGTATGTAAATAAGCTATACTTGCTCTAAGGAGCTGGGATGGCAGTATCAGTTTCAATAGGCACCAGACAACCACAATGCTTAGTACATTTCAGGCTAGGAAAAGGGACAGAAGGAAGAAAAAAATCCTATTTGCCTTCCTCAAAACTTTAAATGTTAGTCATGAACATTATGCTTGTTAATCATGCTACAAAGGACATTGAGCAACCTCTGCTGGCAAGGCCGGTTAAATCCCAGAAAAATACCCAGAATATCAAGATTACTATACCTGTAAGGATCCTAGACATTGTATTTAAATGATTTGATTAAGTTAATATGAGAGAGAGAGAGGGCGAGAGGGAGAGGGAGAGAGAGGATTGAGCCCTCCCATGCTCGACTTAGATATTCCATGCAGGTAAGGGTCAGGTGAACAAACGGGAGAGAGATGCCACAGCAAAGAGAAACAGCTCACAGCAGCAGAGGAGGCCTGGGAAAATCAGAAGAAATTAATCCTCCTAGAAACACTAAGGGCTCATTTCTGATCAAAGTCAGCTCACATTTGGACCATTAGCAAAGATATTCACAACAGAGGTTCATGGCTGAAACTTCAAAACACCATGACTCTAGCTGCATTTGAAGCTAGCATCTCCTGCCACAAAAGCCCTTTGGGTTTCTAGAGAAGAATAAATGGATTTATTTTTCTAAGAACCTGCATAGGAGTTCTAACGTGTGTGGGTCACACTGTGCTCAGCATTCCACACAAACCTGCAAAGAAAGAAGCGCTCCGGGTGAGCCGGAGAGGTCCTCCTTCAGACAGCCCCTGCAGCAGTTTGCCGCTGCACACCTGCAGACCTAGAGCAGAACACACAGAAGACGCAAGGCACACACACAAAATAAACATAGGTTAAAGATAACGCAAAACTAAACCAGAACACAACAAACAAACACAGAGAAACATTTGTCTGTTCACGTGTCTCTTTTACCTAGGTTACTCCCAGTGCGACAAGGACCCAAACTGTTCTGACTTGTGTTCAGTCTTCCAGCCTGAGGATCTTGGTTGATGTACTCGAAGCTGTCCTGCAGGCTAAATCAAGATGGGAAGGGAGACGAAAAAAACAAAACATCAAGAGATTAACAAATTTGTTTTTAATAGATTCCTAACTACAGACAACAACTGATCAGCTACCCAAAATTTTTCTTTATAAGTAAGTTTCAATAACAACAACAATAATAAATAACAATCAATAATTTAAAATGATAGGTTGGGAGCAATCTGTTGGAAGAAAATAAAAATGTTTGGAAGTGGCCAATCTTCACAACTATCAACTATATTCTTAACCATGGAGGGGTCTGAAATGAGACCCTAAACTTCAGAGACTAACATCTTCCATACTATTATACATTTTTAAATTTTGCTTTAGAAACTGACACCTAAGATATTGCTATTCACTTCAAGTGTTTTCAAAAAACACTCAAAAGAAATTAATTTTAAGTCTTGGCTAATATCTACTAATAATTTAGCATTCTGTTTCAGGGATAAGACATATTGGAAATTATGATTCACTTTAAGAAAATAAGAATTACTCATAAAAATGAGTCGAACAGATTTTAATTTATCATGTTAGCAAAGAGCTAAACACCAACATTCTAAAAAAAACACAGAATAAAAAAATAATTTTTACTTAAGAATGAACTCAATATTTAAGAGTTAGTGGGATAAACAAACATTTACATTATGGCAAAGACTTTTTTTTAAAAAAGTATAAAAACAAGTATCAGCCAAGTATGGTAATGCATGTCAACAGTTCCAGTATTCATGAAGTGGAGTCAAAAGAACCTTGAATTCCATGCCAGCCTGGGCTACAGCTATATAGACCATGTCTGAACAGCTTCCTGTCCCCTCTAAAATCAGAAATGACTATCTCTCCTGTAACCAGGCAAGGCTTCCAGTGGAGGGATTGGCACACCAACCCAGCCACAAGGCCTTCAACCTACAATCTGTCCTGCCTGCAAGATGTGCCAGGGTAAAGGTGGCACAGAAATTGTGGGAGTGGCCAACCAATGACTGGTCCATCTTAGGGGAGCCCCCCCCCCCCCCCCCACTGACACTGCCTAGAGAGCCAGACCCAGAGGCTGGATAGCCCAGAGACCTAGGATAGAACCAAACATGACTGGCCAAAAAAAAGTCAATGAAAGGATTCCTAATGATATTCTGCTATACTCATAGATTGGTGCCTAGCCCAGTTGTCATCAGAGAGGCTTCACCTAGCAACTGAAGGAAACAGATGAAAAGACCTTGGGGAATCCTGTGGAGGAGGAAGAGGAAGAACTGTAGGAACCAGAGGGATGGAGAACACCACAAAAACACCACAGAATCAACTAACCTGGGTTCATAGGGGCTCACAGAGACAGAACTGACCATCAGGAACCTGCATGGGTCTGACCTAGGTCCTTACATATACGTTACGGTTGTGTAGCTTGGTTTTCTTGTGGGGCTGTCAAAGCAGGGGCTATCTCTGACTCTTTGGCCTACTTTGGGGATCCTTTTCCTCCTACTGGGTTGTTTCTTCTAACCTTAATATGAAGGGAGGTGCCAAGTCTTGTGGCAACCTGATACGCCATGCTTGGTTGCTATCTCTGAGGCCAGCAACCTTCTGAAGGGAAATGAAGAGGAAGTGGATGGGGGGGAAGGAGGAGAGGGGAGGGGCTGGGGAAACTGGTCAGGGTATATTAGTGAATAAACAAATAAAAGATGCAGCATAGTCCACAACAATAAACATAAATTCCTCTATCAGCTTAACTCATGATGCTCCAAAGGTGTTGAAATTATCTTGTGAAAGGTAGCCAAAGACTTATTTATTTAGTGGTCCCAAAATATCTAGCAGAATATATATATATATATATATATATATATATATATATATGAGAGAGACATTCCAGGGTTATTTGGAAAAAAATGCCTGTATTAGATCACTAAAGCATGGCTCTTAATTTATGCCCTTTTAAGTTTTTATTACTAAGTTTATATTAAAAGTATAACAAGTTATCTTATTTAAAAAATGTAAACTGAGGATGGTAGCTCCTGTTTATAATCCCAGCACTCAAGGTGCTGAGGCAGGAGGGCCATGCATTCAAGGCTATGGTAGGCTATACAGTGAGTTTGGGCCATTCTGAGCCACACAGAGTTCCAGGCTAGCTTGAGCTATGTAATGAGTTCAAGCCCAGCCTGGGCCTATGGTGTGAGACCTTTTATCAAAAACTAAATAACAGCCAAGTGGTGACGGTAAGTCTGTTTAATCCCAGCACTCTGGAGGCAGAGATAGGCAGACTTCTCTGAGTCCAAAGCCAGCCTGATCTACAGAGCTAGCTCCAGGTCAGACGCAGAAAGAGCCTGTCTCAAAAAACAACAACAGGTACACCAAGCATCTCTGCTTAAAAGTTCCAAGTGCATAAAGAAATGTTCCTAATAGAAGGGCAGACATTTCAGTATTCTAGTCATACACAAGTATAGAAGGGAGGAGGGTGTGTATGAAGTAAGAAGCCCACTCCAGGGTATGGCTGAGGAGACGGTTTCTAATGTAGATATGACGGGCAGTACAGGCAGATGCATCTGGAAGAGTCCAGAGCAGAGAGTAAGTAGGAGGGAGGGAGGGAGGGAGAGAGAGAGAGAGAGAGAGAGAGAGAATATGAATATGAGAATGAATGAGAATGACCAGGGATATAAGAAGAATGCAAAGCTAGAAGCTGTGGGGGAAGCTTCTGAGAAGGAGGTTTAGGGTAATGGTGGCCGTGAGAAGAGCCAGGTCCTTGTGATCCTGAGGGAGCCCAGAGGCTGGCATACATGTTGGTGTGCTAATGGGCACCACAGATAGGCATTTGTCCCTTCCTTCTGATGGTGATAAGGAAATGGCTCCTTTGGTAGAGGGGAACAGCACCAGAATCTGGGAGAGTGGGGTTTCCTTTGGACCTGGGGGGTGTGGGAAGGACTGGATGGACACGAACGGGTGGAACCAAGAGTGACAATAAAAAGACTGCACGGCCCAACTACCTATCAGCCACAAAGGCTAAGCTAAGTGTTCAAGACAGATGGCTTCCTGCCCGACTGCCTGGAGAAACTACACAACTTCACTCTTTCCGATGTAAATAAATAAAACTGGGAGCGGAGGCTCACGCCTGCAGTCCCAGGATACAGGAGGCCGAGACACAAGAATTATGATGAACCTGAGGAGAGGATGGGCTAGACCCTGACTCCTCATCCTCCACCTCCACCCACTTCCCACCCCGTCCTGTCCACTGATCTAAGAATTAAACCTTGGTGATTGACAGTAGGAACACAGAGAATAACAGATGGATCCCCAAGGCAAAGGAGTCACCTATCAGCCCCGGGACAGGACAACTCACATAGCTTCTCTGGCATATGTGAGGCCTGAGTTCACTCTCTAGCACCCTACAAGTGGGTAAGGTGCCACACACCTGTTACTTCAGTACTTTTGGGGAGACACAGAAGGATCAGGAGTCCAAGGCCATCCTCAGCTACACAGCAAGTTCCAGTTGAGTTCAAGGCCAGCCTGGGCTAATGAGACCTTTTCCCAAAAACAGATAAAGTCATCTGTTTTTACAGCCACTTAAGAAAGTCTAAAATATTTTCTCTTGTTATTAGAAAATGACTAAAATCCCTTCATTAGTCTGTACTTATCTTGCTATTCATTTAAGATGTCTTAAAACCCTCAAGAATTTATCTAGAAACAGACACATAAAAACATAAGGGGTGCAAAACCCACACTTACTTATTTGTACTTCCACAGCAGCTGCCCATTCTAGCAGAAAAGACTTTACTAATCATCAGTTGTGGAGGAGATCTAAAAAAAATCAGAGGGCGGGAATGTGCTTTTTAAGTTAGGAAGTCAGTCCCATCGTTCCAGTGCTTATAAGCGGCACAGGGGCAGCCTCACCGGATATAGTGTATCTTCAGGGTGGAGCCTTTGTAACTCATGGCAACCGAGCCGAACATCATTTCCCCAAGCATGCTGACATCAGATGCTGGTCTCGTGTACTGCACACAAGAAAACACTCCATGGAACAATGCAATAGAAAGCACTGTCTGCCAATCTTCAGGTCTCTTGTTGAGTGGACCACCATGACAGTATCCTAAAGCTAGAGCTGGTCACCTTACACTTATCAGCCATACAACGATCACCTGCTATAATTCACAAGTATTACTACTTTAAATTTTCTTTATATACAATATGCTCACATATCAAAGATCATCATCTCCATTTATAAAACCTAACTATGAAGAAAACAGGAATACTCTTCTTTGGATACTGAGTAGATCCTGAAAAGAAACATGGTTTAGTATTATTCAACTAAAGAATCACTAGCTGTGGTCATTTGAATGAGAGTATTCCTTCCCTCTTAAACTCAGGTTTGGGGGGTGTGGCCTTGTATGTCACTGGGGTGGGGATGGGGTGAGAGGTAAAGACTCCTGCCATTTCCAGTTTGTTCTCTGCTTCACGCTGGAGGTTCAAGATGTGAGACCCCAGCTTCCAGCTCCTGCCACCATGTGTTCGGTCTGCCATCATAGGCTCTGACCTTCTGGAACCATAAACCTAAATACATTCCTTTGATAAGTGACCTTGGTCATAGTAAAGCCATGACCACAGCAAAGAAAAGTGACTTACACTTTAAGCAGAACTTTGTGAGAATCTAAGAGATAAAGGTGGTCTTACTGCTCTAAAATTTTGTAAAAATATTTCAAAAAACACTTCCAATTTCCAAGCAGTTTCCTGTCTTTTTACCATCCTTTTATTTGAAGGATGGGTGCTAAATGCCAGTTTTTGACAGAGAAGCCTGGCTTTACCTGATTGATCCTGTCTGCTCTAACAACGGTCGGTATATTCCACTTTCTATCTTCCTTCAAATCTGGTAGACACATTCTAGTTTGCCTTATCAAAGGATTTGATACTATTACCTTCCTACTTGAATCCTTTCTTTCTAGTCACCCCTTGAATATAGCTGTTTCCTGGAGGACACTCCACTCACTGGCATTTCCACCATTCTTTAAATGCTTCATTATTTACACAAGAAAACCTCCTATGACTTATTTCTAGGTCAAGACCTCTCCTTCAGCTCTAAGCAATGGTTCTCACCCTTCCTAATACTATGACACTTTAATACAGTTCCTCATGTTGTGGTGACCTCCAACAATAAAATTATTTTGTTGCTACATCATAACTGTGATTTTGCTACCATCATGAATCATAATGTCAGGATCTGATATGCAGGATACTTAATATTTGACCCCGTGTGAGAACCACTCTCTTGGAGACTGCTCAGCCATGCTGACACGGTCTGGACAAGACAAGAGTGAGACGCAGTCTAATAGGCAACAGGCACATCAGCACAGCCAGCCCCTGCAAATGTGCTCTCAGTTCAAAGAATAAAGGACTCCTCCTCCACGTGCTTCCCAGAATCATTCCAATGTTTTAGACTCCAATATATATACATGTACATATGTACAGACAGTCTCCCTCTCAGTCTCTCTCTCTCTCTCTCTCCCCTTACCTCCTCATAATGACAAAAGAGGAAAGAGAAAGATAAAACTTGTGGGTCCTGCTAATGGAGGGTAGATTCATCTCCGGCTACAGCTCATATCAAACACAGCCAACTGATTTCTCAGATTCTCTACTAATAAAGTCCACCCACTCTGTTTTATAATCTGTCTTTTCTTGGAACAAAGACCATGTGCTACCTGGGATTCTCAACTAGCTCTGAGCCCTATAACCTATGGGCAAATGCCATACTGGTCTTAAAATCCAGGGCTTGTTTGACTGTGGCTGCTGGTATAATCTCCCTGACCTTGTTTTACCAGCATTGGTAGAGATAAGATTCTGTTACAGGTTTAAAAATACATGTCTGTAATCCCAGCACTAGGGAGACTGAGGCGGGAAGATCTGAGATCAGCACAGGTTACATCATCTGTTCCATATCTGCTCTGGCTAGAGGGGAAGACTGGCTCAAAAATCAAAACAAGCCTGATGCGATTCAAACCTGTAATCCCAGGACTTGGGAGGTGAAGGCATGAGGGTAAGGAGTTCCAGGTCATTCTTAGCTCCAGAGCTAGTCAGAGGCTATTTGTATTAGAAACAAAAAACGGCAACAACAAAGCAAAGCAAAAAGCACCCCTCTCTTGAGAGGTATCAATTGTGCAGGCCCGTGGCCGGTCTAGAGACAACATGTCTTACTTGGTACTTTGGAAGCTGCTCCTTAGTGTGCTGTAAAGATCCTCCAAAGCTATGAGAAGATCTGCTGCCGCCGCCACCACTGCCGCTTTCCTGACAGCATCTGGCTGACATTTTAATAGGGACATCCTCTGCTTTCTGGAGAGGCAGGCAAGGTAAAGGATCATCAAGTGTACCAGGCTTTATTAGCATGCTTTATCAAGTGGAAATTTGTCAAAACATCCAGGTGCCTGAGTTGCATTAAAACCAAAAGCTTTGTTTAATTTTTTCTTTATAGTAACAAAAATATTATTCCCAGGAGTCTGGAATATTTGGGAAGGGGATACTACCCAGAAAATGGTGGTATGTTTGTGTAGACTGAGACATGGAAATAAAGATAGACATGTTACTCTCTTTAAATAACTCAGGTGTCAGTATCTACATTTAAATTTATACCATAAAGTCATAAACAAATACCACTCTTTGTTTTGGTTTTTAGATTTCAGTACTACATAGTCATGATGTGTGGAACTCATGAGGAGAAAGATGATCACTAACATTCAAAACTTTACCAATTAAATGCCACCAAGAAAGACACCTATTGGCCTGGACACGCAGGCTTGTGGCTTCCATATGCTTCCTAGCATTCCTAGTGCAGCAGGAAAGAAAAGCACCAGAATGGAGCTGAGAGAGATGAGGGCAGAACCCTGGGACAGAAGATTGTGAACCATGGAGCTTGTGGTGGGAACCTGGTCATCAAAGGTCAGAGATAACAGGATTACCTACTCTATATTCCGGAAAGTGCTCACTTCTAAGTTTTATTGAGAGTGACCCTCACCTACCCCAGAATAGAACACCCCCTACAGAAGCCTTCGTGAGAAACAACTACTGAGTTTCCTTTGCCCTTCTCTTCTCTTCCTTTCTTCCTTCCTTCCTTTCTTTCTTAGCATTTGCTAGGGAACCCATGAATGCAGTAGCAGCTTATCTAATCTCCAGTGTGACAGTCACACTGGTGGTCTAAAGCACATGCTTGCAGTCACATGCGATTCAAACTCACGGTGCTCTATGCTAATCAAGTGATGCGGTAGAGGAGGGGTTGAGTAGGAAAAGGAAAGTGAAGAGAACACAAGACGTGCTGGTCCCCAGCAGGCACCCAGCAGGGATGGAATCTGGAGCTGTATAAGGTTAATCCTGAGCATCCTGCATTCTCTCAACAAGCTCTTTAGCTCCAGCAGTTGCTTAATACCACATAAGCCAGAAACGGCCTCCCAGAGGGCTGAAAGCTGGTGACAGGAAGTCCCAGGGGACTGCAGGAGCATAGCACAATGACCTGTAGTTGGAAACAGCACCTGGTTGGGTACAGTAAGAAGGCTACCAACTAGATTCTCCTGTAGCCCTCAGCAAACTACAAAAATGTTCCTCAGCCACAGTTGCTTATTTAATTTAATAAGTACTTCAAAGAAAGCCTATGTCAGGATTATCAAATTATCCCTGCTCAGGTATATGGACTCCAGTTCAGTATCAGCTCCAGTGGTGGCGTCAGAGTGCTCAGCTAAGCCATCTGTCAGAAGCATTTGGACAGAGCCATCTCCTTCCTGTCCAGCAAATACAGAATCAAGTGCTGGCTCACCTAAGCCTCTGATCCCAGTCTACCATTAAAGCATAGTGAATCATCTGCGCTTCCTCGGCTTTCTCTTCCACCCACCTAACCACACTGGCTGCCTGGCGGAATTCTGTAAGTACAGTGCTATCACCCTGCTCGCTCAACAGCCTTCAACCAAACATTTCCTTCCTGAAACCAAAGGTTCTTATCAGAATCTGGAAAACAAGGACCATGGAGATGGCTCAGTAGGTAAAAGTACATGTCCCGAGAGTCTTGTGACTGGCTTTGATCCCTGGGCCCCACATGAAGGTGGAAGGAGAGACCAGCTCCACAAAGTTGTCCTCTGACTTCCACACATAGGCAGAGCAGGCATACTCCCACAAAAAAATTAACAAATCAAAATGAGGCTGGAAAACAGCCCACTGGCCTCTCTGAATCAAAGGCCATGTTATAACTGTTCATTTACTTAGCCACAAATTCTATAGACTACCAGAATTTGGTCAGTATGGAAAGCAAACAAACAAGAAGACAGTAAGTATCAGTGGGTTTATTTAATCTGTAAGCATCTGAACAAATACTGAACTGAAGTGAATGGTCCATCCACGGTGACAGATTAGGACTATCTTGAGAGATCGGAGAGGCCAACGTTCTTCTAGTATTATTTTTATCTTTCCTAGTCTGGCTCAAAGGAGTCAAGATCTTTCCTGTCTTTCCTTCCCATCCCAAGTCCCCCCACCCCTTGCCTCCCGCCATCCCTTTCCCCATAACAGAAACATTAATGAACAGTTCCTTGGTCAGAAGGGGCAAGATGACAGTGAACAATAGGACATTAAGGCTCTTCAGTGAGGAAGCTTTTTAATATTGTTTGACCTTGTGCTACATAATACCTTTTATTTATTTTAGTTTTTGAAACATGGCCTTACTACATAGCCCCAAATCCCCGTCTTCCTGCCTCAGCCTATCTAGTGCTGGATTATAAGCATGAGCCACGCTCGGCACCTTTTACTATCTATGAGAAAATCTGGACAGAATGACCTTCTCTTCTGGCAAATATGCTAGTACTTACTAATCTCAGCAGTGTATTTTCTTTCTATGCTTGATGCTAACAAAACCCTACTAGATTACAATTGCCAGCAAATGCATCTTTCTTGATGTCAATGGTCCACTGTTGGCCTGCCATAATTGCTTGTTAAGCTTCAGTTGTGTTGCAGACACAGGCCTGCCTGTTGGGGTGCTGCTCTGCTTGCTCCTTCTGCATCCCCCGCAGGTAGCACACAATAGACCAGAGGAGGTTTGGAAGCCAATCAGCATTTCACACCTGAGCTGCCGCCTCTTCCATCTTCTGAATGGCTCTGGAATCAAACATGACTTGTCTGCCTCTCCTCTCACAGTCCTGGTACACTATCAGGCGAATGTCACTCAAGTCAAACTCCGAACACGACAAACTGTGGAGTCAAAAGAGAGAGAAGCTGGATTATGTGCAAGGCTTGGTGTGACCATGGGCAAATATACAATTTCCAGCCAATGTGCTCAGAAACTGGCTGCGCAAATGCTGACAATTCTCATGCCGATGGTGGAAGGCCACTCTAATAATAAGTCACTGGAGGGTAAGTAGTGCCTTCCACCGTCAGTTTGGGCACAAATGGCAGAAAGAAGTTGCAAGGACACACGAGAGAGGGCTAAGTCGGATGCTTGGGTTCTGGGGGAGAGCACACCAGTTGAAGGAGCGCCTATGTCTCTGTGGTAGCCACCCCCTCTCAGGTGGAAGGTTATTATGTTACCCTAGCATGTCTAGCTCCATACAGGCAGGGGCTTTGAAACCAAATGCATTTGCTAACCATGATGATTAGCAAAAAGGGAAACACAGTTTGCTCTTCAGCAAAAGTTATTAAGAAGAAAATGCAGGTTCATGCAGCAAAAGAACTCAATGAGAAAGCAGAAACTAGAGGGAACTATTCACAGAGAGTGCTTGCAGCACATCGTTAGCAATCCACTCAACACATTTAGTCTGCATTGTATTGGAGGCTCTGTAGTAGGTGGACGGGAACCAATAATTAATCAAGCCGACTGGATACCTGCCCTCATGAAGTTCAAGGCTTAGTGGTGGTATTACCAACTTAACCCTTACATATAAATCTATAACTACAAACTGTCTGAAGTTCAAAGGAAAAACTAAAGGATACAAAAGAGTCTCAGAGCCTGGCATAGTGACTCACTATAAGCTCAGTACTCAGGATTCTAAGGCTGCAGAACTAGACCATCCTGGTTACACAGCAAGACCTTGTCTCCAAAAGAGCGAGATTTAAGGAGAGAGGCACAGAAGTCACTGAGGACTTAAATGGACTTTTAAGGCAGATGTGAGGAATGACCAGTTACCGTGAACACCACAAAACAGCAGAGTGCAGCACAGGAGAGGGAGAGAGGAAAGAAAGGCAAGGAGAGCTGCCCTGTGAGGTCGAGGAGCTGGGAGGTGGGACTGAAGCAGGCCCAGACAGGATAAGCTCTGAACACAAAGAGCAGCCAGGGAAAGCAGATGGTTGATAAGATCAGATAGCTGATTGCCCTAAGAGAAGCAGACATGTGGGAGTGGAAGGCATAGGGAGCCAGGCCCCTTACATAGCCTGCTACAGGCTGCAGTGACCAGCAGCAGAGGTAGGGAAGAGACCTCGTAAAGCAGAATCTAAAAGACGTGCCTGGAGCAGAAAGGTACCAACTGTTGAGGCAGACTCTGCTCTAGGACATGGGAAGACACTGAAGGGGTGGTGGATAAAGGAGGGACAAATGAAAACCTTCACAGTAGACCATGTAAATATAGTCAGCTGATTCAAAGCAAAAGGCTTTCCCCTTCCATTCTGCCACTGGATTGATCAATGTATTGATCGATCACAAACTTGCTTTGTGGATTAAGTAATACATAAAGGGCTTGACATACATAGAAGCTCCAAAAGCCATGCCTTCCCTCCCAGAAGTGAAGCCACAGGTTTTGTGAGAAGCTGGGTGCCTTTGGTTCTTCCCTGTTTCAAGCAATGGCAGTTAATTTGAAGCACATCCTCTGAGGGCAGCAGATTTGTTCTCTTAAACCTCAGCTGCAAAAAAATAGAAAGTTCTGGTTGTCCCTTCTGTCACCAACGTGTTTTCTAAGTTGTGCCTGGCACCCTTGGAGCACAGTGGCAAAATTTATTTTGGAAACTATTTTCCTCTGCTCTTAGGTCAGAGGCGGTCAGTGTTCAAGGTACGACCAATGTGACATGCCACATGATCTCAAGCTGATGGGTGGGAACCACCTCACACTTACAGCCCAGCCTACACGTCATGACCCTAGGGGTGACAAAGTTACAGTGGAGAAAAGCAGAAGTGCAGTGGAATGAGAAGAACCTGCTAGCACTCAGACCAGCTGCCCCTATGAATGCAGTGTGCCTGAAGATGCCTATCAAAACCAGGTCTGATGACTAGGACCCACACTGTCAATTTTTAAATTTATACAAGGCTATTAAAACTCTCTCTGGCTGGGTGTGGTGGCATATGCCTTTGATCCCAACACAAAGGCTGGTAGATCTTTGTGAGTTCCAGGCCATCCTGGTCTACACAGTGACTTCCGGGACAGCCAGGGCTACATAATAGAGAGACCCTGTCTCAAAAACAAAACAACCCCAAAATAACAACAACAAAACTTCCCACTGAAATGTATGTTAAAGCCACAAAGGCTGGGGAGCCGGAGAGATGGCTCAGAGGTTAAGAGCACTGACTGCTCTTAGGTCTTGAGTTCAATTCTCAGCAACCACATGGTTGGCTCACAACAGTCTATAATGGAATCTGATGCCATCTTCTGGAGTGTCTGAAGAGAGTGACAATGTACTCTCATACATAAAATAAATAGATAAATTTTGAAGAAGGAGGAGGAGAAGGAAGAGGAGCAGGAGGAAGAAAAAGGCATGGTAACTCTTTTTTTTAAAAAAAAAAAAAAAAAAAAAAAAAGCCACAGAGGCCGGGATACAACTCAGTAGGAAGGTGCTTGCTTAACACTTACAAAAGCTCTGGGACCCATCCCAGAATCATAAAACAAACAAACAGTATATAGGGTAAAGTTATTACAAGTGAAAAACAATACACTAAAGATTTAATCACAAGGCATGGTGGCACAGATCCTTCATGCCAACATTCGAACTGGGGAAGAAGAGGCAGGCAGAGTTCTGAGTTCAAGGACAGTCTGGCCTATTTAGCACATATTAGGCCACTATGAGGTAAGACCCTGTTTCAAAAAGGAAGAAGAGAAAGAGGAGGAGGGGAGGGAGAAAGAGGAGAGTGAGACAGGGAGGGGGCAGGCAGGCAGGCAGGCAGGAAGAGACTTACAGCATCTTGTCTCATAGTATCTTGTACAGCTTGAATTAGCTCATAAAATAACATTCTGCCAAAGTGGTAAAGTTTACAAAGCAATCCTTGAGGACTACCAGTTTAAATTTCAGTTAGGCTAAAGATAACATTTCTAGAATGATTCAAATTCAATAATGATCATAACATTTTATTAAGTTCATATTCTTTTTTAATTAAAAAAGATAAAAGCTTGGTGTGGTGGTATTTAGCTATAACCCCAGCACTTTAGAGGTAGAAGGATTGCAAATTTGAGGTCAGCCTAGGCCCTAGAGTGATTTCCAGATCTGTCTGGACTGTAGAGTGAGACCCTGTCTTTTAAAAATACAAAACAACAACAAAAAAAAACAGAGAGGAAGAAGAGAAAGGTGTGTGTGTGAGTGTGTGTGTGTCTGTGTGAGTGTGTGTGTCTGTGTGTGTGTCTGTGTGTGTCTGTGTCTGTGTGTCTGTGTGTGTGAGTGTGTCTGTGAGTGTGTGAGTGTGTGTGTGAGTGTCTGTGTGTGTGTCTGTGTCTGTGTGTGTCTGTGTCTCTGTGTGTGTGAGTGTGTGTGTGTGTCTGTGTGAGTGTGTGTCTGTGTCTGTGTGTATGAGTGTGTGTG
>JADRCH010000009.1:10851378-10869957 GCA_019843965.1 Rhynchomys soricoides | reverse complement strand
CCTGCCCCATAGCACACCTGCCCCATAGCACACCTGCCCCATAGCACACCTGCCCCATAGCACAGCAGTAGGAGTGGGACTCAGCAAGCCACAGTCAGCCCTGTGGTGGCGACTCCCAGAGGTGTAGCTCCACTCCCCCACCACGAAGCTCTTCTTTCTTGATAAGAAGCAGATAGGAACACGAATACAAAAGTGACAGCCTCAGTTTTCTAATGTTCTACATCATTCATTAACCTCTTGCTCTGTGAACAGGTGCCTTTGGAAGAGCAGACAGCATGAGAACCAACTCTTGGGAAATGAGCACTTCAATTAAGTTCCACTACTAGAGAAATTAACCCTTCCAAAGTATATATAGGGGCTGGGAGAGACGGCTCTGTGGTTAAGAGCATTGCTTGCTCCTCCAGAGGATCCAGGTTCAATTCCCAGAACCCACGTGGTGGCTCACAACCATCTGTAATTCCCGTTCTAGAGGACCTGAGGTCCTCTTGCCTTCATGGGCACCATTCATATAAGTAGTATACAGAAATACAAGCAGGTGAAACAACCTATACATATAAATAAAGTAAATAAATCTTAAAAAAAAAATAGATAAAGTAACCAGCAAGAATGTAAGTAGAGCAGGTCCAACTGTGTTCCTTATGGCTAAGTCCACTGTTCAAGTTAGATTGTCATAATACATCCTTCTCATAAAAGGCATTTTCCAGAGTAGAACCAGGTTCTCCCTCAGCAGCTAGCTTCAGCACTCACACAGCTGGCCTACTACAAAGTAGACCTCCAGCAGTCCTTGCCCTGTCCTCTGATGCTAAGTTAAAGCTCAGAACCTTTCACCTTATAAGGTTCAGGGTTCCAGACAAGGACACAACCAATTCCGTACAAGTTGGCCCCAGCAGAGGTAACAAAAACTTAAGAAGGCAAGATAGTAACAGACTCCTAAGAGCCACTAAGGAAGCCTGTGCCTACTCTTTTCTACAGAGGAAAGGACTTGTTTCTACAAGCCACCAATAACCACATTTCTCCTATGTAAAGCATTCTTGAAAACATAATTCAAATCAATAAATCTTAAGAGTCCAGTGAGGTTAGTACTTTCGAGACTGAAACAGAACTGAACATTCCTACCTGTGGCTGAGCACTGTAGAATTTGTGTCCCGTCGTCCTCTGGCACATTTTGGAATCTTTGCACATACATGTGTCTTGAAGATCCTCCCAGCACCAGAGTGGTCGGTCACACACCTGGCTGACTCCTGGTGGCCTACTGGCCAATTTGTACTGTTTGCTGTACCACCACACATCTCCTGAGGGCATAGATGCTCTTCAGTTGATCCTGACCATCAGAGTGGACTAGACCACTCTGGAAAGCTCCTTCATTATCTGAGGGATATTCCACAGTGACGAGCAGCAGCTCTAGTCTAAAGATCATTTCACTCTACGCACACACAGCACGTGAGCCAAGCTACTACTAACTTCCTCTTTCAAGAGCTTAAAAAAAGGGATGTTCATTCATCATGTAAATGAAGCCCAGGATGACTTCTAGAAGCGGATGTGCTCTCTCTCAGTAAACCCATAATAAAGTAGACAAGTACAAATCTCTCCCTGCTTTTCCTAAGCCTGTACTCTAGTGCACGCAACAGGTCCAGCAGCTTGCACTGACTCACACCATCTGCCTCCCGAGCTGAGTTTACACGCAGCCCTGCCTTCACTAGTCACGAGCCTAGCTCATGTGGCTCTGGGTAAACCTTCAGCTGCAAGGTTGCTCTGACATTGGCCACACCACCCTCTTAATGGTTCTCATGTGAGTATGTATCAGCTGACAGCTCCTACTCCACAACCTTGCAAAACTCTGTCTGTAGTGAGTGAAGGATAGCTACCCACAATAGTCAAATGGAGATCTAACTATGTTGAAGGAGACGTATGTGGGATGCAAGTTCTGGCCATCATATGAGTGGGGACAGGGAAGTTATGATAATGAGAGGCAACTGATAGCCTCTAACTCTTGCATTGAACTCCTGGGCATATTCAAGCTGAGAACCCCAGAACAGTTCTAGCTTCGGACATCAACACTGTTCACCAGGATAGGAGACTGTTAGGAGATAAATTTGCACTGGTGGTCCATGGAGAAAGTGTTTTCCTTTAAGAATAAAACCCACAGGTCCCCTAAACACAGATCAAGGCTGGAAACAAACAACGGAGTGGTACCAATTCCTTTTGCCTGGAATTAGATTGAAGAAAGTACTGCCAGATCTATCTCTAAGGTCTGGTGAGCCCTTGGCTGGCTCTATGGTCTTAGTTCTAAAATTATCCCCTAATCTAAGGCAAGGAAATCTAAGGATGCCAGACCCAGGCCTCAGTTGCCTTAAGACACTTTATACATGTCATACATGAGACCAGAATCCCCTCCCAAAATGAACTAAAAAAAAAAAAAAAGACTTCCCAAGTAATCAAGATTGCAACACACTAATAACGATAAATTGACTTCTCTGTGGCAATCGCTAAATTGATGGTATCAAGATAGACCCAGATTAGGAGAGAATAAACTCCTATTGCAAGAAGGGGCTTAAAGCTTGACTACAGGCCACAATCTGGTCATGGGTTCTTTTTTTCCTTTGATCTGTCTAAAATAACTTAAAAAAAAAAAAAAAAAAAAAAAAAAAAAACCAAACAGAGAATATCCAAATATTATGAAAAATACTTCCAGTTTATGGGACAGAGTGGCTTGGGGACACAAATGGCCTACCAAAGAACAAATCAGTATCTCCCAGTCATCTGATGCTCAGACTAAACTTGCTGAAGAAATGAGAGGACAGGCTCAAGACTGACAGGACAATGCTTTAAACATGGCATAAATTTCGGGGGTGGGTGGGAAGCAAGGGGGGTAGGAGAATGGCACACACCTTTGATCCTAGCACTGGGAGATAGAGGCAGGCAGATCTCTGTGAGTTCAAGGCCAGACTAGGCTACAAACCAAGTCCAAGACAGCCAGGGTTTGTTACACAGAGAATCCCTGCCTCAAACAAACAACAAAAAGGGGCACAAATCCTGAAGTCAATAGATTGGAAGTGCTAGGGAATGAACCTCACTCTTTGTATAAAAAGTGAATTTGGAGGCTGATTTGGTAGTGTTTGGCTAGCATGCCTGAGGCCTGACATTCAGTCCCCAGCACCTCACAAACTGAGAGTGGTAACCACATCAAGTCTCAGCACTGGGGAGATAGAGACAGTCTGAGACCAGCCTAAGGTACATGAGACTATCTTAAAAAATAGTAATAATAAAATAAATGATATTTTGGCTTAAAACTTCAATTTATACTTAACTAGTATGTAAGGAAAGAACATAAAACACTTATTTTAATAAAGGTAGGGATACTAAGATAGAACCCAGGGGCTTTATACATGCTAGGCAAGTATTCTAACCATTGTGCATACTGCTAGCTGTTAGGAAATTCTTTTTCAACATTATACACATACTTAGTAGTTTAGCCACAAAATTGGTATTTCCAAAGAAATTCCAAATAATGTCATAAATACACCAATTTTATCCCTTACCATATATATATGAATAACAGACCAAAAAAAAGGCATGCTCACAAATGACATTTGAAGGATCTGACTGCATCTGGATGGGATTCTCTTAAACAGAACTAAACGAACGGCACTCCTGAGAATCACTTCCTTAAACAGTAACTATACATCTCCAAAGGGAATCTTCCATACGACCCAGGCCTCTGTCCTCCGAATTCTTCCATAATAATTTTAAGCACACTTTTAATACCTACTGCATGCTTCTTTTTCTATAGTAAATATGTTGTATGATGTTTGGTGGATTATAAACTCTTAACATATAAAAAGTGGGTCTTGGCATTCTTCTTTGAACCACAGAGAGATTTTTACATCTGGTGTAGACACTTCTGAGTGGCTTAGCAAAGATTCCATATTTGCATTAAAGCTCTGATACAAATCTACCTGCAACAAGCAGTATGCCTCTGTGACAGTCTGATGTCTGTGATACTGCACAACCTCCCCTGCTACAAAGTTCCCACACAGGCTTCGAGATCTTGTGGCCATTCCAATCAATATGACTCACATCATATCTTATGAGAAAAGACATTGAAATTTACAAAACATGTGCAGGCAACATTTCCTCTCGACATTTCCTCTCTTACTATGTTCCTTAATCTTTAATTCTGTAATTCAAAATCTGATAATATAAACAGAATACAAAAATCACACTATCATACTTAACTTTGAAGCCTCTTTTCAACCCCAAATTGTCTCATATTTAAATAAGTCTTCAAATTTCTGCAGTAAATGAAAAACAACTGTATCACCACAACCATCTTTCCGAGACAGGAGAGCGCTCCCAGGGCTGAGGTAAGAAAAGGCCTATAGAGATCTCCGGAGCCCAACCCTGATCTATTTATTTTAAATCACCTTTCTCCTGAATGGAACCATCCACTCACACAGGTCCTTACACTGTGCTGTAGAATCATGCTGGGCTCCCTACTCAAACACGAAAGCCACACACACTACAATTGTCACCTGTTTTATTTGTAGCCCTACTCCCGGTAGCCTTCTCTACTTTCTTCACAAAGCTCATCCACATGACAGGAAACAAAGAGCACCTAAAATTGTCTGCAGTCACTGACTAGACCCCATAGCTCAGCAGCAGCTCAGCACACTGCTTGCAACCTCTGCTGCCTCAGCGGGCCGGGTCATAGCACAGCAAACTTCAGATGTCAGGAGGCAGGGCCAGAGAGTACTGAGGGGCAATGAAGCCCTGCAATATCTGAATGGAATGGACTACAGGTTACAGGTTTTGGTGAAGGGGTTGACACCAGGACTTCCCAAATGCTATCTGTGTGTCCCAACACAGTCCCCGACTCTCAGTTCTTTAAACTGCTGTTGCACTATTCCCATTCACAAATCCCAGGCATGGACGCAGTCCTCCAGAACAGCAAGTTTCTACCAATGAACAGAGTATCACTTAGACAGCAGCTGCACTTAACATGCCAGCTGCCTGTAAGAAGAATCTCTGCTCGCCCACAGCACTGTTTCCTGTCATGCGCAGACTCTTCTCCAAAGCTATTCAGCACACTGCTGCAGGACCACCTCCACTCCAAGACTGGACACCAGGGGAATGTGAGTTTCCTCACCTGATGTACAGTTAGGAGAGTTGAAGGCAGGAAGGTTTCAGGTTAAGTACTGGTGCATCTCTCTAACCTCATACTGAGAAAGGGGAAACAGTGTTCACAGTACATAATACATAATGAAAACTCATCTCAAAAGCCACAATTGGGGAATGGGTTAGAGAGGAGAAGAACCTAAAGCCTGGCCCAGCCCCTGTAATATACCCACATCTAACAAACCCACTTAAGCAATCCTTTTCTACCAACTCACATTATTTTCACAAGAAACAAACAAACCCATAGTCCACAGTATCACATTCAATCCTTTACTGTGTCTTTCTCTCTTCTATCTCTAGACAGCTGACGGCATAGCTGTGATTTTTCCAAATGTGGTGTCTAAGTGCAGACTTGAGAGTATTAAAAGGTGCTGTTTCTTGAACTCAATATTGGAGATGTAAGCACTGACCAAGTAAAATATGTAGTTTCTGCATATTATAACTCAGAATGAAGTATGTTGGAAAGGAATACCAGGTGTGGTGGCACACAGCTGTAATCCCAGCACTTGAGGTCAGACAGTCAAGGCTAGCTATGGCTGTAGTGGAGATGGCTCAGTCAGTAAAGTGCTTGCTGAGCAAGTCTGAGTACCTGAGCTCCATCTTTAGCACCCTCATAAAAGCCAGGCACCGCAATGCATGCCTGTCATCTCAGCACTGAGGAAGCATAAAAGGGAAGATGCCTAGGCCTTGTTGGCCTCCCCAAAATAAGGTAGAAAGTGACTGAGAAAGACATCTGAATGAGTGCATACGTACAGACATACAGACACACACACACACACCCCACATACCCCAGTTCAAGGTCATCCTTGGCTACAAAGCAATTATGTATGATATCAGCAAGTATCTTGAGTTACATAAGACTCTGTCTCAAGAAAAAACAAAACTCAACACTCATGGCCCAGACCTGTAATCCTAGCACTCCAGAGGTAGTAGAAGCAGGAGAATTAAGAGTTCAAGGCCATCCTCAGTTACATAACAAGTTTGAGGTCAGCACAGGCTACAAGAAACCCAAGAAAGAAAAGAAAAGAGAAAGGGAGGAAGAAAGGAAGATCTCATGCCAGCCTACAGCAAGCAGACTAAGGCTAGGGAGTGAAGTACTTTTCCCTACAATGTGCTTTAGAAAAGGGTTTCAGAGCCAGATTCAGGACTGGAACCAAACTGATCAGAAATGTGACCAGAGGTAGTAGGTAGCAACTCAACAGCAGCTTGTCCTCACAAGGCCAATTCAGTATGTAATAAAATAATACCCCTGCCTATCTGTGCCAAAACACACCCGATATTATCTCCACTCATCAGAGAAGCATGACAGTCAGGAAATTTGGCAATACATACAAACTCAGTTGTATAATACAGATAATAGTTAGCTAGATTCACGGAGTGCTTATTTTGCATGCCAGGAATTGTTCTCTGGGTTTCTCTCAATCACAGGAAGTGAGGAGTAGTAACGTGGCCTTTTAACAGACAGACAGAACCAAACACATGAAAGGGAAACAATAGCTGTGCATGGCCGTGCACCTGTAATCACAGCTACCCAAGAGACGGAGGCAGGGGGATGATGAGTGTGAGGCCTGGCTGTTCTATATAGAGAGTTCAAGGACGACCTAGGCAACTTACTGAGATCTTGCTGCAAAAATTAAAGACTCACTGAGTATAGAGTATGTAGCTTAGAGCTAGGGCTAGCCCACTTGCCTGGTATGCACATGAAGAGAAGAGAGGGGAGGAGAAAAGATGGAAGGCAAGAGGGAGTCAGAAACTGGGAGTGGACAAAGGGGAGCAGAGAGTGTGTGGTAGGAAAAGAAGGGAAGGAGGAAAAAAGGAACGAGTGAGAGAAGGAAGCCAAAACTTGTGATGCATCAGTGGCCAGGCCATGACTTAAATGCAGGCCCTGGGTGTGCACTAGGCTCACTCATGAGCATCCTCACACTGTTCTGTGAAGAGGTACCCACCTGGGTGTGACCATCCGTACAAACCACCAGATATCACTGCATTGAGTCAAAATGTTTTCTACTTCCTTGAATACTTTGCCACTTAGGATGTTTGGATTCTAAGTTAGTTCTGAGGACAAGGTCCCAGTCATATGCTCTGTGGGTGACTAAGTCTCTTATCAGACACCTTGCCATGAACCCTGCCCTGCTCACCTGTAAACATCCCCTGTGCAGGAGCCAAGTACACCATGGGATGCCTATTCTGCTGCCACTTGACATGCCCAGCCTGGCATTCAGCTAGGTGGGTAGTGTGCACGTGGGTTCTCACTGCTCTTCAGCAAGGATATTCTTGCTTCTATTCTCTCTTCTCCTCTCCTCCCTTCCAAACCCTTTCTCTCTTCAACCCCCACCAAAGTTAGCTTAAGTGTACAGTAAAATCAGCTAGTGATACTGCCTTGACTTCAAATAAGCATACTTACAACTTTTTTCTAGTTTTAAGCATACTCTATGCTTAGCACTATCAAGCTCTGAGGCTGTTCTCTATTATATATTTTTTAAATTACATGAAAATTCATGATGATCTAAGGTCCCTGAAGCTGGGCTTGGTGGTATGTGCCTGGGATTCTACCATTCTGAGGGCTGAGGAAGAAGACTGGAAGTTCAAATCCAGCCTGAGCACATAATGAACTCAAAGCCACTTTGGGCTATACAGTGAATTCAAGGACAGCCTGGGCTTCAGCTACCTAGAGAGACCCTTTTTCATAAAGCAAACAGATAATAATAAAAGCTCTATTGTTCCCCTTTTAGAATCTAGGTGCTTTTCTCCCCGTCTGCATACTCTGAAGAGAGTCATTAAGGCACTGAAGACAAGGTATCGTCATAGAAACCTGGACACAAAAACCCTACCACACTAAATAAAAAAGCAAGACCCTAGGTTGTATCCATACTCTGACATTATGTGTACTCTTAAGTGTAGGAAAACTAAACTAGAAGTAAACATCAGAATGTCTTAAGGGAGCCAGACTGAGGCTGCTTTTCATTTTCTCCTTTATTTATTCTTTATTTCTCCAGGAATATGCATTTATTATTTACAAATAGATAAAACAATTTTGAAAAAAATTTCCCAGAAATGATCCCTTCACCTCTTGATTCTGTAGGTTTTACGACTGCACAGGAATTCACCAAAGCCAATGCGACATCGCAGACAGCTGAAAAACCCCAGTAAGTAAGCATTTTAGAAGCACTCGCCCTGTCAAAGGGAGCAATGGTACTCACACTTCACCGTAATTGTTAGTACTTTAAGTCAGCAACAATGTAGAGATGCAGCTACAAACAGAACTGCACAATTCGTTTCACTAGGAGACTTTAATGCCAAGGAGCAATACAACACACAAGAGGCAAACACTGTTGAGTTATAATCATGTATTGTGTGTATGCCTGAAGGTGTGGCGGAGTAACGTATGTGGAGTTCAGAGGACTACTTGGAGCTGGTTCTCTACTTCCACTATGTGGGATCCAGGGATCAAACCTGGATCCTCAGGCTTAGTGGCAAGTACCTTTACCCTCTGAACTATCTCACTATCTTGGGAAAATTTTAAACTATTCACATTACATTTTAAAAATGCTATTCAAAGGTTATCTGAGGAAGTGGCTGCCTGCTGACAACACAGAATGAGGGGAGGTGAGAAGGTCGCAGGGGTTCCCCTGCCTATCTATTGTAACAGTAGCCCTGATAAGAGCTGTGATAAAATGTGGTTGTAGCCGGGCAGTGGTGGCACACGCCTTTAATCCCAGCACTTGGGAGGCAGAGACAGGCGAATTTCTGAGTTCGAGGCCAGCCAGGTCTACAGAGTGAGTTCCAGGACAGCCAGGGCTATACAGAGAAACCCTGTCTTGAAAAACCAAAAAAAAAAAAAAAAAAAAAGATAAAATGTGGTTGTTACCACTTTATTCTCATACTTTATCATTAAAAAGGCACCAAGGGAGAGCTATTAAGAGGTTGTCCCAAACCTACAGTGTCACTGTCCCAAGTGGCACTGTCTGAGAAAAATAACTAGCCCTCTCTGCGAGCATTGAGATAGACTTTCAATTTTTTGTTTTAGTTTTAATTTTCTTTCCTATGAGGCCCAGTATCAGAGACCTCAAACAGTCAATACTCAAATACTCTCTCTTTCTTATGCATAATTTTGCAGCCGATTCCTCTGTTTGGGCAAAATGAACGACAGTCATACTCATTTTAAGATTATCAACAGTTATGTGACTAAAGAGACAGCTCAGTGGTTATGAGCACTTGTTCTTGTAGAGGACCTACACGGTGGCTCATATCCATCCATAATTCCAGTTTCAGGGCATTCAATGCCTTCCTCTGCCCTCCGAAGGCATCAGGCACACACACGGTGTACAGACACACATTTGAGCAAAACACTCATGTACATTAAATAAATATATAAAAGATGATTATCAACCTCTGGAAAACATTAGCAACAAGCATTACATAACTTTTAAAATTTAACTCTGATGTCTGCAGGTTGTCACCAGATTTGGACCTTAGTAAAGGCATCAATAGTCCAGTCCTATGCAGAACATTGGAAGCTAAGCTATTGTTGGATTGAGGCCATCCTGTCTGGAATCATTCACCGGTCTCTCATTTCCTGAAAATCATGTGAGCAGGGTACACAGTTACAAGTAGAGGTATTCTCGAATTCTGAAGAGCATTTGTAGAAATTCTTTTCTTTTTGAAAGGGGTGGGGGCAGCATCTTATATAGCCCAGGCTGTCCTCAAATGTTCCACGTATGTAGCCAAGGATGACTCTGAATTTCTGATCCTTATGCCTCCCTCTCCTAAGTGCTGAGAGTTCAGGTATGTGCTGCCATGGTCAACACTAAATTATTCTTACCAGAATCTTGTCATTTGGGGAAAATATGTTTGGAAATGTACCTACCCAAGAATGTTTCAGAACCCCCACTTCTCTTTTATTTGGATGTAAAGCAGTAACGTAATTCACTTCTCCACAAGTTCTCTGCACCAGGTAGCTCATTACTGAGCACTCACAGAAGAGCGCTATACATGGCCAGGGTCCTCAGACCACTCACGCAGCACTGAGGAGCCTCTCTAACCTGCTCTAACCACAGCCAAGTTTTAGCAAGTTTGGATCAGCAGGGAGGCCCTCCGTGATAAGCCTTATTAGTCACAATCCTCTGCACTTCCTCGTATGCCTTGTGCTACACACTTGTCCCACGGCAGACTGGTTCCTGAGTCTCCCTGAAGAAGAGACTTTTGTGAAAGGCCTTGCCTACATTTTTAACTCTGGGGCAGGGGATAGCACTTAGGTCCTTGCTGGCACTTGAGCTCTAGCCCTGGATTCCGAGGGGGTGTAGGTGTTTTATTTAGTGCTTGGTTTTCTTCTGGCTTTTGGAGACAAGGTCTCACATATCCCAGACTAGCCTGGAGCTTACTATACAGTCAAGGATGACCTGAATTCACGATCCCCCAGTCATCCACCTCCCAGGTGCCAAGCAGCTAGATGCCATAATGCCTAACTAATAATACACACTAAGCTTTGGTATAGGGACTCACTATGTAGTCCAGGAAGGTTACATAACCAACTAAATAAATAGCTAAATTTAAAAAAAAACACACACACACACACAAATAAATAAAGATTTGTTAAAAGATGACTCTCTCCTGTCTTCTTTCCATTTTGTGCAACAACCATGATTTATATCAGAACAAAATTAAGATTAAAAGCTACATGTGTATCAAATGCATCACTAAGAAAAACTCAACACTTTTTAGGTTCTAATAGAAAAAAAAAAGCTACCTCTGCTGCTTAAGAATATGTAGAAATCAATTTATGAGAAGAGAAAGCAAGGAAAAGGATGTTGAAGTGTGAATCAGCAGACACATCTGAGTAAGTGCCTCATGGTAAGCCTGAGTACCAGGAACTCAGGAAGCATCAGAGCATTCAGGGTGGAGAGGGTAGAGGGGGAGGAGCTCAACTCAGCAGGGGCCCTGCTGGTCACACGAGGAACAGAAGGCTGGGATGGAAGACAAGCACACCTAGCTCTAGCCCAGGTACTCATGGCCATGTGACTCTGGAAAACTACTCACGCATCCATAGCATCTTAGCATCCTCAGCTCTGACTCTACCCATCTCTAAGGGCTTTGAAATACATGTGAGCAGCTGAGAAACTCTCTGAAGACCTATGGGGCTCTAGACAAATGGCATGTGCTGTCTGGGTGCACAAGGCCCAGAGTACTCACTGTTTTGTGTGCTGGCAGCTCAGAGAGGACAGCATGAGATTCACACAACACAAAGCCAGGAGAAACAACTAGCCACAACAACATCTGGCAAAAGATTTTACTAAAAATCAGTTACCTCCTCATTTCAATTCCAACCTCACAAATGCAGCCGGATCTCTGGATTCTCCAAGAAATTACAGTCTAAAATATATTCTGCAAAGTCCACAGAGAACGGTAAACTGCAGAACAAATCAATGCAAGTTAGAAAATTATAACTTTCAGATTGTTTCTTCCACTGACAAAGGCCCCTCGGACCACAATCACAACATCCATAACTCCATCAATTCCTCTGTCTAAAACACCTTCCAAGTATCTTTCCAAGCTAGACCTAGTAAGCTCACCTAGGAAGAAACCAAGGTCATTCACTCAGTAAGAATTTCCTACAATGGCCCTGTTCTGAAAAATGCTCCAACATCCTCCACAGGAAGACAGAATGCACTTGGAAGGATTTGCTTCTTAGAGTTCAGAACTGCCTAGCTATGATCGGGCCTCAGCTCTTCCCTCAAGGCAGGTATCCCTTAGAAGACAGTCTCAGCCTTTTCTTGTCCAGGGTCATAATTTTGCAAGGACATGTGGACTGTGCACGACTGTCATAAAGGCAGGTGTGAGGGTGGTATCCACTGAAAGCAAATCCTGGATTTCACCTTTTCCACCAGCGTTGGTTCTCTAGGTGCCGTTGTAAAGCATCACTTTCTCTTCACATCTCACCACACAGCAGTGTTAGGATGTCCTTTCTGAATTCCAGAACTAGGTAAGGAACTTCAAGAACATGGTCTACATCTGAAATTGACTGATTAGTCTTTAAACCAGACTGGCCTCAACAGTCCTCCCAGTTCAGCCTCTGATGTCCAGGGATTACAGCATGTCACCATACCTCAGTGGTTTAGAGGCCATCTCCACTCAGATTAGACACATTTAGAGTAGCACCACTGCATGTTGCCATTGTACTGAGCTGGGCAGCATAGATTCAAAGCCACAATGATGGCAAGTGATTTGCCTCTGTTCCACTTCCGGCTTCCATTACTGAGACCAGCGAGAAACAAAAAGGAGGTCCAATGCCTGCTGAGTAGAAGATTTTGATGGCTGAAATGCAGGGTCCAAAGTTACCAGTGACTGTTGGGAGGAAGCTGCCTGTCTCCCCAACCCCTACGCAAACAGAACTGAGAGGAATCGGTACCCCTATTTGCTGGATCTTCACATTCACCAGACTTAAATGCCATAATAACGAAAATCATATGACAAGGGAACTGAAAAAATTAGCCATGAGATGACAAACCTACAAAGTGAACATCAAAACCAGTGTGTACAGGAACGGGGTATCTCTCCACAGTCACACTGTGGGACACTGACTGAGAATTACAAACACACACACACACTGTAGAGAACAGGTGAACCGGCAAGGATTGCATTGTCAGTACTTAATAGGCATTTTCTGTTCATTTGTTAATTCTAGCTCCCTGAAAGTACACCACGTCTCACTCCACAGCCTCTTGTTAGACTCTGGCACAGTTCCTGAAATATAGAAGGCATTTGTAAATATTTCTTAGCAGGAACAATACCCACATTTAACTCTACCTCCTCTCAGGGAAGAAAGTTTCTAGATGAAGAAGAATTTATAAATCCTTCTTTCTGGGTTTCTCTGTCTCTCATCCAGAAGGGCAATGCTCTATCCGTGCCCCCAACACCACCACCTTTTACCTACTTTTCAAAGCTTCTGTGTATAGGATGAACTGTAACGAATGTGGGGGAATGAACTGCTAAACAAGGAGGCACTACACTCCATAAGCTTATGGGGAAGAAACAGAAAATTTCCAGTATTTTCAACAGCAATTGATTTTAAGTAAGTAGTCTCCTCTGCATTCCACGTATAGTATGCCAACATACAAACTGTTGAGACAGACAGAGAGAGAAAGAGAGGGGGGAGGGACCTGGCACCCTGAGTTCCATCCCCAGGTCCCATGTGGCAGAAATAGAGAACCAATATCCACAAGCTATCCTTTGACTTATACACTCACACCACACCAAATAAAGTAACAATAACAAAAATGAAAATCATTCTCAATCTGGAGTGTTTGTGGACACTAAAAATAAAAATGAGATTTCAGAGGGAGCCCGAAGCAATGCTTAGGAGAAAGCAACCACCTCACCTCATTCACCCCTGGCTCCTCCACCTTCCTCCACACTCCCCCGGCCCCATTCTTCTTTCTGACAACAAATTCTAATTATGATTCAGCTATGGGAAATCACACAGAGAGCCAGGCCTGGTGGCAGATGCTGATCGTCTATGCATTCATAGAGGCAGGAGGATGAGGAAGGTCAAGGGCAGCTTGGATTAGAGACTCTCTCGAACACAAATTGAAAAGGGAAGGGAAATGTAAAATAAAGGACTCAACCGAACAGAGACCAAACTGCTTAGCAATCCTTCGGTGAGCGCTTCAGCAAGGCCTCCTGTGTCTTCCTCTTGGTGTGCAGTCAGCCCCCATTATTCCCCGACAGAATTATGGGGAATAAACCTTCTCAACTCCCGCAGGGCAGCGCACTCCACCTTCCAGCTCTGAGATAGGACTTGTCAATCCATGCTCCTGAATGACTGTAGACTAGAGCAACAGGCCATAGGCGCCACAGTACCTCTTCCCCAAAGCCATGTTCCCTACCTTTTTCTCACTTACCTTGTCTACTGGGAGATAAAACTCTCACTTCAGATGGGGTCTTGCCCCATACTCAGGAGAAAGGCGGCTGCAGAACCTGGATAGAAGGCCTCGTGTCCTATCCAGTCTTAGAGCAGACCTTTCCAATCCCACGTCAACACTGTACCCACACTTCCGTCAAGCCCGTGCAGTACGATTTCCACCAGAACCTCAAAGGATGAGTCTGGAAGGGCTTCCAGAAAGATGAGCACGTGGAGTTTCTTGGAGGACAGCATGTTCCAAAAGGATGCCATAGCTTCCACCTGTCTCCTTGAGTTTTGTGAATGACTCAAGCCCATAATCAAACCTGCAAAGAGGACTGAGGGAACCCTCATTTACAACAACCAGACCAGAAGAAACCACCTGCACTGGCATCTGCAGGGAGGAGTCTTGTGGGTAAGTCCTCAGCCTGTGGGGCATGATGCTACCTCCCCATGGATATCCTGCTAGATGGTGTCAAAACTGAACTGGATCTGAACACCTCAGAGGCATCCAGTACTGATTGGTTACCTGCTTGGTAAGTGGTAAAGAACCTCACATAGGTCAAAAATGTCTGTTGTGAAGATAAGAGTAGGAGAAAGTGAGTTTGAAAATCAGCTGTTTTTCCCAACAGAGGGATGGGACGAGTTCATTTTTACGCTTAGCCTTCTAGCTGGAAGCATGCATCAGAAGCATCATATTAAGAGGTAGTGACAGTTTGTGGATAATACCACACAAGCCATTATCCTAGTAAGTGAGGAAATGCTCCACAGGAAGTAAGATCGCGAGCACACACACACACACACACACACACACACACACACTCTCTGCTCCTTTTAGAATGGACTTATAGGTGGAGGGTAGGGAACCTGACTGTCAAATCCAGTTAGCCGCTAGTCAATTTCTACTTTTCCCAGCTGTTGCTGTGATAAAACACTGACCAAAAACAAATTAGGGGAAGAAAGGGTTATTTGGCTTACATGTTATACGTCATCGAGAGACGCCCAAGCAGAAACTGAAGCAGAGACCAAGGGAAGAATGTTTCTTACTGGTTTGCTCCCCATAGCTTGTTCAGCTACCTTTTTTAAGCTGGCACAGATCCACTTGTCTAGGAATGACACCATCCACAGTGGTCTGTGAGCCCACCTACATCAATTAGCAACCAAGAAAATGTCCCACAGACATGCCTACGGACCCATCTGATGGAGGTGATTTATTGATTGAGGCTCCCTCTTCCCAGGCTTGTCAAGTTGACAACCAAGATTACCCATCAAACTAATGTACCTAGAAAATCTGATTCTTCAGCATTAGATGGTTGCTTCATTCTTCCTATGTACTTTTAATGGCTTCAGCATGAACAATACTAGCAGGTCCACAGCAAACTCTCATCACATTTGTCCTTTACCAGGTCCCCTACCATAAGGTAAGGCTCCCTTCTTCTTGAGCACCCCCACACACAACCCACCCACCCCTGCCAGGATTAAGGTGCTCTCCACTATCCCTGAGGCTGGAAAAAACAGACCTCCCACTTCCAGTCAAAAGCCATTCACCTGTGGCAGAGTTTCCCGGCACATAGTTTTCAGTCTCACTCACTAAAGTCAGACTCACTAAAGATGAGTCTCTAAAGGCAAGGAGGCCAAGAGGCTTGGGCCACTGCACTGAGGCAACAGCACACCTGATTACTAACAAAAACTGAATGCCAGGAAATCCTCAGAGTGTGGTCCAGAGAGCAGGAGGGGGAGGGCAGGGCAATAACCAGATTAGAGGCAGACTGTGATAGGAATCACTTAGTGTTCTCCTGAGTGCAGCCTGTTGCCAGTGGAGCCATGCTTGCTTAAGGAATGCTGTAACTGCGAGCTCTCTCCCCTCCCCCTTTCCTGCCCACCATGAAGAAGCTCCTTCACACACCCCAATGCCACCATGTTTTACGAAGGACCTGTGGCCAAATAATCATGGACTGAAACCTTCAAAATAAGTCTTTCCTACCTTAAAATGTTTCTAGAGTGACACTGTGACACTGGCCACACTGGCACAAAAGTACCTAATGTGGTGACTTATTAAAAAAACAAAGACTATGATTTGTGGGGGTAGGGAGAAGGGAGTGTCGGTGACAAAGTCACTGTCAACCAAATGTGAGGACCTAAGTTTGATCCTGGGGACCTTCATCATTGCAGATGAGTTTGAAGCAACTATCAAAAGTTGTCCTCTGACCTCCATGTGCACCCACACACGCACATACACCAAAAGAAATAAATGATGAAATCTAAATGTTTTGAATAATTTCTTTGGCTTTCTGGCTTTTAAAAAAAGATTTTTTTTCTTTTATTGGATATTTTATTTACATTTCAAATGCTATCCCCTTTCCAGGTCTCCCCTCCAGAAACCCCCATCCGATCCCCCCTCCCTCTGCCTCTATGAGGGTGCTCCCTCACCCACCCACCCACCCCCACCTTCCAGCCCTGGCATTCCCCTACACTGGGGCATCAAACCAACTCAGGGCCAAGGGCCTTTCTTCCCACTGATGTCCATCAAGGCCACCCTCTGCCACATATGCGGCCAGAGCCATGGGTCCCTCCATTTATACTAAAAGATTTATTTTTATGTGTATGAGTGTTTAACCTGTATATATGAATGCACACTATGTGCACTTGGTAACTTCAGAGGCCAGAAGAGGAGATCAGATTCCCTGGAACTGGAATTACAGATGGTTATGTTCTACCATGAGGGTGCTGGAACTGAACCCAAGTCTTCTGCATGAGAGCCAGTGCTCTGAATAATTGACCTATCTTTTCAGCCTGTTTTTTGTTGTTGTGTTCTTTTTTGTTTGTTTGTTTTGTTTTTATTGTTTGTTTGTTTTTTCAAAATAGGGTTTCTCTATGTAGCCCTGGCTGTCCTGGAACTCACTCTGTAGACCAGGTTGGCCTCGAACTCAGAAATCCGCCTGCCTCTGCCTCCTAAGTGCTGGGATTAAAGGTGTGTGCCACCACTGCCTGGCTTGAGATTTTTTTAAAAGCCTTTCGGGACAAGGTCTTATTCCTTAGTCTTTGGGTAGCCTTGAAATGACTATGTAGACCAGGCTGTCCTCAGAAATGCAGCAATCCTTCTGCATCTGCCTCTTGCATGCTGGTATTATATGCATGTGCCACTATACCTGACCCAAATACAGTATTTTTGGCTTTGGAGTTAAAAAAAAAAAAAAAATGCAGCAACTTTTAAAGAGACCTGTCCATAAATAAGAGGCCACTTCTTCCAGAGAAGGATAAGGGTATACTACGCAATCACTTCTAGAAGCTTCTATAAAGAAAACTAGGTCAAACTAGAAGGTAGATGATCTTCTTTATAATGTGCCTCTACTAAAATTACCCTCTAAAAGCCCCAAGCAAAAGATCAAAGGGGCTCTGTGTGTCTCTGTGTGACTGTGGCTTGCTGGTCAGTCTAGCCAATCAGTGACATTTCTAGGTTCAGGGAGAGAACCTGACTCCTAACCACCATAGCAGGTAATGATGTGGTCAGCAATGACAGGCAGTAGGCATGGTGGAGTGCTCTTGTAATCTAGGCACCCTGAAGACAGAAGCTGGAGGAACATGAGTTGAGGACCAACCTGCGCTACATAAAACACTGCTGAAACGGAAACAAAGAAGGGAAGAAGGCATGTTCCAAGCACAGAACCTTCACAAAGAGAAAAGTCAGCACTGTGTGAAGACTAAGGTAAGTTCACTACAATAAAATGAGTGGAGAGACAGCTAGCCAAGTGAAGGTGCCTGGGTTTGACTCCTAGAGGTGCCTAATTGTTCTAAGTCCAGCAATGTCAGAATGAAGCAAATGTCTAAAGAAAACAATGCAAAAGTACATAGATTAATGGCGTGGGTTCAACAACAATGACTTATAGTCTAATATTTGAGATGAGGAAGCAGGAAGGAGGCTCAGGAGTTGAACACCATTCTCAGATAGTGACATAGTGAGTCACTATCAAGGACAGCCTGGGCTACAAAAGACACTGTCACAAACAAAAGTAGCAGTCTTCAAGTACAGAATAGGACTATGAAAAATAGGCAGAAGGAACATTTTCCACACCCACAAGACTACAAACTAGCAGAAGCCTGATTCCAAAATCAAACTAAAGTCAAACTGGATCAATGAATCAATTTTGGACTCTTTAATTTTTAAGAACTTCTTTATTTGTATAAGTGTTTGTTTCATGTATATCTGTGCACCATATGCACACAGAGACCAGAAGAGGGCACTGGATCCCCAAAGCATGGAGTTACAGATAGTTTTGAGCCACCATGTAGGTGCCAGAAATCACACCCAGGTCCTCTGGAAGAGCACCTAATGCTCATAACCACCAAACCAAAGGAGCACACAGAAACAAGAAATATAAAACTGCTAAGGGAAACCATTTGAGGGTGCAGGTATAGACTAGACAGTTGTGAATGGGACCTGACTATGACAGGAAATAGTCCCCCAACACTATCCTCACTCACAGCCCCCCATTCTGTCTTCACTCACA
>JADRCH010000009.1:10786943-10841378 GCA_019843965.1 Rhynchomys soricoides | reverse complement strand
CCCCCACTGTCTTCACTCACAGCCCCCCCACTGTCCTCACTCACAGCTCCCCTACACTTTTTTCTGCAGTCCTCCCCATCCCCTCACAAATGTCCGAAAATCAAATTATAGGCCTACATACAAATGTTTTAAAAAACAGGCTTAGAGCTTATTAACTGCCACATTAAAAATATATATATATATACTATGTTTGTAAGATGAGAGGGGCTAGCATCCCCTTTGAAGCAATAAGCAAAGAAGATCACCGATGGCAGTTAACCTGAGCTTGGAAAAGCAATTTTAACAAAGTAACTAGTATGAGTGGGGACAAAAAAGATCGTTTTCAAAGAGTTAAAGATAAATTTTGGTGCTTTGGCAAATATTAGCTAATATCGCTCTGACAACTCTAACTTCATACACTACTATTTGGGAGAATTCAACTTAACTTCAATACAACTCACATGAAGCCAAATGTATTTGTTCCCTTTTAAAAATCATTTCTCCTTCTAAGTTCCCATTTCTATTAATTATGCTACCATTCTCCCAGGTTACTTGGACTCAAAACCCTTCGTTACTTTATATATCACTATTTGGTTTTATTATTTCTCATGTTTATAGTTCACTCATTCCCACATCCTGCCCAGTTGTCCCTGAAGAGGCACCTGCACATCCATCCATCTGCCCTGACAAGATAGCAACAGGAGCACAACAGCAGGTAAACAGTGCTAAAATCTGATGCAAATCTCAGCCTGAAACCAATCTTTGAAACTACATGGGAGCCAGGCAGTGGTGGTGCACACCTTTAATCCCAGCACTCGGGAGGCAGAGACAGGCGGATTTCTGAGTTTGAGGCCAGCCTGGTCTACAGAGTGAGTTCCAGGACAACCAGGGCTACAAAGAGAAACCCTGTCTCGAAAAACCAAAAAAAAAAAAAGAAAAGAAAAGAAACGAATCGAAACTACATGGGACCAGAAGAAACCCAACCATGAGAATTTATGCAATGCAGACCCAAAACTCAGTGAGTGAATGGGCTCCTCCGGTTCCTGAGGAAGATGGGGAGATAGGTACATATGCAAACCTACTTTCCCAAATGTTCACATCATACTTAACCAAGGCCCCCACATTCGAGTTTGTTTTGTTTATTTCAGGCATTCACTGTAGCTATGCTGCCCTAGAACTCATTATGTGGCCTGGGCTAACCCTGACCTCTCATTCCTTCTGCCTCAGCCTCCCAGATGCTAAAATTACAAGTGTACAGACCGTGGCCTGCTCTAGGTATTTTTTAATTGGGCAGAAAACAAAGTTTTATCTTCATGGATAGCTGTACTCTTTTTACTAAAGATATCCCTGAGATAAAGCCCTGAAGGCAAATAGTGACGGGGCTGGAGAGGTGGCTCTGTGGTTAAGAACACTGGATACTCTCCCAGAGGACCCAGGTTTGATTCCAGGCACCCACATGGTAGCTCACAACCACCTGTGACTTCAATCCCAGGGGATTCTTCTGCCTTCCATGGGTACTGCATACACAGACAAACATTCAGACAAACACTAATACACGTAAAATAAAAAGAAAATCTAAAAAGAAAAAAGGAAAGAAAATGGTGAGCTGTAGGCTCAGTATCTTGCACTAAAGGTTTCTAAAATAATCAGGCACAGCTAAGTAAGTGGTAAACAGATGTGAGACCCTGGGTTCAATCCCGGCCCTACACCCCCCACCCCCAAATTAAAACTGAAAGATACACCACAGCAGAACCTCAGCCGTAATGCAATTACCTACTACAGCCTGGTGAATGGAAATCAACAGTCCTGGTGAGTGGAACCTTGATTTGGCACGAACCCTCCAGGCAGTCAGCACTCATCATGTTCTCCAGCTACTTCCTGTGAGGTGAAACATTTCCTCCCGAAGACCAGGGAAGCTGACTGCTCAGGAATCCCTCTAACCTTACCAGGCTCTGGAAGTTCAGAAATCTTAGAAGACTCACAAGGCCTCTGCCTAAGGTCATATAAGCAGTTAGCAACTGCTAGGGAAAGGACTTGTGTGGAACAGCCTGTGGTCTGGGGATTCAGCTTTCAGGAGTCCCCACTCATATGCAGATGGGCTTTTTGGTACAGCAGCTGCTCTTTAGTCATCCATGTAAGTCACCTCAATAAACTCACTGGTTGACCAAGCTGGACTTGGGTGGAATCATTTCTTTGGTCTGTCCTTAGAGCCTTATCTGGAGTGAAAAGCTGTTTACTCACAGCTCCTCAGGAAAGGCCCACAACATGCTATTAGCATATAAGAAGGTCAAGTCAAGCTCACCCGCCATTGCTAGTAAATATTAAATACAATACTACCTTCAGTGGCCCCAGCTGTAAAACTCACTAGTAGAAGGGAGTGAAGAATAACGGAGCCCGGTAAAGTGTCTCAGTCAATAAAGTACTTGCCACCGAGCAGCCTGATAACCTGAATTTGATCCCCAGAAGTTCATGATGAAAAAACTCCCAAAAGTTGGTCCTTTGATCTCCATTACTTGCACCCTGTATATATCCATCAACATACACACAGGCCCCACCCATAAATAATAAAATGTAAAGAAAGAAATTTAAAATACAGCATAAACCTTGGCCCTATAGTGTGGTCATGCCTGCCTATAATCTCAGCACTCAGGGAGTCTGGAGCAGGAGCACAAGGAGCCAAGCCAGCAGCATTAAGATCAAAATCCAATGCACACTGGGCTTATGGGTATGACACAATGATGCACAAATCATGGAATGTGAATCTGCACCAACTAGAGCTAAGGTGCATGTTAATAGTCTTAGCTGGAGTAAGCAGAGGTTAGATACGTTCCCTCTGCACACACTCTCTCCAATCCAGCCACTCAGTAACAACAGTGCCTAGCATGCTGGAGGATACCACATCTGGAAATACGTCTTCACAGAGTAAGTGACAACTGCTCCCACTTAACTGTTCAAGCCGTTTGTCCACAATCATCACCCCACCCGGCACAACACTTTTTTTCACTTCCTTTTTGCTTTCTAGTTCTTGGTCACCTATTTGCGTATTTGCTGATGTATTCGTGACTTAGATACCTAACAGTTTTGGAATTTTTATTTTATAGTAAACAGTTTATGTTAAAATATTCATAATCACTTACACATCACTTGGTATCCTAGGATGCTAACTCTGTAGTTTTCCTGTTGTACAACTGGTAAGTGTCTGTCATTGATCAGCATAATGATAATGCCTAAAGAATGCCCATCTACACATACGCTTTTTTAGCCTTCATGAACAAGAGCTTTCTCTTTTGAGTTATTCAGGTCAACGCACAATGTGGGAGATAGCTGGGTCAAATAAAGCACAAGGAGCTGAGTCCTGATCCCAGGACCCACGTGAAATGCAGGAGCTACAGTGTGTGCATCTGTGACTCCAGGTCCAAACTGAGCTCCAGATTCCGTGAGAAACCTTGTCTTAAGGAATATGAGGGCAACTGAGGACAACACCCAGTGTTTACCTTGGTGCTATACCACATGCAAACATATGCATGCACACACACCAAATGGAAAGTAAATGATTTTTAAATGTTTATTTTTATTTCTGGATAGCACGGCCAAAATGAACACCAAAAATCCTATAATGATGTGGCACTCAACTACACACATGATCAACAACTACGGCGTGAGCTAGTATTGAAATCCACTCCCACCCCACAGTTTCCTTACTGTGATTTAAATCATCTCCACTAAACAGCTTCTAGAATGTGCCACTGGTAAGAGTATCAACACGTACATACTGTTAGGTAGGCAGAAATTATCCTGAAAATTAACTTGACCTATGCATAAGGACCCTTTAAGCATGAATTTCATCATTTCAATCTAAATAAGCCATCAGTCGTTAAAATGGTTGGCTGTGCACTGAATTATTTGGTGAGGGTTTCATAGACACCGAAAGCCTCAGGCCAGACAAAAAGTCAGGGTCTCTAAGAGAATAATCTGGGCTTGCCAGCTGACTTCAATGTGCAGCAGCCCAGAGAACAACTAAATTAAGGGATATGCACACCTTTATTCAAAGGATATCAAGATACTTACTAGTGGACTGGGTTGGTGGCCCAAGGGGAAGAGAACCTGCTCGTCAAGCATCGGGGCCTGAACTCGATGCCCAGACACAAATGAAAGAACAAGGCATAGCTGCAGGGCCTGAACTCGATGCCCAGAACACATATGAAAGAACAAGGCATAGCTGCATGAGCCTTTGACCCCAGTGTCATGGGATTGGAGACAGGAGGAAGCTGGGGTTAGCTGGCTGTAAGTCTAGCCAAAATAACAAGTTCCAGGTTCAGTGAGCTGTCCTGACTCAAGGGAATAGGCAGGAAAGCAATGCAGCAGAGCACTGGCTACCCTCCTCTTCCGTGTGTGAGCATGGACACATATTGACGTGCACATACACAAACATAAGACAGGTTAGCAAAACAGCATACTGCAATGTCACTGCATGCAATGAAATAAGAACAGTTTTCTTGTATTTGCATAGAATATTTCTAGAACAATACAAAAGAAATAGAATAATAGCAGCCCCCGAGGAAAGAAATTATAAACATGAAGTAAGACTTGCACATCTATCCTATAAAATTTGTTTGATTTTTACCAGGTGCATCTAAAAATTAATAATCTTGAGCCTGATGCCTTAAATTCAATCCCTGGAACCAATATACGGGTGGAAAGAGGGAACCAACGAACCAACTCCACAAAGTTGTCCTCTGACTTCCACACACATGCTGGGGAACACACACACACACACAGAGAGAGAGAGAGAGAGAGAGAGAGAGAGAGAGAGCGAGAGCACGAGCGAGCCCGAGCATTCTGTAATAAGAGCCAGATATCAACGTTTCCAGGTCCTCCACAGAATCCTGGCTACCAAGAGTCCATCTTTGCGTGCTGGTGCCAATAGTTCCTGCCATATCCTTCTGCCTTAACAGCTAACTTATTCAATGTACTGTTCTAAAGCAAACAGCTGCTACCTGGTATGTTCAGGGAAAATGTTTACTCATCATTTGTGCCATGCTCACTCTGGGCCACCATTAATGATACTGCCTGTTAACCCATTTCCAAATTAATTTTTCAACTGGAAAATCCTACATGGAAAGTCTTGATGGTTCCACCCTTTTCTAAAGCCCCTTATTTCATTCAATATGCAAATGAAATGCCTGTCTGTTTGCATGTTCTGGCATACCAAAACCAATTTCATAACTAGGTAAGCTGCATCTTAAGTGAGAGACCTGATTTGTCTTACAACGAATTAATTCAAATGATGTGTGTGTATATACTACATTTTTGTTGTTGTTACTGACACACAGGAATGCCAGAGTTTCATACAAACTATTTAAGTTAAATACATTTTCAGTAGGTCATTTGTGACGTAGGTGGGAATCTCTGTCTGATATAATTATTCAAACAAGGTTTTGGGTTCTGGTTTTGGGGTAAGGTTATCAATGCATCCTTTTGAATACTTGCTCTATCATTTTGTAGCCAGGAAAACAAATACCAGTATTAATGAAAAAAAGAAGACACTTAAGGTTCCTTGTGTAGACCAGGTTGCCCTGGAACTTGTTACGTAACAGACCTTGCTATCACTCCACCTCAGTGCAGGTGACTACTAACACAGATTTCTGGGGGTTTTTGTGCATACCTGTGTGTGTGCATGCATGTGCGTGTGCATGTGTGCTTGCATGTGCGAGTGTGAGGATCAGAGAAGAACTTTCGAGGGTTAGCTTCTTAGGTGTTAAGGACTAAAGTGTCTAGACTAGTGATGTGTTGCTTTTTTCTTCACACATCCTATATCAACACTGTTCCATCTCTTGAGGAATGTGCTGGTTAACATATAACCTGTCTCCAACTTGTGAAAAAGTAAAAGTTGCCATAACAACATGCAAGTAAGTTTAGGGCAAATCAGACAGGGCTCTCAGCAGGTGTGCAGGCTCCCCCTGGGCTCTGGGAGGATGAGTTTCTACACACCACAGACACTATGATACCTAGTAACTAGGCTTCATTTTCTCTTAGGTATCAGATTTAAAAAGCAGCAGTGACCATTAATTTAAAGGTCTACGGAATACAGACAAGCTCTTATTTGTGACTTTAAAAAAATCCAGGGCTGGAGGGATAGCTTAATGCTTAAGAGTACTTGCTGCTCTTGCAGAGGTCCTGGGTTCGGTTCAATGAATCCACATGATGACTCACAATATTCTGTAACTCCAGTTACTGAGAACTGGACACCCTCTTCTGGCCTCTGTGGGCACCAGGCATACACATAGTATACATACATATATACATACATTCATACATACATACAAGCATAACATTCTTACTTGTAAGTAAAAAAAAAAAGACAATAAAGCAGTACTTTTAAAAAAATTTTAATTCTAGGTAAGGTGATGAATACACACACACATCCCTACACCTATATACTAGGTACAGATTCAGAGCTTAATCTACAAATTAAGCAAATCATGGGTATGGTGTGATGGCGTACATCTATAATCCCAACCAGCAAGGGAGGTTGAAACAAGAGGATAGGGAGTTAAAGCAGAGGGCCAGTCAGAAGGTAAAGGTGCGTGCTACCAAACTGACAAGTTCCATCCCCTGACCCACGTGCTGGAAGGACAGAACCAACACCTACACGTTGTCCCTCTGACTTCTCATTCTAAGGAAGGTGTGTGTGTGTGTGTGTGTGTGTGTGTGTGTGTGTGTGTAAGTGTCCCTACACTTCCTGCATTCCTGCATACTCCGTTAATATTAATTCCTTCTCGGGTCCCTGATGGGGTTGAAGACTAGCTAGTCGGCCTTACTATACAAGCTTAGGTTGTTCAGGACTTAAGAGGATGTTCTAGCTCTAAGAGGGTGGTTTTTAGGATGGTAATATAAAACAGAAAGTGATTTACATACAAAGCTCTGAACTCACCAAGATAGGACAGATAATGAAATACTTTCTCCTGAGTTGACAAATATGAACAAACTGGATTTTTGAAGGTAACTCTGTTTGTTTGTTTGTTTTTTGGCTTACATGTTTTGTTTTTTGTTTTGTTATTTTCTTTATTTACATTTCAAATGTTGTACCCTTTTCCAGTTTCCCCTCTGCAAACCCCTATCCCATCCTCCTTCCCCCTTGAAGGTAACTCTTAATAATTTTCATAATTATTCCTACTGCATGTTGTTTATTACTATAAAAGAAAGAACCTTTTTAGACAAAAAAGGGGGGAATTGTTGAAGTTTGGCCTTTCACTATGTATTGTAATGCTAAATACTGGCCCCCAAGGCCTGGTTGCCCCAGGAATGAGAGAATCTGCACATATACAAGTCATTCTATGTAACCTTGCCCCCCAAGTTATCCCTGATTGGTGAATAAAGATGCCTACAGCCTATAGTTGGGCAGAAAAGAGGCTTGGCGTCTTGAGAGGGACCATGAGGAACAGGAGGGACGAAGTGGAGAGAAGAAGATGCCATGGATAAGGGATCGTAAGAACTGGCCATGTGGGCTAGCCAGTTGGAGAAGAGCAGCCCATGTGTAGTTTGTCAAGTCATAACTCAGGGTCATTTATAGGGAGGGTAAAAACTAATAGCTTAGAGGGTAGATCTCTGTCCAGCTCTAATGCTGATTAAGGCTTATTATAAATATAGAAGTTGTGTTTCTCTTATCTAGGAACTGAATGATCAAAAGTAGGGTAGAAAGCCCTGATTGATATTAAATATCTAGGGGTGGAGAGATGGTGCAACGGTTAAGAGCACTGACTGCTCTTCCAGAGGTCCTGAGTTCAATTCCCAGCAACCACATGGTGGCTCACAACTGTCTGTAATGGGATCCAATGCCCTCTTCTGGTGTGTCTGAAGACAGCTACAGTACTCACATTAATAATTTTTTTTTCTTTAAAAAAAAAAAAAAGTACGACATCACGCATGTACGTAGACACACCAGCCATGAAACAAATGTGAGTTCAATGAACAACCTGCATGAGTCAGTTCTCTCCTTGTACCATGTAGGTCTCAGAGATTGGACTCGGGTCCTGGGCCTGATGACAAGCACCGTTACCCACAGAACCATCTCCCTGGCTCTTACTTCTAAAATCTTATGTAACAGAAAAGCACTCTACTACAGAACATGAATGCACAGCACTACGCTCTTACTGGCTGCATTTTCATTACGTGGGTATATGGCCTTCTTTTGGTACACACGGAAAGCACTGTTTCAAACCTCTGTAGTATGATGTATGAGAAGGCACAGTGTCCTTCTCAGAAGTCCATACAATGGCAGCTGGACAGATTCTGCTAAACAAAGTGGGATGCCAGCCCATCTCCTTCCATCCCCATCCCACCCTCCCATTCAAGCAGGGTTACAAAAGTGCCTTGTGTGCCCATGGTGAGTCATGCATGTTCCATTTACAGACGGGGCGGGGTGGAGGGAAATCACTATTACATGCCCAGTGAGCTGGAAAAGTCCGTCCTGTTTTTCCTCTTTTATATAATAATCATTTTTACAACAATCCTGAGATAAAGAATGCCTGGGAGAGGGGAACTCACCAACTTACCTTCATAGCCAAGAACATGACCTCACAGCCCAGGCCCAAAGGCCCACTTATCCCTGTAAATCATCGGTCCCTTTTTGCACACACAAGAAAATCAGTAGCTAGAGAAGTATCACATATTTCCATTCCTGCCTCCCAGTCACCCACCAGTAGCTCAGGCTCACAGCCAAGGCAGTTAAAGAAAGCAAGGAGGCAAGAGAGATCCTTTTTCTTTTTTTAAACAACTTCCTTTGCCAAGAAACAAAGTGGCTTCCTTAAGTTGATCTTTAGACACAGACCATGGAAACACAACCTAAACTAACAACAATAAAAAACCAAAAAACAACAACAGCAAACCCCAATGTCTTCCTTGGAGCTGTCAGTTTTGCATATTTCCAGGTCCAAATTTCAATCCCACAAACTTCATCCAGCAGTGATGTGTAACATGGCAAACTCCCATTTCAGAACTGATTTACAGCCGCTGTGCATGGTACAGTGTAAGGCAGGAAGTTACAGTGTGAAGCCTGCCTGGTTTACACATCAAATTCCAGTCCAGCCCAGGTTACACAGCGGCACCCTGACTCAAAGGAAAACAACAACAAAAACATAATTATACAGTTCTGCTTTATAAACATCTAACCCAGCCCAGTGTAGTAGGCATGCCTATAATCACTGCCTGCACTCAGGAGCCTTGGGCAGGAAGACACTGGGTACAAGGCTGGGCTGCATTGATCCTGTCTAAAAAAAAAAAAAAAAAGTCTAATCCCACAAGTTCTGGGAAAAACATAAAAAATTCTGTTACCTTTCTCTAAAGACGTTTCTAGTAAAGCTGGGAACCCACATTCTGCAATAAAACTATGCTCCAATTCTAGAGAAAAGCCATTCCCAGGCTCACAGACAAGCAACACAGCAAAACTGACCCTCCTAAGATTTGTATTAAGTTTAGGTTTCCTTTAACATACTAAAATTCACAACAAGCATGTCATTTTAGTAACAGGAACTCTCAGTTATCTTAACAAAGAGGTAGAACGTTAATTTCTTAGGTAGGGTCTAGGGTACCCCAGGCTGGCCTTCACTTACTTTGTAGCCAAGACTTACCTTAACCTTCAGATCCTCCTGCCTCTACCTCCCAAGTGCTGGGATTATAGCATTTATATGCATCAGCACACCCAGTCACATGGTACTGGACTTTGGACCCAGAGTTTCCTGAATGCTAGGTAAGTACTACCAACCAGGCTGTATCTCTAGCTCAACTAAAATTTCATTCTTGATAATAAAACCTTTGAGGTAAGAGAAGGTGACCATGAAGAAAGAACGGAGATAAGAGCAGAAGAACAGGGTATTGTTATAAGAGCACATTACCTACATGTATGGAATGTCATAAAGAAACCCATAAAGCACGTTACATACATGTATGGAAATGCCAGAATAAAACCCACTGTTTCATATAATTAACATACACCAGTGAAAATTTTTAAACATGATTAAAAGCCACCAAATTATGTAACATGACAGACCCCTGCACTATGGACCAGTACAGTGTCATCTCATTGATACACTGTAGCCTCAGACTGTATTGTCTCTGACATCAAATTCAGGGCCGCAAAACAGAACTAAACTCTACAAAGATGAGATCTGTTCCACTAAGTGTTTTGGATGGGAAAAAACTTACAAATAACTCAGAAAAACCTACTGTGTCTCTATTAAGTATTTCTGAGTGTGCAGTCACAGGTGTGCAGGTCTGAAATGCTGCCTGATAGTTGTTTGTAATGCTTCTCTGAAATCACAGGGTCTGTGCTCCACTACTGACTGCATCAAGGCTAAAAATCAACAATGTGGAAACAAAATGAAAAGAGAGAGAGAAAGAGAGAGAGAAAGAACATTTACTTCAATTGTCTCAAGTCTGCACAGGAAGAAATAGAACTTTGAAGATATTTTCATTTTTAGTAAAGCTTCAATAGAATAATAATTCTAAACTTCATTACCTAAGGTGACTCACTCCTAGCCTACTTAAAATCATTTTGAATTGCATTTTATTCTTTCTGGAAGTTTGTTTAAACTTACTGCATTACCTCCTCACCTAAATAAATTCTTTTACATAGGACTGTATTTGTTTTACATATGATTTAACACTGGACAAGCAGAGAAGTCTACAGTCTTACTGTTCCGCTTCATGTCAAAATGTTACACGAGGCAAGACCAAATAGCTTTCCCATTCTGTCTTTCAGGATACGGTTTTGTTTGTTTTGTTGTGACAAAGACTCGCTTAGCCCAGGTTGGCCCCTGGCTCCCTATATAAAGCTGAAGCTAGCCTTCAATTCCTGATCCTGCTGCCCCAGCCTCCCCAAAGCTAGGACACAGGCATGCACCACTGTGTGTGGATCTTCTAGTCGCATTAGAAAGCACAATTTCCCTACTTACCTCTGCTAACATCACTCATGTAAGCTCTCAGTATGTGATGATATGTCGGAACAGGGAGCTATGTCAAGAGAAGGCAATAGATGCAAGTTTGGCAGGAAATGACCTCTCCACAATCTTGTCGTATGGATTAAAACTGTGAATGTATGGAGCTGGGGAAGAGCTGTGGTGGGTAAAGTACTTGCCATGGAAATGCAAGAACAAGACTCTGAATCCTATATCCCATATAAAAGCCAGCTGCATAGCACAAAAGTCTGTAATCCCAGCAGCAGAACCAAGAGAATTCCTGGAAGCTTGCAGGTCAACTAGTGGAAAATGCAACAGAAAAACAACAAAAAACACCCTGTCTAAAACCAAGGGAAAAGCCAGGACCTGGACTCAGGGTGTCCTCTAAGCACAAGCATGCTGTGGCACTTTCATGCTCATACAAAAGGCACACACACCATGTATGTACACCTCTCCCTGTCTGTCTCTGTCTCTCCTCTCCCCCTACCCCACCCCCCCCACACACACACGGAGGGGGAGCTGGGAGAAAAACTTTGCTCTGTCCCCTAGAGTATTCTCTACTCTTAGAACAATCCCATTAGAAATAACCACACAGTGGGAGCTGGCATTGTGAAAGAAGGCAGTCTTGTCATAATCACACCTAACGAACAAGAACGGTAAATAACCTTTTAATTCTGACCTGAATATAAAACTGTATCTATTCTCAGACGTTGGCTTATGTATATATTTGTCATCATTTCTACAGTGTATCTATTTACTCAGTATATAACCTGTTGTCTTTCCTACCCTCAACTCTAGGGCATATAACGTGGGTGTCCTAGCAGGCTTTGTACAGGTGAAAGGCTAAGCTGTAAACTGGCAGTAGCTGCTCTTTGGCAATAAGTGGATTTAATTATACTTATCCCAGCCCTGTAACAGATTATTTGAATTGTTCTAACAGAACAAATGGGGATTACCACTAACTAGGCCATTTGGCCTTAGGTATTCAGGACTGGAGGAAAGAAGGAAGCTCCCCCTTGGTGGCATTTACTCAGCTAACTACCAGGCAGCTGTAATGCTTACGTCTATTCTCCATATCTCACATGATGTTCACCTCATCTAACCAAGCCAGAATAAGAGAAAACAATTAGCAGCCCATTCTTTACACCACCCTTTAAGTGGAAACTGGTCTAATAATTTACTAGAGATATTAAAAAACGAAACAAAACAAGAAGCTAGGTGGTGGTAGCACATGCCTTTAATCCCAGCACTCAGAAGGCAGAGGCAGGTGGATCTCGTTTGAGGCCAGCCTGGACTACAGAGTGAGTTTCAGGACAGCCAGGACTACACAGAGAAACCTTGTCTTAAAACCCAAAAACAAAAACCAAGCATGATAGAGCATGCCTGCAACTGAAACACCTTTGAGTGTGTGGCATGAGAATCAGCAGTTCCAGACCAGCCTGGGCTACGAGACCCTGCCTCAAAAATCCAAAAGAATAAAAACCTGAAAACTCCTAGCATGTGCAAGGCTCTAGATTCAGTTCGAAGCCCAACAGAACATTAAAAAAAAAAAAAAAAAATACAAGTGCTATGCCTACTGGCACTCAATGGTAATGTCAGCATTTGGGAGGTGGAGACAGGAGTCTTGGCTACCTGAGAATTTCTCTTAGAACAACCAAAAACAATCTTAAAATAATGTTTTAGGGGGCTAGAGTGATGGCTCAGCAGTTAAGAGCACTGACTGCTCTTCCAGAGGTCCTGAGTTCAAATCCCAGCAACCACATGGTGGCTCACAACCATCTATATAATGGGATCCAATGCCTTCTTCTGTTGTGTCTGAATGGCTGAAGACAGCCACTGTACTCATACATACATAAAATAAATAAATCTTTAAAAAAATAATGTTTCAACTAGCATGCATGAGATCCTGAGTTTGGTCCTCAGTAAAAAGGAGAAAAAAGATAATACAGGTAATGTTTCAAATATAAGTGAGACACAGAAGATGCTGGGTATACCTTGACCATTAAAAAGTTCTATGTAAGGGCTAGAGAGATGGCCGAGTGGTTAAGAGCACTTACTATCTTACAGTTTGGTTCCTAGCATCCACATGATGGTTCATGGTAACTCTAGCTCCAGGGGATTTTGCATGCATCAGATGCACATATATACACTCATACATTTTTAAGTTATATGTAGGCATGTTGACCTTAAGTCCAGACATTGTTTCTGAATTGTATTCATTTTTGGCCCGAGAGTTATTCAAATTGATACTTAGCAATTAATTAAAAGTGAAAAGCATTTGGAAGATTAGCAAACAGAAATTTCTCAAGTGTCAAACACACTATGATTTTAAGCAGGCTCTAAGTTTCAGAAACAGTACAAATATATACTGCTCCTAACTGCTTTGGGTAAGACTGTAAATTCGGCCCCCTTTGATTCCTTTTTGTTTCTACCAGGTATACTAAAAAAAAAAAAACGAGGGGGGGGGGTTGTCCAGATCATAAACAAAATGTATAAGATGTACTCTTGACTGTGACAATGCTCTATAGGTGATGGCTGACAGATAAGATCTGGAAACAGTGTGGGACTGGAGCCATTCGCTCTACACAACAAACTGCCTCTGACACACACCAGGGAAGTCGAGGGATGATGAGGCGACGAGAGGAAAGCCCGGATAAGAAGAGAGGTCATACAAGTGCCCAGCATGTTGGTGAATCTGTAACGCCAGCCTCTGATCACATGAGGACTGAGGGAAAGCTGGACTTCTAGGTCAGCCAGGGTTACATAAGACTCTGTCACAAAAAGGGAAGAGAGGCAATGTCAGCATTCTTCAGAAGCATCTACCTCAAAAAGCTTACTGGAAAAAAAAAAATCTGAGGTGAACAAGTGACAAGAGATAGCACACGAGGGCTGTCAAGGTGGCTCAGCAGGCAAGAGTACTTTGAGCTAAGAGTCCCAGGTCCCACATGGTAGGAGAGAACAGTTCTGAAAGTTGTCCCAAACCTCCACCTGCATGCTGTGGAACTCGTTTGAGTATGTGCACCCACATGCACACAAATAAATATATACTGCAATAAAAAAAAGTAAAGATCCCATTTTCTTCTCCCTTCTGCACCAATGAGACGACAGAACAAGGTACTCCAAAGTAATTCTACAATCCAGAACCACTATACAGTATCACTGGTAGGCAGACAAATAAAAGGCACAGAACCAGGTTAAGAATGCCTAACAGAAATGACACTGACTATGATACATGCAATCCTCACAATTTACCTTCCAAACACCACACACACAAACGTTATTTAATGTCTCATTCTCTTACTGTTGGAGTCAGGTATGGCAGTCCATGCTTATTGTAATCTTACAATTAAGAGGCAGTAACAGGGAAATTGGGAGATTGATTGAGGCCAGCCTGGGCTACATATCACTGTTTGGAAATACAAGAGAAAAGGAAATCTTGTATAACTATCGTAAGGGTTTGTATGTGTTTTGAATTTATTTTTATGCAATACAGACGATAAAATTTAATCAAAATTCATTTCAAGTGTGATGCTTCATGTTTGTGTTCCCAGAACTCGGGAAGCAACGGCTTCAGGAAGATTGCCAAGAGTTTGAGGCCAGCCTGGACTAGTGAGACCCTTGTCTTTAAAAAAATAAAAAAAAGATCAAAGTTTTACTTTTAAAAGGTTTATTGTACTGACTCTATACTTCTTTAACAATATACTGCTTTTGCCGACATTCTGAACATAAAGTACTCCTATGAGCCCAGAATCCATGTGAGGTGTTCGGTTTTTTATTTTATTTTATTTTAATGCTGAAAACTTAAATAGCAAATAAAAGGTTTTCTCAACTAGTAGTGCTGAGAGACAGTACATGACCCAGGCAAGCATCTTTGGAAACTTACCACTCAAAGGCAGAATAGTACATAGATTTTAAATACCGGACAGTGCGTCAAAATGCAAGACCAGCCACTTAGGGCTGTGGATCTTAAGCAAGCTTCCTAACACATGCTAATTCAAAGGTATGTGTTCAGAAGATCATTAAATATCAGCTTCAGCTTTGTTAAATTAGAACCTGAGACGTTTCATAAAAGCATTTCCCTCCCTTTCCACTCATCATGCAGCATCAGCCTTCTAACTGATGAGGAAATTACACACTTTTATTCATCCACTGGCGAGCTTGTCATACACTGCAAGAAAGAAGCTGCTTTTTTCGTAGCTTCACCCTTTCCAACTTCAAAATACTGTCACATACTCAGTGGGTTGGAGCTGCCTTCAAAATGACAGCTTACAGGCTCTGGAGCAGGGGAGATGCAGGTGACTCTCCCTCCAGAGACCCTGAAGATACACACCGGTCCCAGACGTGCTCAGACACAGAGGCATATGGAGAAATGTTGAGGGTACCTGAGGGAAGAGGGCAGAGGATGGTACGGGGCTCCCAACTGGAGTGACTTGGAGAGCAAGGAAGGAGGATGCTGCTGGGTCCCACCCGGAAAGAGGGGACAGAGAGGCGTGGGGTCCCACCCGGGAGGACCTGGACAGAGGAGACTGAGAGACGGGTCTTTCCCAGGAGGAGCTGAGAAGAAGGGACGCGGTGGCGCGGGGTCCCGCCCAGGAGGAGGGGACAGGGCGGCGCGGGGGTCCGGTCTCCATGCAGCCCGCCTGCGGCCTCCCTCCGGCTCGCACGCGCTCACCTGAAGGCCGGCTCCTCCTTGGGCGGCCGGGCCTGGGCAGACGTTGCGCCGCCGCCCCTTTTGTTGAAGAGCTTCTGGAGCAGGGTCGGGGCCATGGCGTGCACGCGGCGGCCCGGGCGGCCACGCTCCGGGACCCGACGGCTCAGCGTGCAGCCCACGGCGGCCGCGGCGGGGCCATGGCGACGGGGGCGCGGCCGCCCGGAGGGGCGCGAGCGCGGGACCGCTGCAGCGGACGGAAGGTGCGGCGCCGCGGATGCCGGCCGGTCATATGACGGAGCCGGCCCGCCCGGCTGACAGCTCGCTCCCGCGGGAGGAGGAGCGCGGAGAAGGCAGCACGAGGGAGAGGGAGGAGCACGGGAAGAAGAGGAGGGAGAACATGAGGGAGGGGAGGAGCACGAGGACAGCAGGGAGGGGTGCACGAGGGAGGGGTGCACGAGGGAGGGGGAGGAGCGCCAGCGGGCAGCAGGAGGGAGTGGGAGGAGCAAAAGGGACCGGGAGGAGCCAGGAGACGGAGAGGAGAGGAACGTGTTGGGAGGAGTGCTGGGGAGGAATACAAGGGAGCTGGAGAGTGTGTAGGGAGGGGCGATGTAGGAGGGAGCGCCAGGGAAGGGGAGGATGGAGCGGGGAGAGGCTTGTAGGGAGGAAGGAGTTATGACCGCAGGGGCGGGGAGGGGAGGAGCGCGGGCGAGAGGGAGGAGCATGGCGGCCTAACGTCTCCATTGGCTAGCTTTACCCGCCCTGCGCCGACAAAACTAGGGGCACTCCCAGAGTTATCACTCTCCAGGCGCTTACTGGGGCTGGCGAGTTGGGCGGGGTGCACGAGTCTTCGCACACTTGACCTACTGAGCTCGAGTGCACAACTATGGAGGTTTTTGTTCTTTGGGAAAAAAAAGCCCGTAAGCTTGGTCCTCATTTTATCGGGTCCAGGACTCCCTAGCAGAAAGCGTGTGCTGGAGGAGGAACTTGGTGCCTGAGGTTGCTGCTGAGTATTCTGGCCCTGGCTGCCTTTGAAGTCTCAGCAAGCTGCTGCCAGAACCAGAGTAAATATGCAGGCTCAATTTTGAATTTACAGTTTATCCTGGTCACCGTTTTGTTTGGTGTCTTGAGTCCCACTGGTACGTAGGTCACACAAAAAGCTGCACGTGTGCTAAGCCTGTGTGTGTGTGTGAAGCCCATGTATACACACGAATGATTGCTAGTTCGTGTTCACATAGTCAAGGCACATAAGAAAAAAATCGCAGCAGACACTTTGGTTTAGGGAAGAGGGATGTGTGCTTAGACTCATTTGTCAGCACTTTCGCACCTCAGACCCCCTGAGAATTTAATGTGCTGTGATGCAGGACACTAAAGAACCTGCGGTTATGAAGAGTCTGACCACATTCAAAACAGTTTATTAATCTGTTTTGCAGCCTAGACCTCTAACGTGATTCAGATGGTAGGTAGTTGAGCTGGAGTTACTTTTGAGTTCAACTCTGTCTCCCCTAAATTTGAGAACGGTGAACAAATGAGCCACCAAGATTTCTTAGACTTGATCAAAGAAAAGATAAGGATGGAGAAACATGGCTCAGTGGTTACAAACATAAACAGTTCTTGCACTGGACTGGAGATCTCTTCCCAGCAAGAGGATCAGAAAGCTCACAACCAAGTAGAACTCTAGTGCAGAGGATCATCCTCTCTCTATTGGCACCCTTGGGCACTGCACCGACATGCACAAAGTTACACAACATACACACACACACATACACACAGTTTAAAAAATAAAATAAACAAAAATGAGGACATTTAGACTTTTAAAAGCAAACATATTTCACAAATATAAGTAATCAAAAGAGAGAGTGAGGCATAGCTCTGAGCTGCCCAACGCCCCCAACCCAGCGGTTGCTTCCTCGTTTCTTAGTCCCAGTCTCTAGCACTGCCACATGGCTCTCTATGTCAAGAGGAACATGGATATTGTGAATGCTTGGAGATAACAGAATAACAATGAAAGAGAAAAGGGGACTTGTGAGGGGTGTCTTCCACATGCTGATCATGTGACTTGTTTCAGTATATGCATGCTCTGTAGTCTGTTTTAGTTTGAGTTCTGTTACATTATCATGGACACTGTGACCTGCTGAAACCTGGTATTCCTTCTTCCTAAAGAGGCTAGAGGGAAAATGGAAGAGGTTTCTTCCCTCCTAATTGAGATATAATTATTAATATTTAATATCTGGATATAATGTTACAACTATCTTGATAGACGCTTGCAGAGGAAACCAGGAAAAGATATGGCGAAGACAGAGCTATTGGTCATCACTATTGGTCCACAATCCTACTATTCTAAACAGATGCTTTCTGTTAGAAGAGAAATTTTATCTGAATCCAAAATCTATAAGAGAATTTCATTTTTTTTAAAAAAAATTCTCTATTGCTTATTATATCATGAAGAAATTTGTATTTTTAACTCCTAGTCTGCCAGAGAAAATACTCAACACCAATGGTCATTCCAGTTTTTTGTTGCTGGTGGTGGGGATTTAACTTAGGGCAAACTACTCTGTTCTCATGACACACACACAAACACGTGTGTGTGTGTGGATTACAGGCATGTGCTACTCACCTACTCACCTGGCTTACCTGGTGCTGGGTTCTATGTATGTTAGACAAGCTGAGCTGCATGCCCAGCCCAGTCCATTTTTTTCTAGTATCTCAGAATGTTTCTTTCATCAGGTTTTCCTCTTTGTCATTGTGAAAGGACAATGAGAAGTTCTCAGTCCCCATCAGTGATTAATTAAAGCTCTAAAATAATAACAAAGATAATCTCTCCAGATTACTTTTATATTCTTTTAAAGAACATTGCAGTTTTGGGGCCATTCAATAAAGGAAAGAAGGCTGATTTAAGATTAATGGTTTGTTTCACTGTTCAATCAACCTTGTAGGAGATTCCAAATTCTATATCCTTCGTGGGATATGATGATTCATACATCACAGCATCTGAGGGGCCACAAATTCAGGACTAGCCTGGGCTACACAGTGAATTACAGAGAGACACACTGTCTCCAAAACAAAATCCACCAATCAGCACAAAATTTTTCCATTTTACCTTTTTTGGTTTTTTGGTAGCAATAGTATAGTTAGAAATAATTGTTGAGAGATATTGAAATACTCCCTGGGGACAGGCAAGGTGTAACTTGCCTGTAATCCTAGCACTCAGAAAGGAGATAAAGATGGGAAAATCTGGATGAGAGTCATCATCAGCTACATGTAGCATTTGTTCAAGGCCAATCTAGGCTACTTAAGACCTATCTCAAAATAAAGAAATTAATGAGATCATTGCCCCTGTAAACAGGGTTGCAGCTGAGGAATGAAGAAAGAAGAGCTAATCCATGCAAATTGATCTTGTGTCTTTGAAATAAAACTCCATTTACCTGACACTCTCACAGTGGAGACTATTCATGTGATGCTAAAATCAGGAAATTTTCATAATCAACATGATAATTGAGCGTTTCCTCCTTTTAGAAACCTACCTGCATTTTGGCATGGTGCTGGTTTGAGAGAGAGAGAGAGAGAGGAGACAACATGATAATTGAGCGTTTCCTCCTTTTAGAAACCTACCTGCATTTTGGCATGGTGCTGGTTTGAGAGAGAGAGAGAGAGAGAGAGAGAGAGAGAGAGAGAGAGAGGAGAGACTCATGTAGTGGAGGCTGGATTCCACATGGTTATGCAGCTGAGGACCACCTTGATCTCTCCATGCTCCTGCCTTTACTACTGGGATTACACCACCATGCCTGACCCAGAACCTAAAAACCTGGCAACCTGGGCTGTCTTAGTCAGGGTTTCTATTCCTGCACAAACATCATGACCAAGATGCAAGTTGGGGAGGAAAGGGTTTATTGAGCTTACACATCCATGCTGCTGTTCATCACTAAAGGAAGTCAGGACTGGGACTCAAGCAGATCAGGAAGCAGGAGCTGATGCAGAGGCAATGGAAGGCTATTCCTTACTGGCTTGCTTGCTTCTCCTGGCTTGCTTAGCCTGCTTTCTTATAGAACCCAAGACTACCAGACCACAGATGGTACCACTCACAAGGGGCCCTCCCGGCTTGATCACTAATTGAGAAAATGCCTCATGGTGGCATTTTCTCAACTGAAACTCCTTTCTCTGTGATAACTTCAGCTTGTGTCAAGTTGACACACAAAACTAGCCAGTACATGGGCTCAATCCTGTACTCACATTAAAGGTAGGAGGAGAGAAGAAACTCCACAAAGTTCTCCTCCAACCAACCCCCCCCCTCCACACACACACAGCACAAATACATTTTCTGTTTTATTAGCTATTCTCTGAAGGTTTCCCCCAGCTCTCTCTTCCTTTTTTGGGGTGTGGGCAAGAAGCAGTGCTTTTACTTACTAAGTTACCTTATGGCTCTGTTTTCATTTCTGTTTTGGAACAGGATCTTCTATGTACCCCAGACTGGTCTCCAATTCAAGATCCTCCTGACTTCCCCTCCCAACTGCCAGGGATTACAGATGTGCACCATCATGTCTCACCACAGTTTTAGTCTTATTTTGTGTGTACATTGTTGTGTGTGTGCACAGGTATGTAGTGGGGTGGGAGGATATTATGTGTGAATATGGAGTCCAGAAGACAATTTCTCTGTGTGTGTGTGTGTGTGTGTGTGTGTGTGTGTGTGTATTATATGCACATGTATGTAGATGGCATGTACGCAGACCAGAGGAAGCTGTCACATCTCTACTCTATCACTCTCCACTGAGACAGGGTGTCTCACTGAGCCTGGAGCTAGGATGTTGACCAGCAAGCTCAGTGATCCCCCTGCCTATGCCCCCAACAGTACTATCCATACCCAGATTTTGCATAGATGCTAGGGATTTGAACTCTGGTTTTTTTTTGTTGTTGTTTTTTTTTTTCTGGTTTTTCGAGACAGGGTTTCTCTGTGTAGCCCTGGCTGTCCTGGAACTCACTCTGTAGATCAGGCTGGCCTCAAACTCAGAAATCCACCTGTCTCTGCCTTCCAAGTGCTGGGATTAAAGGCGTGCGCCACCACTGCCTGGCTTGAACTCTGGTCTTTACCCTTAAGCAGCACTGTTATCCAGTGAGCCTCTCACTGTACCTGTAGTTCAGCAACTCTACCATACTGGGTGGCCAGTAAGTCTCAGTGATCCTCCTGTTTCTGCCTCTGTAGCACTTGGATTATATACCTGTATACCAGTGCGCAGTTTTGAATTAGGTGTCAAACTCAGGTCTTAGAGCTTGAATGGCAGGCTCCTTACTAACTGAGCCATCACCCCTCCTTCCTATTTTTGTTTGTAACCAACAATAATTTAAAATGTTTCTGGGGTACAGTGTAATAATATTTTGATACATGTACTGAATTTTTAATGTTTATATCCAGCTTGTTTGTTAGCTAACATTCTTTTGAGGAAGAGAACATTTTAAAAAATCTATTCTTTTCACAAAGACTATACACTGTATTTATACCGTATACACTATTATTAGCTATGTCACCATGGCAACAATATATGACATTCGGAAAACTTACTCCTCATGAGCCTTGACCTTGGGTCAATCCCCCATCGTCCTCTGATTCCCCAACCCCCACCTCCAGTAGCCACAGTTACTCTCTGCCTCTGTGAGTTCCATCTGTTTGGGTTTGTACACCAGTGGGGTCATGTAGGTCTTGTCTTTCTATGCCAGACTTATTGGCTTGGCATTGAATTCTCCAGAGTATTGCAGTTATCAGAAGTGAAAACATTCTCTTAATTCATGAAGACCCAATCGTGCTGTATCCTGCATACAACCCCATTTTTTTTCTTCCTTACTTGCATGTGTTTTTTGGGTCCCCCCACACCCCCCCCCCAAAGCTGTGAATTAAACCTAGGGCTTTCACATACTGGACAAGGAATCTACCACTTAGCTTCTTTCCCAGCCCTTGGTGGAATTTTTGTTAGTTTGGCTTGGTTTAGGGGTATTGTTGGTTTTGTTTGTTTGTGATTTATTTATTTATTTATTTTATGTGTATGTGTACACTGCAGCTGTCTTCAGACACCCCAGAAGAGGGCATCGGATCCCATTACAGATGGCTGTGAGCCACCTTGTGGTTGCTGGGAATTGAACTCAGGACCTCTGGAAGAGCAGTTAGTGCTCTTGACCACTGATCCATCTCCCCAGCCCTTGTTTGTTTTAAGGCAGGGTTAAAGTTTGTGGATCAGGATGGTCTCCAATTCAACATTTACCCAATTAACCTTCCTAATTATGGCATCCCAGGCCTCTGCCACCATTCTTGGGTTCACAGTCAGTTGTTTGTTTTTTTGTTTTTTAATTTGTTGCTGCTGGTGGTCCTGCTGGTGCTGTTACTGTTTGATAAGCATGGTGGCATATACCTGTAGTCCCAACACTTTGGGAGGCTGAGGCAGGAGAATGGCTGGGAGTTCGTGACCAACCTGGATAAAGCCACTATCTCAAACAAGCCAACAATTAAAATGGTAACTTTTTGTATGTGTGCTAGATACTGGGGATGGATCCAGAGCCTGGCATATGTTAGGTATGCTACCTACCACTGAGGTTACCACAAGCTTAAAATAACATTTCTGTTTATTTATTTATTTACACATTATTTTTAGGATATGGTCTAAGTGACTCGGAGAGGTTGGAGCTTAAATAGCCCAGGCTGCTCTCAAGCTCCAGCTCCTCTCGGTTTGGGCTACTTTAAACATGCTTTTTTCTTTTTCTTCTCATCTTTTTCTCTCGTCTTCTCAAATGGACTGGAAACTCTTACGAGATTGTTAATAAGTTCCTAAGTGCGTGGCATAAAGCTCAACTGGTTGCTAAGGAAAACGCACTTGTTGGAGACATGAATGAATGAAAGACTTGATTCAGAAAGAATCTGGGGATGTGCCAGAAAATAGCCTCAAAGGATCCTAATCCCTAGAAAATGGATGACAGACTGTGGTGTGGTAAAGCCATGCTGTCGGAATTTCCTCTGACCCCTGGAAGAGCCAGCCAAGGCCCACTCAGCCTGTAGAGTTCTATGAAAGAACTGGCCTGAGCTGCTTGTTCTGTGGACTGCTCTGCTTCTTGGCCTCAAAATGAGGCTGGGAAGAAATCACTGGAAGTCCTAAGATGCCCAGACCCAGAAACCTGAGGAGAATCTGGCCCTTTCTTTAAAGTATTGAAAAAGTGTAAAGCTAACCCCCCCCCCCTTCAAGTTAGGACTACTGTGTCCTAGGCCTGCATGCAACAGCAAGAGCTCAGAGCAGCCTCCGAACTCCCAGACAGCTCCTCCCTATCACCTCTGTCTGTTCCCTCCTTCCCTTTTCCCCTCTGTCTCTCTCTTTCTCTACCTCGATGTCTCTCTGTGTGTCTCTCCTTCCTCTCTTCCGTTGTCTGTCTCCATGTCTCTGTCTGTCTCTGTGTCTATTTCTATCTCTGTCTCTGTCTCTGTCTCTCTCTCTCTCTCCCTCCCCCCCTCGCTACCCTTGACCCTGCCTTCTAGTTCCATGAGGTTCAATTACATCACCCTTCTCTCCTTGTTTGTTTCCGTGAACACTGTAAGAAGCTCTGGACTCCCAGGGTGTCCTGCATCTCCCTTACTTCTCCCTCTAGGTGTCTGGCCCTGTAACCTATATTCTTTCTTTGTCATTTCTCCCCCAGTCTCACATCAGCACCCCTTTGCTCCTGTAATACCTAGTCTGAGAGACAAGTTATCCTTGCGCCCTCAGTCTATACTGTGAGACCCGTTCCCAGCAACCGTCTACACCGACTCTGCTGCCTCTCCCACCTACTTTTCAGGCTGTAACTGGGATTTTTACACACAGTTCTGATTGACAGCCTCAGCCTAGATGGCTCCCAGGAACCACAAGTCCCTGAGTATCTAACAAACATCTCTCTTCTTTTTATTTACTTTTTGGAGACAGAGTCTCACTGGGTGACTGTAGTTGAGCTGGAAATCACTTTATAGAAAAGGCTGGCCTTGAACTCACAGAGACCTGTCTGCCTCTACCTCCTGAGTGCTGGACTCAAAGCTGTGCACCATATGCCCAGCACCATCTCTCCTCTTTTTGAGACAGTCTTCCCCACATAACCCAGTCTGGCCTTGACTTCACAGCTTTTTTACATATATAAAGTTGATTAGACCCATAATTTATTTGTTTTATTTGTTCGTTGTCCTGTTTTTGAGACAGGGTCTCATGTAGCTTAAGTTGGCCTCAGACTCACTATGACCTTGAATTCGTGATTCTTATGCTGTGCTTACTAAGTGTTAGGATTGGAAGTATGAACTACCATGCCTGCCAAGCCACGTGTCCATACTTAAACACCCAACTTCTTCCCAAATCCCCAACTTTCTTCCTTCTTCACTGCATCAGCCACAACTCTGTCTTTCTGGTTGTTCATGCCAAGAATCTTAGGAGCATTTTTAGATCCTATTCAGCTGCCAGCACGTTCCCGTGGCTCTGATTTCAAAATATACCCACTGGGCTGGGGTATAGCTAAGTGGTACAGTGCATGCTTAGCATGTGCAAGGCCTTAGGTTCAGTCAGTCACCAGCACTGCCAAAAACCAAGAAACATATCAAAGAAACAACCAAACAAACCTCTCAATCACAAGGTGCTCATAACCTGGCCATTTAACCCCACTTCTTCTGCCATTTGATTCATCTCGTTATCTCTTCCTTCCTACCAACTGTTCTTCATACCCTACTGCTTTGTTCCTTTCATGACAGTAGACTGCTCTTTTAAGATATGTAGGTCATGTTTAATAGGGCCTAAGTTCAATACCTCAGTGATATACCGTTGTCTTAGAGTGACTTACCAGTCCCTCCAGGTTGTGCTCCCCAAAACCACTTTCGCCTGCCTCCCAGTAGTCTCCTTGTTGCTTATTCTGACCCAGCTCACAGGCTGTCCTGCAGCTTACAGTACACATCTTGCTCTCTACTCTCAAGTGAGGCATTTGTGTTCTGCATGGCTCCTCTGAGATTCCTCCTCTGTGAATCCTTCCAAACCATCCTATTCAGAACTGAATTCCCCTAGATCTGAGGAATCAAAGGCCTTTGTGGTTTTGTTTATTTATTTGAGACACCATCTCCTTAAATTTAAGTAGCCCAGGCCAGTTTTAAACTCTGAGCAAGTCTCTCGACGTAGGCACTGAAGTGCTAATAGTACAGGCATGCACTATCATGCCTGGCTAGCCTCTATGTTCTGATGAACGTTGCAGACTTCTTCTACTACTAATGTATGAACATGTCTGTTTCTCCACAGCCAGTCAACAGCAACTATTAACTTTTTGGTTTGGATGGGAGCTTTGTTGGTTTTGGTCTTTAGACAGGGTCTCTCTATGTAGCCCAAACTGCCCAGGAACTTGCTATAAAGACCATAGCAAAATTGTGGTCATCTTCCTACCTCTGCTGCCTGAGTGCTGGGATTACAGACCTGTACCCCATCCCTGGCTGTCACTGGATTTTTGACACAGTGTAGTTTTTTGTTTGTTTGTTTTTTAAGGTTTATTTATTTATTTATTTATTTTGTATGTATATGAGTACACTGTAGCTGTCTTCAGACACACACCAGAAGAGGGCATCAGATTCCATTACAGATGGTTGTGAGCCACCATGTGGGTTGCTGGGAATTGAACTCAGGACCTCTGGAAGAGCGGTCAGTGAGTGCTCTTAACCGCTGAGCCATTGCTCCAGCCCCACAGTGTAGTTTTATCTTTATTTTTATTTTGTGTGTGTGTGTGTGTGTGTGTGTGTGTGTGTGTGTGTGTGAGAGCAAGTTTGGACATCAGCAAACAACGCTTTTTAGTTCTCTGCCCACTTCACTGGAGCTGTGGCTTTCTCTTCTTTATTTGCAGAGGGTCTTTGGGCATTAGGAAGTGAGCATTTGCTCTGTGACATGGGGTGGGATGGACATTTTCTAGTATGTCATTTGGCTTTATTTGTGGTGGGCATTTGTTTTTAAATCATATTGGATGGATGGGTGGGTGGATGGATGGATGGATGGGTGGATGGGAGTGTGTTGCTAAAGCAGGAAAGTGGAGGCACTCACCTCGTACCTGTGAGCACCCAGGATGGAACACTGGTTGTCAGTTGGTGACAAGTGCCTTTACCTACTGAGTCATCCTTATGGTCCTGGTGGTATGCTACTTATGCAAAAATTTTTAATATGAAAGTCTTGCTCGTTAGTATTATTTGTTAATATTTTATGTTGTAGGATCTGAATAGTCAATTATACTATTAAAAGGCTTCTCCTAGCTCCCTCTCTCTGATCTATCTATCCTTCCTTCCTATCTATCTATCTATCTATCTATCTAACACATATAATATGTACTTTTAGTCAAACTTTTTGAAATCCTGTGTGCATTTCCTCCATCTGGAATGTATTTTGGCACAGATGTGGCAAACAGCTTCACCTCACATTTGATATGACTGCTCATTTCCTGGACGTTCTCTTTTCTCCACAAATGGGAAATACCACCGAGGAGATCTTAGGGAGACATTAATGACCGAGTTCAAGTTGACGTAATATTTTTTTCTTTGTGAACTCTGTGACAGAAACGTCATATATGTTAACAAGAACTTCAGATAAGTCAAACCTACAGCGTGCTGAAGGCCCACACCGAAATAAATGTGTGTATAACGTCTCCAAATTTTATCTGTACATAACATGAGCAGGTGATTCTTGCGTAATTAGTTCCATCACCCCACACACATTCCCCCAGTCATGACAAAGGGTGTCAGGGACTATTAAATGGTTTCTGGTGATTTGCCTTACCAGCTGACTCCAGCTACATTGGAGTGAGACCAGACCTTTTGTTTCTGAAAATCACTGAATTATAGGTAAAAAGACTACAGACTTCAAGCATGTTATTCTTGTGACTTCAGCATGCTAGGATTAATGACGTTTTCTTAAGATAGTATAAGTTTTTCTATCTTTGTGCAGCTAGCTATGAAACAGCCCCGGGTAGGAACGATAAGGACCCAGCTTTGGGACTAGGAATGACATTTCAAAGTTGGTAATACCATGAAACCGCTAAAGGCAGTTTAACTAACATCTGCTCACTAAGTTGTATTTAAACTGGGGCAAATATCTATAACTCAATGGCTGTTCTCTGGATAACGAGGGCAGGAAGTTACTGAAAAAATTCTGAACTATATTTCTTTTTTTAAAGAAAGTGTCTCACTTTGTAGCTGGACTGAAACTCACTATGTAGCCCACGCTGGCTTTGGACTTGTAACAGTCCTCTTACCCCAGTCTCTTGGTTGCTCTGCTCCATATGACACAACTTTTTGAAATAAGCCTTGAATCATCAAAAATAATTATTATGAGATATATAATTTAGCTGGTTTTTTTTTATATGAATGATTGGAGCAAGTCACTTGACTTCTATAAGCTTTAATTTTCTCATGTGCAAAACAATGAGAGTATTACTGTCATGGGATTAAGAAGGAATGCATTTATAAGGTTTGTACTTTATAAATTTACAAGTGTTAAGGGACTTCCCAAATCTGATTCGCAAGGACCAAACCCTGGAAAAAGAAAAGAAAAGAAAGAAAGAAAAGATGAAAAGCCAGGGGTGGTAGTACACACCTGTCATCCTAGAACGTGGAAGGTAGAAGTCAGAGGTTCAAGAGTTCAAGGCCAACTTCAGCTACATAGCAAGTTCAGTTCCAGCCTAGGCAGATTAATCCCTGAGCATTGTAGGTGCTGGGCAAGCATTCTATCACTGAGCTACAGGACCAGACCTATGTATGCTCCATGTTAGGTAGGTATGTTTTATAACTTTGGGTGTTGTTCTTCAGGCCATCCATCATTTTTGTTTGTTTATTTGTTTTATTTTTTAAGACAAGGTCTCAAGCTAGGCTGTGTACAGGCCTTTAATCCCAGCACTTGGGATGCAGAAGCAGGTGCATCTCTGAGTTTAAAGCCAGCTAGGGTTACACAGAGAAACTCTGTCTCAAAAAACCTTAAAAAGAAAGACTAGAAAGACTATATTTCTTCTTCAGGAAAACACCAAATGGATGTTGATGCTGGACAGTGGGAAGGCTTAGAGTATCTTGGGGCTCAGGCTTAGGAGGACATTGACACTCATAGAGGTAAAGCCAAAGACAAGGAGTAGATCCCTGGGACTAAGCTGGGTCACGTGGTCAAAAACATACAAATGGAAGAGATCTACTTGTTCTCCTTGCCCATTAAGGAATCTGACATTATTGACTTTTTCCTGGGCGCACCTCTAACGGATGAGGTTCTAAAGGACATGTCAGTACAGATACAGACTCAGACTGCCCAGTGGACCAGGTTCAAGAGTTTTGTCGCTACTGAGGATTACAATGGTCATGTTGGTCTTGGTGTTAAGTGCTCCAAGGAGGTAGCCACTGCCATCCGAGGGCCATCATCTTGGTTGGCCAACCTTTTCATCGTCCTTGTGCAGAGAGGCTGCTGGGGGAATAAGCCCCATACTGTCCCATACAAGGTGACAGGCTGCTGTGACTCTGTGCTGGTGCATCTCATCCCTGCACCCAGAGGGACTGGCATCTGTGTCCCTGTGTCTAAGAAGCTGTTGCTGCTGGACAGTACTGATGACTACTAGTCATTAGCCAGGGGCTGCAATGACATCCTGGGAAACTGCCAAGGCCACCTTTGATGCCATCTCTAAGACCCACAGCTACTTGTCGCCTGACCTCTAGAAGGAGACTGTGCTCACCATGTCTCCTTATCAGGAATTCACTGACCATCTGTGAAAACCTACACCAGAGTCTCTGTTCAGAGGACCCAGGCTCCAGCTGTTAATACCATGTAAGGGGGTTTATACAAGAAGAACAAAGTAACTTAGTCTCTCTCTCTTTAAAAAATTGACAAGACCTCTCACTGAGCTGGACCTCATACAATAGTCTGGGCCCACCCACCTGCTTCTGTCTTTCTACTGCTAAGATTATAGGTTCTGGGGATTGAACTCAGGTCCTTGTGCTTGCCAGGCAAGCAGTTTACCAACCAAACTTTCACTCTATCCTCTGACTGTATAACTCAGAATGGCCAAACTCGAGTTTGGATCCTCAGCATCCATGTTCAGCATGTGTCTGTAGTCCTGCCTCTGAGAGCGTGGACTACAACGCTCAGATTTGCTTGTCAGAGACAGGCAAATCTCTGGCACTTGTTGACCTGCCAGAAGAGGGCAAACTCCAGTTCAGTGAGACACTTTGTCTCAGAAAACAAGAGGAGAAAACTATTAAGAAATTTTAAATCCTGATCTGGGGTTTCTACCCTGCCTTTGACTAGCTTCCAGATAACATACACACACTCACAAATTATTAAATATAAAAAGGATATATTTATCCCAAACATATTAATCTCCAAAGAAGGAAGAAATAAATGGAAATTGATAAAAATGTTTTAAAGGAGAAACACAAGAGAGAGAAGGTGAGGTGGAGGGAGAAGCCACCATGGATTAGGTGAGTTCATGAAAATGTGTCCCTGAGGGCTGGTCAATTGGAGTGAAGAGCAGCCCAGATGAAATATTATAACTAATAATTTGGATTATCTGTAGGAAAGTAGATTCTAATAGCATAGAGGGTAGATATCTACTAAGCTCTTGTGCTGTTTAAGGCTTATTGTAAATATAAATATTTACAATATAAATATAAATGTAAATATTGTGTGTGTCGTTTTTCCGGAAACTAAATGGTCAATGGAGGGGTAGAAACCCAGCTTGGGATTAAAAGTTTCTACAACAGATATCCCCACATCAGCCTGTTGAGCAGCACTGCATCGTTGAGTGTACCCACACACACATGTGCACATACTTGCTTGTGCCACACATACATGTATGTCCAAATAAGTGAATCAATCCATTTGAAACCATACAGAACACTCATGCCATAAAGTAATCATGTAATAAATATCAGTAGTTATTTAAAAATTTAATCTCATTATACTGTTTACTTTCCATTCAAATAAAGGTATCCTGAAAAAAGTTTTAAATTATCACTGAAATTAATTTTTTTCCTTCCTTCTTTTTTAATTAATTAATTAATTAATTTATTTATTTTTGAGACAGTGTTTCTCTGTGTAGCCCTGGCTGTTCTGGAACTCTCTCTGTAGATCAGGCTGGCCTTAAACTCACAGAGATCCAGCTGCCTCTACCTCCAAATGCTGGGATTAAAAGTGTGTGCCAGAAATAACTTTTCTTAAAAATGTTTTTGTGACATTTGTTACTAGTCATTACTGTATGGTACAGGTTTTTGCATGATGTATTTAGTCCTCAAATAACTGTGCAATATAACCTCATTATTCCACTTCATTTATTAGACTGCTAAGGTTTAAAATGCTGTCCAATGGGATTCTAAAGCTGATGCACTGTGCACTAGAAAGACAGAATTTTCCCTTAGTGTGCATGGTGATAGGAATGGAATCCAGGGTTTCACACACAATAGGCAAAGCGCTCTACAACTGGACTACACAGCCAGGCCAAATCTAACACTCTTTAAAGGCTTAAGTATTTGCAAAAAAACCCACCACATTAGTGTGGTGGTGCATACCTGGAACCCCAGCACTCAATAGGCAGAGCCAGGAAGTTACAGGGTTGAAAGCCATCCAGATGTGTGCACGAGCATGTGTGTGTGTGTGTGTGTGTGTGTGTGTGTGTAGATGTCCTTCTGACATTAATACTAAGTCTGCCTTATCTTTATGTATTTGGCTTTGATCTGATATAACCAATTGATTCAGTTTTTATATATTTCTATTTTTATAACTATAGGACATTATTAGAGCAAATAAAATATTTTCCCATAGAAAGTGAAAAAATAACAAAATTTCCTCCCACTCATTTTGCAGGGTGAAAGCTGGTGTCAATCTTTATTTCCAGAAGCTTTTTTAACTGCGGCCAAAAACTAAAGTCAAGAAACACAAGGATATGTGGGCTGCGGAGGTGATGCAGTGCTGAGGGCACACCCTGCTCTTCCAGAGGACCCTAGTTCACTTCCCAGAACCCACATTAGCTGTTCCCACTGCCTTAAGCGCAGATCTAGGAGAATCTGACACCTCTGGCTTCCTCAGACATCTGCACTCATGTGCCCATACCTACACACAGACACAGACACACACACACACACACACACACACACACACATGCACAATTAAAAATAATATAAATATTTAAAAGAAGAAGAAGGAGAAGGAGGAGAAGGAGAAGAAGAGGAAGAAGAGGAGGAAGAAGAAGAAGAAGAAGAAGCATGAAACAAAGCTATGCATGTCACTGGCCCTGGTGTCTCTGACAGGGGCTATAACAAGCTGAGGCGCTTAAGCAGACAGGCAGTCTATTAGGTCTTATTGATTGACAAGACTTCTGTGAACATGCTGAGGATTTAGTGTTTCCCCTCCCCCCAAGGAGCAACAGTAAAAGGTGTGTTCATTTACTTATTCAGCTATATGGTTGAATGGGGATTACATTTAGAGTCTTTTATATGCTAGGCAAGTGTCTGGCAAGATTACAGAGCTTCATGGGCCAAAATAAAAAGCCTTTATGATTTGTAGTGCTACTAATTATACTGTTTACATTTTAGAGGCCTGGACAGAGTTGGTAAAGTGTGTGCCTTTCATGTACAAGTTCCTAGGCACAATTCCCAGTACCAGAAAGCAGAAAGAAAGAAAAAGGAAGACAAGATTACTTCAGGCTAATGCAATTATTCCTTTGGAAATCTTGATGTGAACAAGTCTGTCACTGGATTGGTTTTATCAACTAAAAGTAAACACACATTTTACAATGGAAAACAGTGAACATTAATTTTAACTATCACTTCCAAGAAACGAAAATAATCTCATTGCTCCTCAGAAAAAATTTCTAATACATATACACAAGTCTCCAAATGGGTAAAGACAGCCCCTTTCTGTCTTAGATTCAGCCCCTGGGTGAAGAAGAATCTTACACTTGGGGAGTTCACAGGCACCAACTCCAGGATGCTGCTTTCATCTGGGCAGAGTTGATGGTGACAAAGGCTCTGCTGCCCCCTGGTGGCATCTGCTGCCTTTCATTGGCTTCCCTGTTGCAACTCAGAAAACCTGCTCTGAGATTGCACTTCTATCCTGCCTCCTCTAGTGGATCTCTGCAGGACTGACAGCAGGGCTCTGGGGGAGGAAGTCCTGCCAGTGTGTAACCACCTGCACACGATGTCGACCTTCAGCACACGGCTATGTGTGCCTTTACCTACTTAACAATTAATCTCTTCTGTAGGTTCAGTTATACAACCAGAGCCTGACAGTACACTTAGCACAGTGGAGCTTCGTTGCTCATCTTGGGTGCCCTTTCTAATTTGTTACCTTTGAGAATGTGGTTGGGTACTATTTTAAATTTGCCTCAGGTCCTGATAAGAACTTCAGTGATCCATAGCCTATGCCCAAGTAAAGGCATTAGCCCAGTCAGGTTTGAAATACACTTATTTGTCTGTAACTCACTTTAGGTTTCAATTTGGGATTGTTGTTCTCTTTTTATTTCCTGTCTCCTTCCTTCCTTCCCTCCCTCCTTTCCTCCCTTCCTACCCCCTCTCCCTTCCATATCCCCGGCCCCCTTCTTAGTTATTTGAGACTGTGTAGCCCGGTCTGGCTTTGCAATCACAAACTTACTTCCTCAGCCTCCCAAGAACTGGGATTACACTCCTGATTTCAAATCATCTCTTCCAAGGAAGCGGTAATTTGATCATTGTCAACTTATGGAATCCCTCTTTTTCTCGAGATTAGATCTAAATGTCAGAAGGTCCAGCATAGTGGCAAGTGGGTTTGGGGCCGCTAGCTCTCCATGCCCTCACATGCATCCAGCTCAGCAGCCGAACTCAGTCATCTGTTCTCATGGTCTTCTACTGAGTTCAGAGTTCCCTCCTGCAAACCCCCTGACTTAGGGTTTTTTTCCGTTTCCTTTCCCCTCATGATAGGGTCTTAGGGTGGCCTCAAGTTTATAATTTTCTTTCCTTAGCCTCCTAGGTACTGGGCTTACAGGTGTGTGCTCAACACTTGGCCTGTTTTTCCTTTGTTCTAAACAGTTGAATATATAAGAATGTTGGGAACCTGTCTACTTCTCAGCTTCTTGCTTCCTTCATGAGCCAAAGGTTGCTCTGCAGCTCAGCTTGAGCTGCTCAGGTACTAGCATGCCTGATTGCTCTGCTCTTAAATCTCTTTAGCTTATCTGTGAATGCTTATACATCCCCAGAGATATGATAGCTGATATACCAATCAATCTATCCATCGATTGATCTCCTCCAGTGTTGTGACGTGGCAAGCTGCCATGTCCTTGCTTTCCTTCTTGCTCTCTTCTGTCATTCCTAATCCCCCCCTTTCTAGATCAGGAATGGGCATTTCCTGTTGATTTAGTTGCTCTTTCTCTGTAGCTCTCGATGGCCCGGACCTCATTATAGCATATCAGGCTCAAACAGAGATCCACCAGCTTTTGCCTCCTGAGTGCTGGGATTATGGGTATGGACCATCAGGCCCTGTTTTATTTTGAGAGAATTAAAAAACATGGTCATATAAAAGATGGGTTTGGAGCCAGGCAGTGGTGGCAGACACAGGTGGATCTCTGAGTCTGAGGCCAGCCTGATCTACAGAGCAAGTTCCAGGGGAAGCCAGGACTACATGGAGGAACCTTGTATTGAAAACAAACAAATAAAAACTGAAGGTTTTTTTTCCCCCAACTTTTACTATGCCAAAAATGTTTTCCATTCCTGAAAAATCAAGTTGTCTGCAACACTGAGGCCTGGAAGGCAGCTTTCTCTTGAAGCCATGAACAGAGTGCTTAGCTGTTGTTTGGGGTGATGTGCAATGAGAACTAAACTGAGACTAGAGTAGGATGTGTCAATAGCACTGTCCTGTGCTTATGAAAAGCAGAAAGAATAAAATAATAGTAGTAATGCTCTCAGATAAGGCCCCTCCCTGTCTAGGTGAAACCAAGTCCTCAGCATTAGGAGACAGCTCTTCTGCTCTGTTCCTTGCTGAGATGTCAGAACCCAGGTGACCTGTCTTGAGGCAGCAGACAGTTGGTGGAATAAGCAGTTTTTGAGAGGCTGGTCTTCTTACTAGAGTTCTGGTTTTCAGTAATTTCAGAGGCTCGATTCTTAGGGCTGAAGAGTTGGCCTCAGAGGTAAGAGAGCTTGCTGCTTCAGAGGACTGGAATTTGGCTCCTAGTACCTACATAAGCAGGATCACAACCACTGATGACAGCAGCTCCAGTGGAGCCAACACCCTCTTCTGGTCCCTTAAGGCATCTGAATTCATATACACAAACTGAGACACAAACACATAATTTTTTTTTAAAAGTTTGATTCTTTCATTTGGTTTGGTTCTAGTAATATGAATTTCATAAAAAGCCACTGATTTACTGTGTGTCTTTACACAGCACGAACTGCCAGGGTTTTACTGCTGTGAACAGACACCATGACCAAAGCAACTTTTATAAGGACAACATTTTATTGGGGCTTGCTTACAGGTTCAGAGTTTCAGTCTATTATCATCAAGGCAGGAGTACGGCAGCATCCAGGCAGGCATGGTGCAGGAGGAGCTGAGAGTTCTACATCTTCATGTAAAGGCTGCTAATACAATACTGACTTCCAGGCAGCTAGGGCGAGGGTCTTAAGCCCACACCTACCTACCTATCTTCCTTCCTTCCTTCCTTTCTTTTTTTATAAGTATTTATTTTATGTATATGAGCACACTGTAGCTGTCTTTAGACACACCAGAAGAGGGCATCAGATCTCATTACAGATGGTTGTGAGCCACCATGTGGTTGCTGGGAATTGAACTCAGGACCTCTGGAAGACCAGTTAGTGTTCTTAGCCACTGAGCTATCTCTCCAACCCAGGGTCACACCTTCTAATAGTACTACTCCCTGGGCAGAGTATATACAAACCATCACACTGTGGGAAAAAAACTAGGTAGTGGGAGAGTAACATTTGGGTTAGATTTTACACCCAGACACTTGTACCACAAAAGAATCATCCTGTCCGGCTTTCTTCTTACAAGAATGAAGCAGCATACCAACACACTTTTGCCCCTTTCTTTTCTTTTTCTCTCTCCTCCTCCTTCTTGTGTTTCCTTTTAAGACAGTCTTTCTATGCATTCCAGGCTGCCTTCACACTGATTTCAAGCTAGTAGATCAGAATGACAATTGTGTGCGTTTGGGTGTTGTCTGCACATGTTTGTCTGGATGTGTGTAGGAATGTAGAGGCCAGAGTTTGATGTGGGGGATTGTAGGGCTCCATCTTATTTTTTGAGTTAGGGTCTCTCTCTCATTTAACCTGAACTACACTGACTGGCCAATGAGCTCTAGGAATCATCTTCCTTAGCACTAGGACCACAGGTGTGCCCATTCTGCCCACCTTTTGTGTGGGGGCTGGAGATCCTCCTCCATATTGAGTGAGACATCTTCCCAGACCCCAGAGCACACATTTTAATTAGTTTATCATTGTAATATGTAAAACAAAATATAAATGACCAGTTTGCTGCCCAGACATGAGACCAAGATAGAGATTTTAACTGTCCTGGCTATCTGTACTAATTACTTTTTTGTTGCTGTGATTAAATACCATGAACAAGGCAACTTACAGAAGAAAGAGCTTGTCTGGGTATACAGCTCCTGACACTCTTGCCTCTAGTGCTGAGATGAGAGGTGCTGGTTACCAACCCCCCGGCTTGTTCATTTTTATTTAAAGATAAGGTCTCATTCTGTAGTCCTGACTAACCCGCCTGTCCATCTTCCTGTTTCTACCTCATACGTGCTGAGTAGACATGAAGGTGCTACCTGGCCAGTCTTAAAAATGTCTTACCTCCTTTTTTTCCTTTTGGAGTGAGCGCCTCTTTATGTAGCCCAGGCTAACTTGAACTCTGGATCCTCTTGGCTTGGGATCAACTACTGGCATAACGGGCCTGTGCCAAAGCCACTCGTTCTAAATGTACTTTCTTATTCTTTGAAACAGGGTCTTACTTGTACAGCTCAGGTTGGCCTGGAACTCACGTGGATCCTCCTGCCTCTACCTCCTCAGTACTGAATAACTACATGCACCTTTAAGATGTGCATTTTACACCAAGCCCATTAGGGAAAAAAAGGCAGTCTATAATAGTGTATCCAGTTTTAACAGAAGTCAAAAACATCCTCTTGGGGATTCTCAACATCAGCCCATTTTCTAGACTGGGTTACTTATAAAGTGATGGTCAAATGACAATAACATGGTAATAGTTAACAGACAACTGTTATTTATTAGGAGCCACAGTTTATGTCAGGTATCCTGATAAGTAATTTATATCTTTAATCTCTAAAACGCCCTCCCGAGGTAGGTGGGCATTAAGAAAATGAAGAAAGCAGTTAATTTAAATATGCACGCTCGTGTGTGCATGCTACAACATACTTGTGGAGATCAGATGGCAACTGGGTGATAACACTCTTCCACTTGTGGATTCCGGAGATCAGACTCAGGTCGTCAAGCACTATTACGTGCCGTTGAGCCATCCTGTCTGTTCAGAGTAGGCATTTTTATCCCTATTTTATAGACAAGTAAACTAAGTTTCGGAGCAATTACTGGCAGTTCGTGGCAGAGCCGAGGCTAGGATGGTTTCTAAATTCTCCACCACCCAGCGATGCAGCAAAAACCGCGAAACAACGCACAGACTAAAAAAGGAATAGACCGTCACTCCACCCCCTTAAAAAAAACGGCAGAACATTCGGAGACCGGCGCAGAAACCGGAAGATGAGACGTCCCCGGAAACCAGAGTGCAGTTTCCGGTTGTACGCAGGAAGTGGCTCTTCAGCGTGTCGCCAGCGTTTAACGTAGAGGCGCAGTAGAGTTTGAACCCCTCTCGCGCACGAGGTACTCGTGTCCCGCTTTCCAGCGTCTGCAGTGAAGATGTCCCATCCATCCCCGGCAGCCAAGCCCTCCAATTCCAAGAACCCGCGAGTCTTCTTTGACGTGGACATCGGCGGGGAGCGAGGTGAGCGGCGCAGACGGCTCAGCCGTTCCCGCGCCTGGGGCCGCCCTGCTGAGGTTCTTCTTGGCCCGCTGGCTGTTCGGCGGCTCGGGGCCTGGGATCCGGAGGGAGAGAGCAGCCTAGATCCCACCCGGAGCAAGACCTGGCGTCCACGAGTCCAGGTTGAGCCCTCTCCATTGTAGGCGGTGACCGCAGTTCCGATGGAAGTTTCTGGAAATTTCTACCTCAGGAATCGTGGCGCCTCTTAACGTTTGTCTTTTTATTTGGTCGCACTTCCTTGCAACCTTGGCATCACCACTTACCAGAAAATAAAATGACTTGACGAGTGTGGTGGATAGTTCGGTATGCTTTCTGGATATGTGTCTGCAGGGCTCTAGTCACGCCATGTGCCTCTTGGTACACGAAATACACCGGGAGCTACCAAGTCATTTACATATTCAAGTGACTTACTTGCTTAGTGCTTTTTCCTCATTACTGATTATAGTAACAGTTTAAGTAGGCAATCTTTTTTGCTGTTCTGGCATCATGGAATTGAGTGCCAGTGGTTACCTAGGATAGAGCTAAGAAGCCCTAAGCCAGTGGTTTAAGCTGTGTGGGTCGAGACTCCTTGGAGGGGGGTTGTTAAACGACCCTTTCACAGAGTTGCATATCAGATATTTACATTACGAATCATAACGGTAGCAAAATTACAGTTATGATGAGGAACTGTATTAAAGGGTCGAAGCATTAAGAAGGTTGAGAATCAGTCATAAGCCCTTGTGATCTGGGTGGGAACATGTGACTTTGTAACTGAATTGGGCTTGTTCTGAAACGTGTTAGAGTTATAGGCCAGACCTCCTGGGATGGGTACACATACCTTTCATGTGCATTCACTTTGTTTTGTAACAGATTTTATTGTTAATGTCTTTTGGATGTTGAGAAGGGAACTGTTTCAGAGGTTACAATAGGCAGTTTCCATAGACCACAGAGAGTGGCTTATGACCTTTCCCGGACTATGTCTTCTGTTAGTTACTTCGCGATTAGAAATTCTGAGTACAGAGCCCCTGAGATAGCTCAGAAGGTAAAGGTGCCCGCCACCAACCCTGAATGCCAGAGGTTCTCCCATGATCTCCACATTGCATGCCTCAGCCTCACACATAGAATACACTTTTAAAAGTCTGAATATTCTTTAAATGATTCAGAATTTTAAACCATTTGTACATTAAACCATCGTGTCCTTCCTATGTAGCTAATCAACTGGATGCTGTAATTAGTTATAATCTTAAGTGTAATGTTTCAGATTTAGATATATGAAGCTTTCCTTAGACTAAATAGGAATATTAGACAAATGATGAGATCTAACAGTTCCGTGGTTGGGCTTATATTCAAGGGAGATAAAGTTTGTATGCATACCTGAGGCATTTGCAGTGTTATTCACAGTAGCCAACATAAAGCACTGATCTAGTGTCTATCAAACTGAAAACATACACTCTGCTGTAGACACAGTAGAATATAACACTGCCTTCTAAAAGAAGGAAATCTTATTTATAACTTTGTACTTGAACAGAGGATATTAATGCTGAGTAAAATAAGCCTACTATAGGATCTCTCTTTTGTGGACTCTTTAAAAAGCTGAACTCAGAGAAGTAGCATGATACTTCCCATTGCCTGGGGAGATGTCAGTCAAAGGTTGTACAGTTTTATTTAGAGAGAGGTAAGCTCAGATCTGTTACACAGCATCGTGACCACAGTTAATAACATAGGTGGTTAAAAAAGAACGAAATGACTCGTTGGATGACATGTTAACCACTGGTTATGTATGTTAGCTATCTCTGTTTTGTTTACCCATTTAGTTTGCACTCTGACAAGATGTCCTTTTCTTTTCCTTCAGTTGGACGAATTGTTTTAGAATTGTTTGCAGATATTGTTCCCAAAACTGCAGAAAATTTTCGCGCGTTGTGTACAGGAGAAAAAGGAACTGGATCTACGACTGGAAAACCTCTCCATTTTAAAGGATGCCCCTTCCACCGAAGTATGTGTATACATTTCCTCTGCCCAAATACCTTGGTACACATATAGTCCCGCTCTTAGGACGGAAGAAGAATGTTCATTTCTTGAGGGATACTTGGATACAGAACCAATGTACAGCTCAGTGTCAGAAAGGTTTGGCCGTGAGCAGTAGGATTGACTGTGGGGTCTCTAAAGTTTTTCTGGGCAGCTCTGGTCTTGCCAGATTTTTAACTTCCCTCTTCAAACCATTTCATTGGGAAGAAAAAGCATGGCAGATAGATAAGCTTTCCTGAGGTCATTTGATAGCCTGGGCAGAATTGCTTGAGAAGTATTTGACAGTTGGTGTCCGTAAAACCTTGGTAATGTGCGAGTGAACTGTTACTTCACACAGATTACCTGTTGTCCAGTGGTCTCTAGGTTCAGTAGAGTTCAGGAGTCATATGCACTTGTCATTTTCTTTCCTCAGCTAATGAAAGTCTAACTAAACACATTTATGAGTAAACAAGTAAATGACAGTGTCAGTAATTTTCCTGTACCACAGGGGATTTAATCTAGGGCTTTACTATACCCCTGATGTACACCTAGTCTAGCAGTTTGATTTTCTTAAAAATACTATTTATTAAGAAAAATGAGCCAGGTGGTGGTTGTGCATGCCTTTAATCCTGGCACTCAGAAGGCAGAGGCAGGTAGATCTCTGAGTTCTAGGACAGCCAGGACTGTTACATAGAGAAACCCTGTTTTGAAAAAAAAAAAAGAAAAAAATATGAACACTGATTTTAAAAATGTTTTAAACTTGACTTACTTTTGTATTTAATAATATATAAAAGTATGCTAACAAAAATGTATCTAGAAAACCATTAACATGGGAAGGGAGGGATGGTAGATTAGTTAAGAACATTTGCTGCTCTTCGAAGAGGACTCAAGTTGGGTGCCCAGAATCCATGTTTATCGATTCACAACCTCTTGTAACTCTAGCTTCAGGGAATCTGAACACCTGGCCCCTGCAGACACTGCATATGCATAACATACACATACACACATTCACACACATTCATAAATAATGCTGAAATGAAAATAGCTTACACAGTAGATTTAGCATTGCTTATAAAAGTTGGCTTAACTATTCTTACAAAAAGTAGTTGGCTAGAGTTGGGAACTAGGCACTTGAACCGTTCCTTAAATCTAAGGTTATTGATTTGGTTTATACTGTTTTTACAAATGTAATTGGTATGAAACATCTGCTTTTTAGTCTTGAATTTTGGAACATGTTAGGCAGAGAATACTGTTATGATTTACATAAATTTATATATAATATTTTTTGGTGATGGATTCTGCTTAGACTTCTTGGGCAGAGTTATCACAGGCTTTTCTGTATTTTTGTTGCTACAAGAAATGTAAGTTCCGTCACTCTTTGAGTGGAAGAGAGCCCAAGAAAGCTGCATATGTCAACCTCCCATTCTGTGTTTCTCTGTCTCTTGGCTAGCTGTGTGTTTATTATTGCAGTATAGTCCAGTGCTGGGTCCTGTGAACAGACAGTTCTCTGAACATGGGGTGGGCGGGCGGTCTAGTCCTCATGAGTGTTCAATAAGATTAGGGATGTTTAATGATTATTTAGCAAGGATTACTGAGTAAGTATCTACAGGTTTTTTCCAAGGAATAAGATGATATTTAAGGAATTCATTGTTGAAGAAGACAAAATTATTACATGTAATAAAATGGAAGTAGAGGTAGCATAATGATGGAAGCAAAGTCTCCTTCTGCGTTTCGGTAACACAGCTGTACAGAGGTACACGGGGGTACCTTCTTTGACTTAGTTCAGAGAGCTAACTTCTTGAGAGTTTGTGGGGAGTCACTAACGAGTATGTTGGAGTTAGGTTGTGAGAAGTCTTCAAGTAGAGTTGATGGCTCGAGGCAGGGAGGAGAGCCAGCGGCACTACTAAAGTTGAACTTAGGAAGTTGTCTTTATTACTCATTCATTAGCACTGCAGAGATCACCTGCTTCAGTTACTAATGGTCATATTCCTTTTTTTTTTTTTAAGTTATTAAGAAATTTATGATTCAGGGTGGAGACTTCTCAAATCAAAATGGGACAGGTGGAGAAAGTATTTATGGTGAAAAATTTGAAGATGAAAATTTTCATTATAAGGTAAAGAAAAATTCTTGTTTTTGCTAATATAGAGACTATGTATTTGAAATATACTTGGATTATGACACTAAAACATAACTTTGGATATGGCCAGATTGCTGTCCCCCCTTCCTTCTCCTGGTACTAGGGCCTCATATTCCAGACAAATGGTTCATCACTCAGCTGCCCTTTCCCATTTTCTGTTTTGAGACTGGGTCTTGCTTAGTTGCTTAGGTTAGCCTTAAACTCATTCTAGCTTAGCCATGCCTTGAACTCCCAATCCCTTGTACTTACCCCCCTTAGGCACTGAGAATACAGCCCTGTGTCAGCAGGCCTGGCATGGGTTATACTTACTTCTCTTATAAAGGAGATCATATTTCTAAATAGGCATTTTTAAGGCTGCGTGGTACCTGGAATGAGCTCAGAGTCTTGTGCATGCTAGGCAAGTTGTCTACCATTTGAGCCACATGCCAGTTCAGTATGCATCTTTGATGTGGAAAGGATTTATCCAGTAGCAGTTTGCTTTTTGAGACAAAGTTTTACTGTGTAATCCAGGGTGCTCTTGAATTTACCATCCTCCTGTATTTTGCCTCCTAAGTGCTGGAATGACAGATAAACAGAAGTTTATCTAGTTTATGCCGGGCCAGTATGATATTTTGCAAAAATAGTGTACTCATTTCACTACAGTCAATTTTTATATGCTTCAGTCAAGTCAATGAGTTTTTAAGCTTCCATACGGCAAAATTGATCCCAGGAAAAATGTTCTCATTATTGTAAGGATGGTAACTTGTGCATCTTTATCCTTGAATTTGAAGAACAACAAAACCATCGCTAATATCCAGGATGTCAGGGGATTTCCCACCTAGCGGATATGGTTAATGTTCGGGGTGTATTGCACCATTCCCGTTTTAAGAACAGACATGTAAGTACAAAAGTAAAGTGATGTCTTTGGCAATGAGGAATATAAGCAAGGTAACTAGGGCGACTTGGAAAGAGAATTTCTATCGCTCAGTTCTGTCAGTATACCAGAGAGCTTAGAGAGAGAGAGACAGAAAGAGAGAGGGGGGGGCTGTTTATATTCTTACCTCAGAGTCAAGATTAAAATACAAGGGGCTGTGGAGAAGAATAATATATAGTTTAACACATGTAAATGTTAAGTATGACTATGAGGCAAGTTGAGTATCTCTTACATGAAATGCTCCATGCTAGAAATATTTCAGTGTTATTTGTATTTTGAAATATTCGAATAGATTTTATAGGCTGAACATTCCTTATCTGAATGTGAAAGTTGTGGCTCAGAAGTTTCAGATTTTGTAACGTGTCTGAATTTGGATTTTAGATTACAGATGTTCAACTTTTAGGTTGGCACCAGTTGTGCAGACCAAGCTGGCCTTGAACTCACAGAGATCACCAGTTTCTGCCTCCTGAGTTCTGGGATTTAAAAGCACATGGGACCACACCCAGCCCATGTGATAGTTGAAAGATTTAGAGAGTTCAAGTTAGTAGGTAGGAGATATAATAAGAAGGTTTGAACACTTAAGCTAGGCAAATTGGGCCTTTGGGTGTCTGAATTTTTGCTAGGCTGGACTAAAAATACAGACTTCAAAATGAAAGTGATGGCAGCAATGGGGGAAAGACAGTGGAAGGCCAAGGAAAGAAACTTACTGTCTGGTGAGTAGGGAGAGGAAAGCACCAGGAAGGCTGTCAGGGATAATAGGCTCTTCCACCACTGCACTGACTAAAGAAGGGAGGCAGGAGGAAAAGACACTGGCTGTGACATTGTGCAAATTCAGTGACCTTGAAAGCAGAATCGGATTTAGATCGGATAGAGGTATCTTAGGTGGGAAAAGTAACAAGCGTTACAAGGCACGCACTAGAGGTATGCCTTCAGAAAGCCCAAGCTATGCAAAGCAGAAAAGCAGAGAAACTGGCTTGCGCTTGAACAGACTGAGTACACGGCCTCTGAATTTACCTGAATGAAAGCCATCAATTGGAACTATTTTCCAAATTAGGCAAGTACTTATCTGAATAACTTGTCTAAATTCAAATTCAATATGACATTACTATTCTCAGTTTGGTGAAAAAGAATCATAACGTAGGCCTATTTCTGATGGTGGGAAGACGATAGGGGCTCTCAGAAAAATGGTAACTGTAACAGAAAGAGCAAGGCTAATTATTAGATGTCCTTAGTGTGGCATCTTCATCTTTAAGATTGAAGTGTAAGCATCTCTTGCAGATGGCCAGTTTAGAAATTCCCTGCTCATTTAAGGTGGTAGTTCTTAAAATCAGAGAAAAGGTACTTAAACATTTATATGTGAAGTTGATGTAAAAGTCAAGTTTAGTAGTACACCCTGTCTGTTTTAGGTGAAGAGTCAATGAAAGGAAATTCATACTAGGCCGCTAACTTGTTTTCCTCTAATGGTTTTTATCTCTGCAGCATGACCGGGAGGGTTTGCTGAGCATGGCAAATGCAGGCCCCAATACGAATGGCTCTCAGTTCTTTATCACAACAGTTCCGACTCCTCATCTGGATGGGAAACATGTAGTATTTGGTCAAGTAATAAAAGGACTAGGTGTGGCGAGGATGCTTGAGAATGTAGAAGTGAACGGTGAAAAACCTGCCAAGGTAAGTAAAAGTTACAGTGAAATACACATACCAGCTTAGTTACATGTCGGAGAAATGCAAGTTACAGGGTCACATAATTGTTGTCTTAGAAAAGTAGGACAGAGGTTAGGATGCTTTTGCTATAGGAGCCTGGACTGGCAAAAAGAGCCTGGGTAACTTTCCTTGAAACCTTTTTTTTTTAAAATAAGGCCACGAAGATTAGTTTAAAGGAGATCTATTTATTTTTTTTCTTCAAAATCTGGCTTTCCTTGAATTGTGTAGTAGTCCTGTTGTCTGAGCCAACCCTCCTCTAATGCTAGGATCAAATACTATGCCCACCAAAGTGATTTTAATACTTATATCAGCTTCAATGTGATCTAACAAAGTGGTCTGTGTTAGATGGCCTAAGTCTTCCCATTCCCATGAGTCTTGTGTCAGGAGTAGTTAACTATAATGCACCCTAGAAAGAAGATAGTGAGCACACTGTTGTTCAACTACAAGTTTGACATAGAGCTTGCTACTTTGCTTTTATACCTTGCATACATTGCTTAATTGTTTCAGGTTATATCATATTCTAAATGCCCATGAAGCAAGGTGACTATGAGAGACCCGTAAAGCAACCAGACAGTGCACAGGACTTAGAAACCCAGCTACTTGTAGGAAGTATGCCAACCAATAATACGTGACAGACTGTATCACCTGAGACAGCTTCATGCATGGTGATGCTGCTCTCAGCTCACTGTGTCATAGCACAGTCCCTAACAGTAAAGTACTGTGAAGAGTGACATTGTCGTATTAGTTGGGGTGTACATCAAAGGAAGTTCTGTAATTACAGCAGACGTCTACGTCCCTGACAAGTCTGTGACATGAGGAGTAGTGTGTGTCCCTTTGAGCTCTGCAGCCTTCAAAGGGAGTCTCTAAGATCTCTAAAGACTCACTTCAGCTTAATGTTTTCCAGCTGTGTGTTATTGCAGAATGCGGAGAACTGAAGGAAGGGGATGACTGGGGAATAGTCCCCAAAGATGGCTCTGGTGATAGTCATCCAGACTTCCCTGAGGATGCAGATATAGATTTAAAAGATGTGAGTACTTTCAGATGAATACATTTAATTACTTAAGTATGTGGTACTAAAAGCTTGGTTAGCCTGTCATATGATAGAACCTTAGCATTCACTCACATTACTTCCTAACACCCAACATATTTATGTCCTTTTATACAGGTAGATAAAATTTTATTAATATCTGAAGACTTAAAAAACATTGGCAATACTTTTTTCAAGTCTCAGAACTGGGAGATGGCTACTAAAAAATATGCGAAGGTTTTAAGGTAATAAAGCATTTTTAACAAATTACTTTGTATTTATAATGTTACTTTTAGAATGTACAAACTGGATTATTATAAACTAAACTCAGAATCGCTCATATTTAGCAAGTTATTTGTGTAATATAACAGCTGTTTTGAAAGAGTAACATTTCTTGGTGGTTGTGATGTGCTGGGGAGGCAGAGGCAGGTAGTAGACCTTTGGGTTGGAGGAGGCTAGCCTGGTCTACAGAGTTAGCTCCAGGACAGCCCAAGGGCTACACAGAGAAACCCTGTCTCAAAACAACAACAAAGAGTGGGACATGGATTGCATACTTTGACAAGTTCCTCCCTGTTGTCTGAGGTGCTGGTGGTCCCAGGCCCCTGGCATGTTAGCACTCTGAGCTACAGTCTCAGACTCATTTGACATGTTACATCAATACCTTAGCCCTGCTTTAGGATGCTCTTATGACTACTTTGCTTTTTTATCTGGAATAAGCAATTTCTCTAAGTCAATTCCTTTTGGAGAAAGGAAATAAGAAACTAAGTTCTAGGGACCAGATCCTCAGCTCAACTTCTAGGATCTTTTCAGGAAACAGAAGTCAATGTTACATGGCTGGCAAAATAGCTGAGTGAGTAAAAGCACTTACTAATCAAACCTATGACCTAAACTTCCTGGGATCCACAGTAAATGTAACTGACTCCCCAAATCTGTCCTCTGTCACACACACACACACACACACAAAATCAATACTACATAGTTCTTTGCCTCTTTCCATTAAGGTGTCCTAATATAGGAATACTGGTACTAAACACAATTACATTGGAGAGTATATAATATGAACCTGAGTTGTACATAATTGGTATAGGAATGGGAGTTAATATTAGTTGTTGGCTTTGGGGGAAAGTTGATGTAAAAATATGGCCTAGAGAAATAGGGCTAGGAGTGTAGCTCAGAGGTGGGAAGGTGTGCCTAGCAGACTCTGGGTTTAATTTCTTAGGTCTGAAGAAAAAGCAACATCAACAAATTGTGATCATCAAGTATTAGACAAAGTGCTGAAGAAGTAGTGTGGAGTTATATGCTACTTTTATTAATGTTTTCTAGGTACGTGGATAGCTCAAAGGCTGTTATTGAGAAAGCAGATGTATCCAGACTGCAACCTATAGCCTTAAGTTGTGTGCTGAATATTGGTGCTTGTAAACTGAAGATGTCAAACTGGCAGGGGGCGATTGACAGTTGCTTGGAGGTAAGTCTGCGCGATTTATTTATTTATTTATTTTGGCTTGTCGAGTTAGAAAAAGACAATAGTCTTTAATGTATTTTAATCGCCTAGCACTTAATGAGACTTGACAAAATGTGACTTAAGTCATCCTGTCTCTAGTTTGGATTGCCAGTTCTTTCTGTAAGTTCACTAATTTTGTTTTTAGTATTGTCACATGCTATCTACTAAGTCCTTTGCTTTTATTTCTGCAAGCACGTTTATCTGCTTATTCGTATTTATGAGCTAGGCATATGAACACAAAGCCTGGAATGATAAAGAATATAGGTATGAGGGTGACCCACACCTGTAATCCCAGCACTGTGGAGGTAGAGGTAGGAAAATCAGAAAGTCATAGCCATCCTTTACTTTGAGAGAGACCCTGCCTCAAAAGCAAGACTAAACTAGAGTATGTGTGTAGACATGCTTTCTCTTTTGCCTATGTGTAAGCTTTTCTGCTTTGCTTTATGACTGAGATAAATCCTAAGCAAAGTCTTGGCTTTTTTGAAACAGGGTCTTATGTCCTTTAGGCTAACTTCACATTTAAGTATTCCTGCCTGGCCTTTTGAGTGCTGGGATCAAGCATGTCATCACCATGCTGGGCTTGGCTTATTTTCATTGTATACCTCTTGTGTCCATATGGCCATGGTGTATGCACAAGAATCAGTAGACAAGAATCAGTAGAGGCTGGTCTCTCTTTCCACCTTTATGAGGATTCCAGAGATTGAGCCTAGGTTCAGGCTTTGCATGGCAAGTGCCCTTATCCTTTGAGCCATCTTGCTGGCCAATTTTATTTAGTTTTTTAAAGCTGTGGATAGGACACAGTGGGCAGACAGTTTCTACCTGGGCTCTAGACTGGTCACTAATAGAATACACAGAAAAATACTTTGTCCTAATGTAGGCCATCCAGGTACATTGAATGGTACTTTGAAAAAAATTTCCAGACTAAATATTTTTTGCACATTAAGCAAGAACTAAAGTAAGACCTGGATGTGCAGCTTAGTGGTATAGTAGTACTTGTGTAGGTTACAAGGCTACCCTTCCCAGCCAGCCCATCCCCTTTGCTTAAGTAGGTGGAATAAATGATAAGAAATGTATACATATGTATTTAGAAGGGAATGTACAATAGAGGAAAGTGCCAAAGAGAAGGTCCACTCTGAATCTTTTCTGCAAGGCAGGTAATATTCCATCTTTAAAAATATCTCTCTTAAGAGATTGGCTCTCTTAAGAGCTGTCATGCCAACAGAATATATATTGCTTTAAAAATGTTTCAGGAGAGAGACCTGTTAAAAGTTGTTAATGTTTATAGTATAATTGCCTCCCCAATGTCCTTGGGTTCTCAAGTAAACATGTAGACACATAATCCTCATTACCTATAAACCTAGCTGGATACATACTTACATGGTATTCATGTGACCTGTGTAACCCTGGATTTTGGTTTTCTGGAGGTGGTGGACTGTCCTTGAACAGTGACAGGATACTAGAAGATGACTGTATTTAAACTTTTATTTAAAAAAAATTTTTTTTTTCTTAATAAATAGTCTGGGTCCACTTGGACTAGAAACAGCGCTGAGAACAGCACTCTGGAGACGGATAAGAAACTGTCCTTTTCCACATCCACTCATAGCCCTCTTCTGGTAAACCCCTATCTCGTGCTGGCTGGCACAGATGTGCTCTTCTAGCTCCAGTGACTTGGAGCCAGCTGATAACAGATACTTTTAGATACAAATACTGATTTTATAACTTTCTCGTAGGCTCTTGCAATGGACCCTTCAAATACTAAAGCACTATACCGGAAGGCGCAAGGATGGCAAGGCTTAAAGGAATATGATCAAGCATTGGTAAATGTTGTTATTGTTGTTTTAGAATAGCCACCTTGAAAGTCTTATGTCTAATGTTTCTTAAACTCTCTTCCCCACTGAAGGCTGATCTTAAGAAGGCACAGGAGATAGCCCCGGGAGATAAAGGTAAATTGCAAGATTTTGTAGTGACGCTTCATTTTGTTTTTCAAAAGTGGATACTCATGAGCCAATGTACAGTTAACCTTGACAGCTGTTGTTGTTCACATATCGTAGAACACTTACTGGGCCAGGCACCGATTACATAGTGAATAGACAAATATCCAGCATCCCTGCCTTATGCAGAGTTTACATTCTAATTCTGCTCAAGAATGTACTAGCTTTTTAAGATGACTTCATACTGCTTCTGTGAACCTCATTGTGTAGATGCAGGCTCTATTACGTCAGTGCTAGTCAGAAGGTCAACACTAAGAAAGTACTCGCTTCCATCTTAAAGTTCGGGACATTCCTTCGAAGGAATGTGGCTGTGACCAAACATTCTCTGTATGTCGCAGAGTAGCTAAGATAGAAAGATATTGGAGATAAAAGTGATACTAGGTCTAAATATTACTGCTAAAAAATGCACCTATGCCAGGGGAGTTATTGTCATTAATAGGTTGTTAGGTTTTTTTCCCAATTTTTTAGATGCTTTGAAATTTAATTGTTTCCCTTTTCCCCCCAGCTATCCAGGCAGAATTGCTTAAAGTCAAACAAATGATAAAGGCACAGAAAGATAAAGAGAAGGCCGTGTATGCAAAAATGTTTGCTTAATAAGGATTAAACCCTCCTTAACTATTATACATTGATTATATAAAGGACAATGTATATTACTGTCTACATGATCTCTGATGTGTTTCCCTTGATCTTTGTCATTGCTGACATAGTAGTGATGACATAAGTTCATTCTAATAAAGTGTTACAAAATACAGTGACTCTCATTTTAAAATGTTTCTGCGTTTTCACCAAGAGGGGTGGTATCTGGCCAATGTTTAAACTCTCTCACTAAGTTTTAGGCTTTGTGAACCATCTAGCCCAGTAATTCTCAACCTGTGCATCTATTGGAAAACACAGATATTTTTACATTACAGTTCAGAACAGTAGCAAAATTACAGTTAGGAAGTAGCAACAAAATAAATTTATGTTTGGGGGTTACAACATGAAGACTGTACTAAAAGGTTGCAGCACTAGGAAGGTTGAGAACCAGTGATGTAACCTATCACTTTTATGTGTCTAAAACCAGTGGGCATGGCTGTGTTTCAATAAAACTGTAAGTGTTGAGCTCTTGGATGTCCTTTCCTGGTCTAGAATACACATTTGTTTTTATACATGAAGATTTTAAGTTTTGCAAGAACTTACTGTAGAAGCCTAGTAGTACAAGTTTCTGTTGGCACTGGAAGGACTTGAAAGGTAAGTAGATGCTCCTTCATTTATTTATAAAGTTTTATTTATGACAAATATTTCATGATTTTATTGGGCAACTTTAGATACAAAGTTTATTACTTCAATAATGTTTGAAGGACACTTGTTCAGAAGTTATCTAAACATACAGGAAGTTAGTTTGGCATACATATATAGTTATATAGGAACTGGCTATCAATTGTGCCAGTAAATGAAGGCACTTGTGTTTTACATGCCATTGTAAGCCGGTCCTCCTCCACCTTCTGGGACCACCCAGTTAATATTTTGACTTGGGTCTTTGATATCACATGTTTTACAATGCACACAGTTCTGAGCATTTATCTGTAATCGAAATCCATCACCTTGTTCCAAAGGAACAAATTCATAAACTCCTGTTTAAAAAAAAAAAAAAAAATTATATATATATATTTAGGTATGCAACAAAAAGCAAATAACGAAAAAAATGAGTGGAAATTAAAATCTTAGAACTATGGAAATCTTTGAGGCTTTCATGTTTACTCCCAGAGACTATCTGATCTTGGTGAATCACACAAAAGAAGTACAGCAGTATTCTCTGGGTTAGTTAACACGTTAAACAGATTGGCTCCAGTCCGTCCTTCTGACAGTTAATAGTGCACTATAACTTTTTAAAGTCAAGATGGTCTTATTCATGAATAGTTTTATTTACCTTCTGATCTCACTTGAGCACACAGTAATTTTCATATACCTGAGTACTGTTTATTCTACCATATTATTTAGATCTTATTCTTAGTAATTTTAACTGAAAGCTTTAAGCACTTAGGATTTAGTGTCAGTCCTTGAATTCAGTGTGGTCATAATGTCTATTCAAGTACACATAAACCATTTCAGGACAGCTTTCAAAAAGATCCAAGAACAGGTATTTGTTTTCTATAGCCTGTTTATCTGAGGGTAGACATGAAAGCAGTTTGGTCATAAAAGTAGAGCTAAGCAAAATCCCTACTATTTTATTATTGTTACTCAGGACATTCAAGAAAAGAGTTTCATTAAGGGTGCTGAACATGTGTGTGTGTTTTAATGATGTCTTTGCAATGGAAAGGGAGAATCTTGAACTGGGAAATTGTTAAATGTTTAGGAACAGAAAGAAATTGTTACTCACCTGCAGGGCAGAATCGCTGCTCAGGCCCATCATATATTGACAGATTTCTATTAACAGGTATGCTGTCATCCTTTAAGGTTAAATGTGCTGGCTGGTCATGTTCATGATTAGTACCACTCAAAGCCACAGAGGATAAGAGGTCAAAACTGACCTGTCCATCAGGTTTTGGATACTCAATGGGTGTACAATCCTTGGCTGGCTTGAGCTGATCAGAGTCTGAGCCTTAAGCAATTTTGAGGAAGATGTTTAGTTTAATACAGTAACATTTTCCAGGACTCACTTTTTTTTTTTTTTTTTTTTGTATTGGTGATTCAGGAAGCTCACGCTAATAGTCTTTTACCATTGAACATTCTTAGTCCCTCAATCAGCTTTGAACTTAACTGTCTTGCCTTTACCTCCCATGCCTGGCCTGTCTCAAAATATCCCCCTCTCCCAATACCCAAACAGAATCATATTTACCATGTCTCTGTCAAGCTTAAAATGTTACGAGGGTGATGAGCTTAATGACAGTGTTTGCTAGTAAGCAGCCATGTAGCCTGAGGTCCCCTAACACTACCAAAAAAGAAGAATAAAAGACCCTATAACAAGGTTATACTCTATTATAGGTGTACCCCATACATACATTTTTCCATATGCAGGTACTTAAGATCAATACTAGCATTAAGTATGTTTGAATTACCTTTATGTTTTAGAGTCCATGGCTCCATTCCTCTCAATATCCAGTAAAATATTCCAGTGTAAATCATCCCTCCATATATGCCCAGTATCCCATGGCAAGATGGCCTTATATTTCTAACAGCATGTAGCTCTTTCCATACCCAGGATTGCTTCAAATTGTCCTCATACTCAGTTACATGGAGTCCTTTTATGAAAATAAGAAATATTAAGTGAAACAGATGGTGAGGTTTAGTTTTTAAAAACATGGTCATGTGGAGCCATGCAGAATCACATAAATGTCATCTTTCAACAAGAAAGGGGTGTGTGTGTGTGTTATGCCTGCCTTTGGCTAGCACTGGGGCTTTGTGCATAGTAGGCAAGTACACCTTAAGTTTTATACTGGAAGCATAAAAAAATGGTTTGCAAAGGGAAACAAGTTCAGGCTTATTTATAAACGTGCTTTAAAAACAAAGCTATCACTAAACTTTTATTGTGAGTGGAATCGTGTCCCTGCAAGAATTATCTTTCAAGGTCCAGTTGGACTCACTCCTTGTACCCGACTGACTATGATAGGATGGTTATAGACATAATTGGGATCTTCTAGAATAGAGTGGGTCCCTAATCTGTTAGACATGTCCACTTTACAAGAGACAAACAGGTGATGGTGAGGTGAAGACAGAGAATGGAGGAAAGAATGTATAAGTCAAGCTGAGATGGGTATGGGGAAATAGACACTTCAGAGAGCACGCTCCTTGATTATGAATCCCCTCCTGCAGAACTTGTAAAGAGAAACTTGTTTAAAGTTACCTAGTTTGTTAAGAGTGCAACTTAGAAATCCATCTTTTGGAGGATGGGGTCCAGATGCTAGGGATTAAATCTAGTGCTTCATGAACAATGGGCAAGTGCTATGTCTAGTATGGCGCATTTAATCTTTATAAGGGGAGCAATTGATTTTCTAAAAAAGATTTATTTATTATATGTAAGTACACTGTAGCTATCTTCAGACACTTTATCTTCTCTCTCCGGCCCTGCTCACTCCGGCCCCGCTTCAGACACCCCAGAAGAGGGCATCAGATCTCATTATGGATGGTTGTGAGCCATCATGTGGTTGCTGGGATTTGAACTCACGACCTTCGGAAGAGCAGTCAGTGCTCTTAACCATTGAGCCATCTCTCCAGCCCCTGAGCAATTGATTCTTAATTAATTTGCACAAACTATAAAGTGATTATACTCTTTAATGGTTTTCTGTTAAAAATTTCAAGGAATTTTATTCCTTTTTATGACACTAAATTCCATGGTTATCTGGTGCTATGTATACACGGTACAACTATAATATGGCTTATGGTTCCCTGAGGAACAGTACTTGAAAAGTTAAGAGAACATTCTACTAACCTTTTGCACTTCATCTTGTCTATCCTGCCTTGTCTAAAGTATCTCCTTGGCTTTTATTGGTTTTCTTATCTCTTAACAAGCCTATGTGCTAGATCTTCATTCTTAAGATACTTGAAGGCATAACCAAGCTGCACTTAACTGTTTTTTTAAGTGCTTGGGATCAATCAAACCCAGAGTCTTGTTCATACTAGGCAAGCTTTTAACCATTGAGTTAACCCCAAGTCCCTGAGCTGCTAATTCTTTGTAGAAGAACACTGGTTATCTGTAATCCTAAGGACCAAGTTTATATTCAAAGTGTTTAGAACTGAAAGGGAACAAAGTCTGGAGTTTTTGTCCAGGTGCAAAGAGATAGTAGATAAATTATGCGAAATATAGTGTGTCACATGATGGCACGTGATAATAAACAGTTCAAAGTAGGAGGCCATGTGCATCCCAATTGGTGTGATTTAGATAGGCTACCTTAGAGTGCTTTCTGAACAGAGGTAAAGACCATGAGAGGAGAGCATGCATGACATGTTCAGGACTGGAGACCAGTGGCTGCAATGCACGACTGTGGAAATGAAGTCAACAGCTGGGGGGGATGTAGCTTAATGGTAGAATCCTAGGTTCAATCCCCAGTACTGGCAAGGGAAAACAGACAAACAAAAAACACCCCCACCCCCCAAAAAAATAACAGCAACCAACCAACCGAACCCTAGACTGGCAACCATGGAGCTGAGGTTCCATTGGCTATACTTTATGTAATTACAGTGTTTCTTGTAAGCTTTTAAGAACAATAAAAGCACTTGCCAAGTAAGCAGAATGCCCTAAGTGCAGTTCCTGGAACCTGCATAAATGTATGAATGTATGAGAACTGATTTCCAAGTCTGATATGGAACTAGAGAGATGACATGTGTAATTAGGAACATTTAATACTCATCCACTAACTCCTACACATTACATGTACTATAATAATAGTAAAAAATAATAATAAAAATAAATAGTAGCAAATATTAATAGTAAAAAATAATAGTAAGCAGTAATAACAGTAAAAATATAGTTAATAATTATACATAGTAATATGTAGTATATACTATTATATACTATAATAGTATAATAGTATAAATTATATATAATATATAGACAAATAATTCAAAAGTGAATATATACTATTCTATAATAGTATATATAATAAATTATAAATATGTAACATACTATAAATAATAAAGAGAAAACTGGGTTTCAGAATTAGAAACTTGCTAGGGGTCATTTTATAATTAATTGATTTAGAGACAAGGTCTCATTGCATGTCTGGATTAGCATGAAACTCATAGAAGTTTGCCTGTCTCTCCTTTGATTAACAGTGTGTGCCACCAGACCTCTTACTTTACTATGGTGTTTGTAGTTGTTTTCTGCCACAGCAAAGTCATGTGATTATGCTTACAATGTTTAGTAAGAATAGGTGGCTGATATTGCCATTATCAATGTTCTGCTTCTAGTCTATGGATACTTGGGAATTTGTGTGATACCTTTTTGAATCATTCCATATATGCAGTGCAGATGTACCATGTACCGAAAGGGAACATCACTGGTATTCTACTTTGGATGTGAATAAAATGAAAGTTAAAATTTCTGACAGGAAGGGCTGGAGAGATGGCTCAGTGGTTAAAAGCACTGACTACTCTTCCAAAGGTCCTGAGTTCAATTCCAAGCTCACAACCATCTGTAATGGGACCCAATGCCCTCTTCTGGTGTGTCTGAAGACAGCTATAGTATACTCATGTCCATAAAATAAATAAATAAATCTTTAGAGAACATTTCTCACCGTCTTAGTATTTCTTTGATCTAGGCGTTTCTCACCTGCAGTCTTTGACTGGAGATGTTCACTAGTTAGTTGCTTAAAGATGGACTCTGCTGCCAAGCTTCCACTTTTCATTGCCGTGTGGGTACCTTTGATCTTGGGAACATTCATGAAACCAGGACTACAACCAATTAGTAAGCCACCAGGAAAAGTGAGTTTTGGTATGGACTGAAAAGAAGATTCAGAATCATACATTTGTCAGCTCAAACGAAGCAAAACAAACAAATACTCCAAACCAAAGCTGTAGGGCAAAGAAGAGTAAACGTGAGGAGGAGCGTAGCACGGAAGGGACAGACGGCGTGTAGGGTCAGGAGGACAGACAGGGCATGTAGGGTCAGGAGGACAGA
>JADRCH010000009.1:10715737-10786933 GCA_019843965.1 Rhynchomys soricoides | reverse complement strand
ATGTAGGGTCAGGAGGACAGACGGCATGTAGGGTCAGGAGGACAGACGGCATGTAGGGTCAGGACTATGGACAGTTTTCAGTTTTTATTTTTTTTCTTCCTATCCCATGCCTGACCACTATGGGACAAAATTATCAAAACAATACATTTAAAATAACATGCTTTTATTACGTGTATCTGTCACAGTTCAAACATTCCCTAAGTTTGGGTGAAAATTGTAACTTCCTTTACATGTATTTTGGGAAATGATTCCATTATCTTTATTTTAGTCTGATATATAGAGGTAAAGAATATACTCTAATGGAATTATAATGTCTAGGTGTTACTCTAAGCAAACTGAACTTTTAGTTTCTGATAAAACAACCAATGTAATAAAGGTATTGGCATTTTCAGTTAGTCAACAAAAATATATTGTCCAAGGAGCAGGAACCAAAATAAGGACTGCGTGGGAACACACACTCTACTTTGAAAAGGAAGTAAGCCAGCGCAGTTGGTCTTTGTTCATTTGCAGTTTTTCTTCTCTAGGGGCTTTCTATTTTTGTTGTTGTTGTTGTTGTTGTTGTTTTTGAGACAGGGTTTCTCTGTGTAGCCCTGGCTATCCTGGAACTCACTCTGTAGACCAAGCTGGCCTTGAACTCAGAAATCCACCTACCTCTGCCTCCCAAGTGCTGGGATTAAAGGCGTGCGCCACCACTGTCTGGCTCTAGGGGCTTTCTAAATTCAGCCATAGACAGGCCTTTGTTGAGAGGGTAGTTAAGTGGTATAGCTTGGTGCTGGTTGAGACACAAAACTTGCCATCAGCTGCAAAAGAGGCATGGGGAAGGCTTTGTGGCCAGAATTCCCACTAAGGGTAGAAGTCTAGAGCAAGAAGCAAAACCTGAGCGCAGAAGGAATCAGAAAAAGGTCATGCCTGGGTTGCTGAGGTAATTGAGTGGGTAAAGCTTGCTGCTGTTGGGCTCGATGATGAGGTCACTGACTCCCATTGTCCTCTGACCTCAGGCATGTATGCACGTGCACTTGCACACCTATATGAGTGACCTTGTTTATAATAATACCATATTGACTTCCCTTAACTTTATGAATATTGTTATAGTAACAGTGTCTTCAAAGCTCTATTTTAGAGTGCTCTCCGTGTTCCTTTTCTAATAGATTAAAGAAAACCAAATGCCAATTTCTGAAATAGTTTGATAATCTAGACTATTAGAGGCAGAAGTGATCAAGCTTTAAATGTGACCCTGAAAGTAGAGGAGCTGCCTTCTTCCAGGTCCCGGTCTAACGTTTAGAGCTGCTTTTCAGATTGTCTTACCTGTTTGCCTGATACGTTCATAACTTCTTACAGCTTTTATCTGGCCATTTGGTTCTCATTTCACCATTTAACATATACTCAAAAAAAATAACCACTTTAAAATATTTATTTTGAATGTAGACTAACACAAAATAACTAGTGGTAGAAGCCTAACAGGCTACCTGAAAGACTTAGCTGAGATAAATCATTTTGGAAAGATAAATTTCCTTTTCAGTTTTCTGGTGTATGTAAAATAATAAAGGAAATGGCATGAATCATGTATTTCTTTGTTTTCTAGTAAAAAAGTAAACAAAAGGCCCATGAATATATCTCTAGAAATATACATATATATTTTGGAGACAGGGTCTCACTTTCTTGTCTGGCTTTAAACTCAAGAAATCCACCTGCCTCAGCCAACCAAGTGCTGAGGTTAAAGGCGTGCACCACCACACCCAATCAAATCAATATATTCTTTTTTTCCCTTTTATGTGTATGAGTATTTTGCTGTATGCCTGTGTACCATGAGTGGGCCTGGTGTCTGAGGAGGTCATAAGCAAGTATCAGATGCCCTAGAACTGGAGTTGTGGACATTGTGAGCTGTCTTGTGGATGCTGGGAATTGAACCTGAGTCCTCTGCAAGAACAAGTGCTCTTAACAACCACTGAGCCATCTCTCCAGCTTTCAATGCATTCTTGAAACTAAATTCATGGTATACTGTAATTACTATGTTTATATGTAATTGTATAAGTATTTTGTTAACTCCCTAAATTTTTGTCCTATAAAATAAGAATTATGTTCTTAATTGGTTATTTAAGTTACAAAATACAAATTGAGAATAAGTGTTGGAAGCTACCTGCAAGCCGCCTTCATTGAGTGCTCGGGCTCCATAGGCTATCCTCTTCCCACCTTCCAGGGTTGGTCGGATGCTGGGGTGATGCTTCCATCTCTGGAACTCTCGGAATGGACTCAGGTATGGATTCTGATAGTCTAGGCCAACCTTAAACCAAAACCAAAACCAAAATTAAAGCAGAGATAAACTCTACACTGATGGTAAGAAAGTAAGCAACAGGATAATAGGTGTTTATAACTACAAAAACTTTAAAAATTAAGAAGACATCAAGAAACCATTGTGCTTTGGAAATCAAAGTCCAAACTGAGAAAAAAAATGACTCTCAAACCCATTTGTAAATAAGTATCCACAAATGGAGTTGTGATTACATTACTTTTTATTGATTCCAACTTTACAAGTAAAATAGTAATCAAGGCCTGAGAGTGGTGGTGCACACCTTTAATCCTAGGACTTGGAAGGCAGAGGCAGATAGATCTCAGTTGGAGGCTAGCCTGGTCTACAGAGAGTTCCAGGATAGCCAGGGCTACACACAGAACCCCTGTCTTAAAAACAAAAACAAACAACTAAAAGAATAATCTAAGTTACAGTGCTACTAGGGCAGACTTTAAGTGATGTAAATTGTATTCAGAAAAAACATGGGAGGAAATCCAGCTTTTATAGTAGTATCAATGCTGAAGTTCACAGCTACACCTTTTTCTTTTCGTAAGACTGAGTCACAGGGTGGCACAGCAAAACCTGATTAATGGTGTTAAATTATGTACTGAGTGCATAAATTTCAATGATGTATCATGTAAAAGGATCATGACACTAAACCTTGATGTTGCTGTCAGCTAAGATGTAGAAACTTGATAGTCTGCATTGTTCAAAATGTTTAAGATACTAATTTAATTTGTGGTTTGTTTTTTGTTTTGTTTTGAAATAGTAGGTTTAGAATGTGGGCCAATTTTACTTTAAGTAGCAGCATGCCATAGTGGAAGTAGGCTCTAAAGTCAGCATCAGGCATGAACCCCGCCTCTGTCATTGTGGTTTGAATGAGAATGGCCCTCTTAGGTTCGTAGATTTGAATGCTTTGTTCCCAGTTATTTGAACTATTTGGGAAGTATTAGAAGGTGTGGCCTTGTTGGAGAAGGGTTGCAACTGGAGATGGGTTTGGTGATGTTAAAAGACTAGACCAGGCCCAGTCTCTGGCTTCAGATTAGGGCGCAAAGCTCTCTGCTACTGCTCTAGCACCACTGATGATCATGGATTAACCTTCTGAAACTGTAAGGAAGCCCCCCATTTAAATGTTTTCTTTTATAAGAGTTGTTTTAGTCACGGTGTCTTTTCATAGCAACAGAACAATAACTAAGACAAGGAGTTACTGTGGCATTTGGATAGGCTTATTTAAAGGACATGCTTCATAGCACAGGATGGCTACAAAATTGACTGACCAATCTTCACAAAGCTAGAACAGTGCCGAGAGTGTAGTAGCTACTAGTATTACAGCTAGGTAAGCTGATGAATATCTACAGTAGCCATCGAGATTTTCCATGCTGATAAGTTCAAAAGTCAGCTTTCTAATGGAAAGGTATTCTCCAGCTATCAAACCCTATCTTTCACACTGGTCACTCTATACCTCTAATAAAATCTTGTGCAATGGAAGATAACTTACCACAAAACCAACAGCCACTAGAGGTTCACCTTCATTTAAATGATAAAGGAAAGAGCCTCCATAAGTATGTCTGTCCAAGGGCCAACCAACGGTGTGATCTACTCTCCCAGGTTTCCACTTCTTTTCATCAATAATCCATAACTAAAAACAAAAAACAAAGTCCATGAAGTCTTACAGTATTAATTATATTAATATTATGTAACGTAGTATTGTATAATATTAATTACAAGAAAGCAGCACAAAATTATTTTGTACATCAAAAAGAATCATATTCAAATGATTGCATGTTAAGCCAACATAAAGAAATGGGTCACAAAAGTTATGAACCCATTAGCACTTCAAATTAAGAATTTCTTTTGTGGGAGTATAGAAAAAAAATCATTGCAATTTTTCTGTAGTACTGGCTACTTGAGCATGCTCACTGTTGTGGGAATGGGGATAATCAATGGAGTAGCAAAATTCAGATTTGTCGCTTTATCTTACTTCAGCCTTCTTACAATAAGATCATTATTCACTGCAGGCTTTTATTCACAACATATTGACGTTGTTTATTTGTCTACTTATTTTTGCAGTGCTTGAGATTGAAATCAGGCCCTCATACATTTTAGGTAAGCACTCTAAAATATATATACATCTGCTGGTCATGGTGCTGCAAGCCTTTGGGAAGCAGGCAGGAACATTTCTTAAAATGCTTAAAATAGCTTGGGATGTAGCTCAGTGGTAGAATGTTTGCCTAACATATTCAAGGTCCTGACTTTAATCCCTAGCACTGCAAAAAAACCCAAAAAACAAAAAACAAAAACAAAAAAACAAGTTTAAAGGCTTAATAGAGTATGGAATAAATTAAGAAAATATACATTTAATTTTACTAAATTATAGATCAATATACAATGTCTGAGTATTTCCTGAAATGTTTTCACATAATTTTTAATAAATAATTCTTTGTAGGATGTGACCATTCTACAAGCAGCACATGAGACAGCCATAGAAGGGCAAGTTATGAAAAATATTAAGGTTCAAATATGTTCAAGTTTACGAGTTACTGTAGACATAATTTAGGCAATCATTTGACCTGTTCAGTTTTAGTTATAAGAAACAGTTTAAATTAATGAGCAAATTGAAGTGTAAAATTAAATCAGCATTATAAACTACATGATAATACAAATTAAATTCCATCATTTAAGATTAAAATTGCATAAGCAAACCAGGATACCTCCTTCAAACCAATCCCATAAGTCTGGGCATCACAGTTGGCCCTCAAATCAAACTTCTTGTAAAGCTGCTTGGCTAGGTGTCCATGGCAACCTTCTGCAAAGACTGTGACTTTGGCATGCAGTTCCAGTCCTCTCTCAAATGTTGTCTGGAAAGCAAAAACATGTTAAAAAACAATGTTTGATAAAATAAACTAAACAAAGATTTAGGTACATGAGACATGGCAGACCTATGTACTGGAAGGAAAACTATCAGGACTATCTATTTAGAGTAGAATCTAAATTTTGCATCTCTGTAAATTTTGCATCTTCCTGAGTTTGCTTTTCCCATCAGAAGCAAAGGTTTCTTATAAGTCATGAAAAGAAAATATAAATTTAACTCCATACAGAATCTAGTTACATCCTTTTTTTAAAAAAAAAAAAAAAAAAAAAAGGGAGTGCTGTCTGCATACACACCTGCATGCCAGAAGAGGGCTTCAGACCACCAGATAGTGCTGGGAATTGAACTGAGGACCTCTGGAAGAGCAAACAGCCACTGCTCTTAACTGCTAAACCATCTCAGCAGCCTAGTTACATTTTTTTAAGAATAAGTAGACTGCACTCAACACACTATGCATCTACTTGTTTTGTTTACTTTTCCCTATTGTTCAACATATAGTATTATAAAACAAATTTTTCCTCTCACTAAAAAAGTAATCATATGTATGTATGTATGTAAATGCTAAGCATGGTGCATATTTCCGTAATCCTTAAGACCTTAAGAGACCAAGGCAGGAGGATTGTGAATTTGAGATCAGCTTAGGCCACACTGAAGAAACTCTCAAAATAAAACAAAATGGGCTACAATTAGAGACTTTTCTACCGCATTTACATCTGGCATGTGACAGTTACTTAACAATAATTAAGGAAATCCATTATAAAATGTATTTTCTTGATGTTTTTCTACTTAGGTATATGTGTATACAGATATACTTATATAATTAATAGGTTTATACTAAAGTAATGCTTCATAGTTATTTACACATCATAAGTATATGTATATTATATGCATTGTACCAGAAATGAAGCATTCATTTTTAATGGTCAAGTAGATTACCTTAAGTTTTTGTTTTGACTTGCCATGAAGGCCAAGCTGGCCGTGAACCCAGAGCCAGTGAGTGAATTCTTCAGTCTCAATAGTTAGAACTACCTCAGTACTAAGCACACTCAGAGAACTGGCCTACCTTTCATTTTGATTGGTAACTTGCTTTTATCTTGAGAGCTGCTTATTTGTGTCATATATATCATATCACAGATTAGCATACACCAAGAGGTCAAGTAGAGAAGAGAGTTGACCACCAGACTGAAAAACTGGAGCTGTTTCAAAATGTCACAGGTGAAAACCAAGCCAAGTAGGATAAAAAGAGGAGGAGCAGCAGCAGAAACAACCTCTGCTTTTCCCCAAGGCAAACATGGAGCAGTAGATCCCATCACATTCTTTTATGGTGCTTTAGGGTTTTTTCTCTTGCATGGTTTTTCAGTATGTTGACCAGGCTAGTTTTGAGCACTGGGTATTAGCTTACCCTCCTGATTATAGGTATGTGCAACCATGCCTGGCTTCTTTTATAATATACACACACACACACACAAAGCACAGAACATGAAAAAATTTTAATGAGAACAAAATATTTGAAACATCAGAGGGGTTTGTGTGATCTTTGCTGTGATGTTGTAATGTTACTGTTTGTTATATGTAAATTTTCTAGCAAATTTGTAACTAAGTTGTCATAATGTATAGAAAGTAATAATTGCACAGGAAAGCAGCATGCCATGGCCTGTGTGCCTCTGCCACTGACTTTCTAAGCAGAGAAACATGCTGGAGGAGACTAGATTCCTAATTTTGTTTAAGAATAGGAAAAAGGGGTTAATCAATAAGCAGCCACCAGGTCTAGGGTAACTGTCTGTTACTTCTGTCCTTAAGAAAATGAACATGTAGTTGGGAGATTAGGTAATAAACACAGACAGACAATGTATTGTGACAGGAATTTGTGTTTATTGTTATGATAGGAAAGGAACCTGAGAGTTGAGAGCTCTATTCTTTTCTTTTGAAGCTCCGATCTATTTAGGCTTACATAAAACATTCTTTTTTAATCTTGGTTTTCTTCCTTTTTTTTTAAGAGTCTCATCCATATCCCAGGCTGGTCTCACAGCTATCCCTCTGCCTCAACCTCCCAAATAATAGGATAACAGATTACTGATTTAAGTAGTGACTCCTACGAGTCCGAGTAAGGTTTTGTCCTATGTACACTGCATAGTAGCAGCTGCAGCTAACACGCATCTGTGTTCACGCTGTCAGACTGACGTTGTGAGAGAGAGGAAGGAGAATAGTTTTAAATTTCCCGAAAGGTTGCTGCTGTTACAGAGTGAAGAGACTGGAGGAGCACCGACGCAGGTGACTGGACTAGCTGCAGCAACTTACTAAGTCTCTCGTTAAGGGAATGAAATCAAACCTTTCATGCTTGTTTCATATGTACTTGACTCACATTTTATCTTTTAAAAATTATTTTTAAACATGTTATACTTGTGTTGAACTCAAACTTGCCTCTGTTTTTTAAAACTGTAAAAAGCACCACCATTCTAAACCCCACATACTGTGCAGTTACAGGAAGACCTAAATATTGAGCTTGAGTTGGTTCTTTTTGTTGGGAAAGGATTTTGTATGTAGGTAGCTTAGGTTGGCCTTGAACCTCAGCCTTAGCCTAGCTTAGGTTGGCCTTGAACCTCAGCCTTAGCCTCCTAACCACTAGGACTGCAGATGTGCAGCATGCCCTGCTAGCTCTTGTTCATCACAGACTATTAAAAGGTATACCTTTGGTGCACCATCCTTTTGTATTCCTACGTCATTAGTGGCGATTCCTTTTACGCTACCATCTTCATGATAAAGGACCTAAAAATGATAAAAGAAAATTTATTAATACCTCAGATTCATATTAACTTTGACATATTTGAAATGATGATTATGGTTTATTTTTGAAGCAAGAAGGGGGTGGGGAAGTAAAAAGCATAATCACGAAGATGAGAAACTGTACTATTCTGACACCCTCATTTCCGTTTCCTCTAGAAGAAAATGCTCTCTGCATAGGCAAGTGCAAAATGCACCCTGGAATCACAAGAGACTGTAGGAAAGCTAGAGGGTGGACAATGACCCAAGGATAGTAGCCATGGAGAAGGGGTAAAAAGGGAACTGAGGCATGGCTCCAAGCACTAAGCCAAACAATAAAGCCTGATTACTGTTTGGGATTGGTTCTAATGCTTTGAATTAATCCAGCCTCCAAAATTGGGAATCTGTGTGTCCAAACGCTGAAGGTTCTTTCCCTGATTGTTTTTTGATCAATCAATCAATAAAGAGCCAACAGCCAATGGCTGGACAGGTAGACTGAGGTGGGACCTTTGGATTTGTGTGGGATAGGAACAGGAAGAGAGGAAGGAGGAGAGAAGGGGGAGAAGGGTGGCACATAAGAGCTGCAGGAGAGAGAGTCAGCCAGCCATGTAAGAATTTGGGCAGGTGGCCTTCCCTGATTGGGCCTCCAGTAACGGGAAGGTTTAGCAGTCTCAGGAGTACTGGAGGAAGCATTTGCTAGCAGGGGAAGTTTTAGGAGTGCCCAGCCTTTGAGCTAGTTACAGCATGTAAAATGTTAACTGACGTGTGTGTGTGTGTGTGTGTGTGTGTGTGTGTGTGTGTGTGTGTGTGCGCGCTTCATTTGCAAACCCAAAGAGCTCCTGGGTGGGTGGCTGGGAGTGTGATCCCCCAGGAGCCAAAGCGGTGTAACTAGCTACAGCTACAGCTAACAACAATCAGGAAAGAAGTGAATAAAAGAGACAATTAGTATGTACACACAAAAGGAGATACCAGGTACTTAACAAGCTGCCCACCTATGACTCTGACATGGAGCCTGGTCAAGAACAAAGAAGCAATGCAAAATCCCACACTGAAGTCTAAAAACCCAAATGCATATGTATGGGCAGGGAAACAGAAATTTTTAGCAACAAGAACAATGCTGGAGCCTATGTCTTTTATGATTTATAAAAAAATTGAATTTTCTCTGACACAAAGATAAAAGAATTCCTTCTTACCCCCACTCTTCTTTATTTCTTCCCGTCAAATTTCTTCAAAAAAATTTTCTATGTATATGTTTTATTTTATGTTCCGCCTGAATGTGCATGCTGTGACTTCAGAGGCCAGAAGGTGGTGGCAGATTTCCTGGACTAAAGACAGTTGTGTGTGCCGGCATGTAGGTGTTGGGAACTACACCTGGATCTTCTGGAGAAGCAGCCAGTGCTTTTATTGCTTCATCCTTCCAGCCCTTTCCTTTCTGTTACAGAGACAGGGTCTCATTATATAGGCCTGGCTAGCCTAATGTAGACCAGGCTGGCTTCAACTTCATAGCGATCTGCCTGTCTCTGCCTCATGAGTGCTAGGATTAAAGGCATACATACCATCATGCCCAGGTGCCTGGCTATTTAAAAGGATATTTCTTTCTTAGCCTGTGAAAATAGTGGGTTTTGTTTGTTTGTTTGTTTGTTTTATTGTTCATTGAATATTAAATTGATTTAAACAATTTCTTTTTACAAGTTATGAAGATTCTTTTGGATTTTCAAATTTAATTTCTCGGGGTCAACAGTTTGAAATGGTTGCCAAAGACTATTGCTTTGTGGGAACTAACAGAAGTTTTTAGAATGAAGAATAATCTACACAAGGCTTGAACTAGTTTATTCATCATGGTGCTACTTTTAAAAAGGGAGAGGAATGTGTTCAGTGGAGGGCAGCAATATTGAAGGCAACCAAATTACACAGCACGGTGGTTGAAAGAAATGAGAGGATTAGCCTGGGAAACAAAACCCTGGTGAGTAAAGGTGGGGAAGAGTGGAAAAAAGAAGAAGTGTGCTTGTGGAAGAGGGCATGGGCTTGTTCTGCAAAGCACACACAGCAGAGGATTTCCACTGAGTAAATGAAAAGATGACCAGGAGTCCACTGAGGGAGTTCATATCCCCATGGCGTTCAATTACACGACGGGGGCAACAGAAGAAATCCAATACCTCTTTGGATTAGCATTTTTAGTATTTTCCCCAATCCTGCAATTCTAAAATCCTAAGATTTTTCTAAACAATTTACTTCTGTAAAATTATTGGTTTACTGTTGTAAGAAAAAGAAATTGTTTCCTGTAAATGTTAAAAAAAAAAAAAAATAAAACTATACAGACCTCAGCAGCAGCATACCCAGGGTACACTTCAACTCCAAGAGCCTCTGCCTGTTCTCCCATCCAGCTCACTAGATGTCCTAGGCGTACAATGTAATTGCCATGATTGTTCATTGGAAGACCTGCAATTGTTTATGTAATTTAAAATCGGACATCTTATTGCTAAGGCATATCAATAATCTAATATACTTAATTGAAAAATCTAACCAATGTGTACTGCTACATAAATAAACACATTATCTTTTTTGGCTATAATGGCATTTTTTTAAAGTTTGGTTAAAGTTCTAGTTTATTAAAATAAAATCAATAGTAAAGCCTGCAATTAAAAATTCCTTGCTGGGCTGGAGAGATGGCTCAGCGGCTAAGAGCACTGACTGCTCTGCCAGAGGTCCTGAGTTCAATTCCCAGCAACCACATGGTGGCTCACAACCACCTGTAATGGGACCCGATGCCCTCTTCCAGTGTGTGTCTGAAGACAGCTGCAGTGTACTCATATAAATAAAAAAAAAAAAAATCTTTAAATAAATCTATAAATAAATAAATAAATAAATAATAAATATTCTTGGCTGCTTTCAAGGCTCTCTTAGACTAGAAGACAAAAGAACTGCATCCTAGCCTGGCTTTCTCCTTAGCTAGCTATCTCTGGGCAAGTCCTTCTTCACATTCCTGGCTTCTGTTCTCGCATCTGCAAAGGAAGGTTTTTCCTCAAAGAAACCCAGCTCCTTCCAGCTGTGCAAGCCCATGCTTTTATGGCTCTGCCATACTCTACCTGGAAGAATTGGCACAGGAATTCTATGTTTTTCTGTTAAAATCGCAAACCTGTCTTCTGTTACAGGAGTATTAAGTGGAGCCTAGGAACAAATGAGAACAGGAAGATGATTTTAGTTGTATTTGTAGTGTGAACATATATTTTAAAACCCTCTTAAACTTAAACAGAGAAAAGGAATTCCTCTCCTTTTCACTTTTCTTTCAGCCTTTCCTCTGAAAACCTTGTAACTAAATTTTTTATGTCTATTGGAAACAGAAATCTTTTTTCCCCCCTTGAAAATGTGTAAGGGTGTTTTGCCTGCATGTACAACTGTGTACCATTTATATGCCTGGGGCCCACAGAGGCCAGAAGGTGGCTTTGGAGTTAGCCTGTTGTGAACTGACATATGGGTGGTGGAATTGAACTTTGGTCCTCTTGAAAAGTAACCAGTGCTCTTTAACCACGGAGCCATCTTTCCAGTCCTAAGATGGAAATCTTTTTTTTTTTTTTTTTTTTTTTTGAGATTTATTTATTTAATGTATTTGAGTACACTTTAACTGTCTTCAGACACACCAGAAGAGGGTATCTGTTCCCATTACAGATGGTTGTGAGCCACCATGTAGTTGCTGTGAATTGAACTCAGGACCTCTGGAAGAGTAATCAGTGCTCTTAACCTCTGAGCCATCTCTCCAGCCCTCCACTAAGATGGAAATCTTAAAAGCTAATCCAGAGCTCTTGGTAGTTTTGTCCTAGCAACCTCTTTTTGAGAGGCCTCTTGAAATATGTTTGAACTGTGTACATCATGTTTTCCTGTCTCTGTGGGCCTAGGTGCCTGCTCCAAGTTAAAAGTCCCTGCCTGTTGGAAGAAAAAAATTAGAAAATTTGTCCTTTTGGACAATCAACATGTAGAACTGACAGCTGTGTGTGTAAGGATCTCAAGGCAATAAAGGGCTTTGACATCAGAACTGACGTTGTGCCAATCTAATGATACTGGTTTCTGATATACTCAAGACAGAGTTAATTCCCTTTTTTAGTGTTTTTGTTTTTCTTTTAAAGCATGCTATTTTTGGAGGGAGTGCACAAAGGGAAGTTTCAGATTATAGTTTATTCCATAAAAAATGAGTGCAAATAACATTTATATACTTATTTGACCTTTATTAAGGGTATTCACAAATACTCTAACTTTGGATGTAGGACAAATATAACTCATCCTATAAAAGAAAAAGTTGAAAGTAAGATTTTAACCAATTTCCTATTAATTTTGAAAGCCACGAAACCTAACACTGAATCTTCTTTATGCCGTACTTGTAGCCTTTTCTGCTGAGATTAGAAGAAACCACATTAATTATCTTTAGAAAATTGATTTCAGGTGGCAGAGAGTTGGCTCAGTGGTCAAGAGCACTAGCTCTTATAGAGGACCTGAGTTCAATCCTAGCACCCACAACTATCTGTAATTCAAGTTCCATGGAGGTGCAATGCCCTCTTCTAACCTCTGTGGGCATCAGGCATGTTCATGACGCACACACTTACATGCAGGCAAATACTCACACATATAAAATAAAAATCTAAAATAAAATTTAAAAAGAAAGAAAGTTAGACTTTCCTCTTTGGTTTTAGATATTGCATTATCCCAGAAAAGTCTACATAATACTTTACTAGGCACAAATTTAAAACAACAAAGTGTTATATTTTATTAGGTAAATTGTTCAAAGAAATTCTCAGGATCATGGCTTCTCATCTATTCAGTATATAAATATAGCGTTATATTAAAAATAGGAGTTACGGTCTGGAGAGATGGCTCAGAGGTTGAAAGCACTGATTTCTCTTCCAGAGGACCTGGGTTTGATTCCTAGAACCCACATGATAGCTCTCAACTGTCTGTAACTCCAATTCCTAGGGAACAAAAGCCCTCTTCTGACCTTCACAGGCACCAGGCATACAAGCGGAGCACATCCATATATGCAGGCAAAACTCTCATATACATAAGATAATAAAATAAGTAAATACATAAAAAATTTAAAAAATATGCGTTACTACTATGTGTGATGGTTAGTATATGTTTGGCCCAGGGAGTGGCACTGTTAGGAGGTGTGGTCTTGTTGGAGTAGGTGTGTCAATGTGGGTGTAGGCTTAAGACCCTCACCCCAGCTGCCTGGAAGTCAGTCTTCTAGCAGCCTTCAGATGAAGATGTAGAACTCTCAGCTCCTCCTGTACCATGCCTGTCTGGATGCTGCCCTACTCCCACCTTGATGATAACGGACTGAACCTCTTAACTTGTAAGCCAGCCCCAATTAAATGTTGTCCTTTATAAGACTTGCCTTGGTCATGGTGTCTGTTCACAGCAGTAAAACCCTAACTAAGACACTATGTCAAGTTATAATTCTGTTACTTCTTTCTTGTTTTAGATTGGGTCTTGCTATGTAGCCAGGCTGGCTTTGAGTTCATCAACCTCCTGCCTCTGCTTCCTCCAAGGCAGGAGTACGAGAACATTCAACATATTTAGCTTTCTAGCTATTGTTCATTTGTGTGTGATGCTAGAAACTGAATCCAGGTCTTGCTGTACATATTAGACCACTTAAGCCTCAGGCTCCTAACAACTGAGATTTATATGAAAAGGGTTTTATTTATTTTACTAATTTGAAAGAGTTAGCATAGTTTAGGCCTTCTGTAAGAATCAACTTGTCCTACCCCTTTCTCCTTCCAGTCTGGGAAGAGCTCTTTAAAAGCAGCTGGATCAAGGCAAGCCCCTGAGAGCGTGTGTGCTCCTATCTGAGCAGCTTTCTCCACCAGACACACACGGATGTCCTTTTCATGTTCAGCAGCCAGCTGCTTTAGTCGAATAGCTGCAGAGAGCCCTGCTGGGCCGGCACCAACTATTACCACATCTGCTTCTTCTGCAAATCTCTCCATATTCACTCCTGGGAGGAAAACATGTTAAAGATAAAGAACAATTCTGGGATTAATATGACCTCATAACCACATAAGTCATGCGCTGGTTTAGGATACTTTCAGATGTATTTTAGTGTGCTCACTATGCTTTAGAGTATAATTTATAGATATTTTCTCTGGGCTGTGCATAATAATTATAGTAAGTATACAATTTGAGTTTCAGGTTCTCATGGGTTCTATTTCAGTTTGTATCTTATTTTGGTTCCCACGAACAGACTTTTGGCATTGAAATCCATTATTATAAACTTAGAAGGCATTGTGGTCCACACTTATAATCACAACAACTGGGCAGTAAAAGTAGGAGAATCAGTAGTTCAAGGTCATCTTGTTACAGTCAGTTCAAGGTCAGGCCATCACATGAAGTCCTGTTCTAAAGGAAGTAAATGAACACCAACAGAAAGTTTTTAATTACCTAAACAGCAATATGTAACACATTTGATAAAGCTGTGATATTATATTGGATGCTTTTAAATTATCATGAAAAATAAAATATTAATATCAACAAGATAATATAAAGTATCTAGGATAGTCTCAAGAATTTTATGAAAATTATCACCTACCTTCCCATCTTTTGTCTTTTTCCCGGGGATGAACAGTGTAGTGAGTGGTAATTTGAGGTACAGTAGAAGTTGAAGAGCATCTTGGAGCACAGAGAGGTAGGCACTTCTTAATTTTTAAGGAATGAAAACATTGAAACACTGCATAAAAATGAAGAACAGTATCTTTGTAAAAATTAGTTTCCAGTGAAAAGTCTCTAAGCTGAATGAATATTCTTAATAACTGAAACAAATCAAAATGGAATGTGCTTTTTCTTATATGAGTGATAACAGCTAACTTTTGCTCATGTAGCAAAATTTCAAATCTTAAAACAAGTAAGAGACAGTGTAATAAAATGAATGGCTGATAGTATAATAAAATGAATGGTTTAGAAGTTGAATACATGCAGGGGTAGAGTTACTCATTAAATGGTACAAAAATAGAAAAGCATTTGAAAAGAATGTGTATACTGTTCTTATGTCAAATGAATTCTATTCAATCCATTTTCTTTTTGATCAATTGTTTAAGACATGGTCTCATTATATAGCCTAGGCTAGCCTAGAACTTGTTAAATAGATGATGCTGGGTTTGAACCGCACAAATCCATCTGCCTCTGCCTCCCAAAGGCTGAAATTAAAGGTGTTCACCACTATTCCAAGCTTAATCACAGAGTTTTATGGAAAAACTCATAATACTAAAGACTGTGATTATATTTCCACATAGTCTTTGATTCTTCCCCTATTGAGTGTGGACTGGACCTTTCTAGTTTCTAATAAGTAGAATATTAAAAGAGAAAAAACTAACTTTATAGTAAAAATATAGTAGTTATAATTTGAATCGAATACCATTTAAATGTTACCAGCAATACACTGATATCACATGCCATTGATATGGTGTAATGAGAAAGATTCTTTACCTGTATGGTACATAACCTCAAAATCCTTATACCTCAGTTCTAATCAGGAAATCATGAGAAACCACCAAGTAAATTTAGACTGAGAGGCATTCAATAAAATACTTGTATCAAGACCACAAACGATAAGAAGCAGAGAAACTATCCCTTTAAAATAGATGGAGGTATGCTAACTAAAAGCTACATGAGCTAGACCCTGGACCAGAAAATGTAGTTGAAGATAACCTTGAATTTCTGATCTTCCCACTGTGCATTACCACATGGTTTATGAGGTAGTGGAGATCCAACTAGGCAAGCACTCTACCAAGACATAGTATTAAATAGTTGTAGTGTAATAACATTTCACCAATGTCAGTTTCTTAGTCTTGATATTCACCATGATTATATATGATGTTAAGCTTGAGAAAGACACATGAGAAGTCTGTATTAGCTCTGCAACTCATTTGAAAGCCTAAAGCAAGTTCAAAATAAAAAGTTAAATAAAGAATACAGTGATAGGTAGATCAAAGACTGAAATATAAGAGCTGCAGCTATTCAGATGGGCATGGTGATGTCTTTAATCCCAGCACTCAGAGGCAGAGATAGGGGGATCCCTGTGATTACGAGGTCATCCTAGACTACACAAGGAGTTCCAGCCCAGCTAGGGCTACACAGATACTCAGTTTCAAAACACAAAAACAATTATGTGCTTCTTAACAGGATCAGGACCTTCCTAGTAACAATTTCAATGGTTATATACATAGAAGCCTGTGGTATTAATTTCTGTCACAATAGTGAAGTCTTTTCTAAACTTGGGACTGTGTCTTATGAAGTATCTACAAATAAAGAAACTTTTATAAATGGACTTTTTAAAAAAGTAAATAGTAAAGACAAACAATTTTATTTTGACTATACAATTCACACTTTTCTGGACACGATGAATGTTTAAGAATGTTCCAGTTTAATACTATGTCTTGGTAGAGTGCTTGCCTAGTTGGATCCCCAGTACCTCATAAACCATGTGGTAATGCAGTGGGAAGATCAGAAATTCAAGGTTATCTTCAGCTACATAACTGATCATAACCAACCTGTGCTATATGAGAACCTGATCCAAACAAAATATCCCTCATAACTTTCTGAGACACGTGGAGTAGCTACAATCCCTATTTACAGCAGATAAGTAGAAATTCAGATAGTTTCTTTTAAAACCTGTCAAATTCTGAGAATAGCAATTGATCTGAAATTATCTCTGAAGTCATGGAACCTGAGGCCATGGTAAATTTTCTTTTTAATAAAAATTAACCTTATATAAATGAATTTTATTTTTTAGAAACAAGTACATGGTTAATATTTTTAACAAAATAGTTTCTCAAGTGATACCTGGCATCGAGACAATAAATGTTAGGTGAATGAAGTGGAAAAAATCATTTGGAGAAGAAGTCTAATGTCTTGTAAGTACTATATATTTCTTTTGATAATTTTAAAGTGGTAGGCAAACAAATCTCTAGCTAGTTTTATACACTAAAAATTATAATATTGCTGGGCAGTGGTGAAGCATGCCTTTAATCCCAGTGCAGGCAGAGGCAAGTAGGTGGATCTCTGTGAAATTGAGGTAAGCCTGGTCTACAGAGCCAGTTCCAGGGCAGCCAGGATCACACAGAGAAACCCTGCCTCGAAAAATCAATTAATCAATTAATGATATTGGAATACTTTATTAAGACCAAGATTAAATCTTCATTTACCCCAAATCATGGGTGAAAAGATATCTATAAATAATTACAGGCAAATTCAGTTGAGTTCAAACATACTATCATCATTTAAAAAGAGTATTTATTATACACTGTAGTTTACCATATACAAGTTATCATTTACTTCTGAAAATTAATGAGTAGAATATGACAAACTTTTAATTCTATTATTTGTACAGCTACTAATTTGCTCAAGAACAGTTGGAACTGTAGCCTCTGATTTCCACCAGAGAATTTTAAAAAGGCATAATGTTTATTCCTTTGCTTAAATGAGCATTTAGGCGTAGAGACAGAGTTACGGTAGAAAGCAAAGTCAGAGTCCACCGATCATCTATACACATTACATACTTAAGCACACTTAGTTGTCACCACTAGAGATAACACTGAGTAATGAAAATGTAACAAATTAGTATTCAAAGAAAAGTCACTGACTGTATCCAAGACTGCATCTAAATTAGACTGTAAACGATGGCTCTCAAAGTATAACATATTCTGTGTGTACTAGATGCTTGGTTTGAATACACAACATATTGTTTAAACAGGTATACTTGTTTTAAAATTCCACAGCAAAATTACTTCAGTAAAGATTTATATTAAGTCAGTTACAATTCAAGATCCTCTAAACTCTTTGAATTAGGGTTTGTTTTTAAGTAAAAACTTACAACTATCATGTAACTGCTTTAAGAAGCACTCAACAGAAACGCCTGGAATTAATTGAGGATAATGCAGAAAAATTTCTGACTCCAGACATAATTGGTGATACATGAGTTAACACGATCTGAGAGCTCGGACTCGATCTGGACTCGTAAGATTGGACTCTTACGGCTGTATGAAAGTCAGGTCAGAGCCAAGGAGAACACTCACACCAGTTTTTCTTTCCCATTCCTAATAAGGCTGCAGATAACACCTGAGCCTCAGGGGTGACGATTAGGACCGGCATTTGGGGGAACTCCACCAAGGGTGGCAGTGTTGACAAGCTTTTCTTCTCATAACCTTTAACCTACATGTTAATTATGCCAACTGGGGCAACTCCAAGGTCGGCAAGCCAGGGTCCACCAACAGGCGCTGACAGCATTGACCTTTGCCCTAGTTAGCCTAAGAAAACAGACAAAGAGAGAGGTGCTTGCAGTACCCCAGGTGTGGCCCCAGTCTGTTTTGTCCCAAATTATCCAGCTTGCTCCATCTGTCCCCACCAGGAGTTTCGTCTCACCAGGGCAGGACAGCTTGGTTAGCCGCACCAACATGTTCAAAGTGACCGGGAGACTTGACCAGATACAAGGTGAGAGGCGGGCCTGTAGCTTGCAGAGGGCTTCTAGACTTCTAGGCCACGAGGGGTGCCATCACCTGCCAAGAAGCCCCTACTGCTCAGCTTCTGTCAGCTTCTGGGCTCCGCCGACCGCTCTTGCTTCGAGGCGTACCCGCCCCCTCTTCTGCTTTGCGCCGGCGCCGCCACAGAGGACAGTAAGGTTTCCGGGTCACGTACAAGTGAGAAAAAGGCAGAAGACTCCATCTCCCAGTCATCCTCATCCAGGAACCTAGGGGGCGGAAGAGGCGCACAAACTCTCACATGCGCTCTAGAAGCATAGCTGGGATGATTCGCTCGGCATTCTGGGAGTTGAAGTGTTCAGCTCCAGTGTCTCCGGACCTGGACTGGAGGTGTGCGCAGGAGCGGGGTGACGCCTGGCTTGTGATATCTGATTGGCTGTCTGGAAAAATGAAAAGTACTTGTAGTCCAGGGCCCAGACAAACGAGAAGATGGGGTGGGACTCCGTGTGGGAGGAGGCGGAGCCTGTGAGCTTTGGGCGCGAGCGGTCGAAAGGCAGTTGGTGTGGGTTCCGTTGCTTGTCTGGGCCAGCGGAACCAGCTCAGCTTCATGGCTGACTCTGAGGAGTTTCGGGCTTCACCGCCACCGCCACCTCCCTCGTCTCCGTCGTCAAGCACCTCTTCGTCATCCCTCAGCATGCCAGTGAGTTTGGGCTGGCGGGGTCCAAGCCGGAGCCACGGTCCAACGGTGGACCCGCTGGAGCAAGTGGAGCTGCAGATCGGAGACGTGAGTTTCCCCTCTGCGGCCAGGAGCTGCTTGCCCCGCCTGCGATTCTTGGAGTTGAGGACTAGCCTCCGCTCTCTTCGCCCGCATCTTTCTTTCCTTCTCCTTCTGTTTGCAGTCACTCGCAGCACCTCAACCTGGATCCTCTCTCCGCCTCCTCCCATCCCTCAGAGCATCTTGGGAGGTTATAGCCTCCCTGCCCGATGGTGCTTTCCGAGGGACTTGTGCTTGCGCTTCTAGTTGGCCACCGGCCCAGGGACAGCTGGTGATGCTATTGTGTGACACATACTTGCTCTGTGTTGGGTTTGAGCGGACCAGGACTAATCACAGCCTGCAGCAGAGATCATTGATTTCACTGATGGGTTAGATAGGACAGATTAGACAGATTCCTGCAATGCAAAAATTCTGTGAAGTTTTTGTTCCGTCTTGAATTCCCAGTAATCACTTCCTGACTCCAACACATATAACACTGAGGGGGTTGGAGAGTCACAGCGTCACTTTATAAGGACTCTTGAGAGGGAGAGAGGGAGAGGGAGAAAGGCAACTTCCTGGGAGAGCATTGAGGAATGACCACACTGAAGATTGGAAACTAGAACTGAGTGACATTTTTTTATTCTTTCGTCAAAAGAGATGGCCGAAATACTGGTCTAGGTTTGTTTGTTTGTTTCCCCCCGAAACAATATTGGTTACAAATAAATGTGTACAATGTTGACGTAATATTTAAAAAGTTATTTTATATTTTTGACGAAGAAAACATTTGATTTAAAAGTGAGATATTCATAGCTGTGTATGATTTTAGATGTTCTGTCAGCTCGGCTCAGAATATCAGTTTTTTTTATTTTATTTATTGTTCAAAAATAAGTGTTCATGGGTGAAATTAGTGGAACAGGGCTTTTCTTACGTCATTACCAGCACAAGTGAGGAAGTCCTTTGGATGGCTGTGTCACTTTTAGTCAAGAGGTTTCCAGGTTGCCTTGGTGAAATATATGAGAGTTGGATGTGTTTTCTGTTAAAAATACTGACTTGTCATATTTAGTGAGTATTCTTATGGCAGGTATATTTCCCCAAAGTTACATAATGAAAAAAAGAGGCTATGAATGTAGCTCGGGTAGAGCTTTGTGCCTCCCATGTTCTGAGACTTTGGCTTCAAGAAAGAACCAGTGTTTTGTTTTGTTTTTAAATTCATTTCTTTTAAGGAAAAACATGTGAGCATTTGATTGAAGGGTTTAAGCTCTATTTAGACTATAAAGTTAGATGAGGATTAAAAAAGTAAGTACGTGTGGGGTTCAGGGTGTAGCTCAGTGCTGGAGGCCCTGGTACAGATAAGCCTGTTTGACTTTTCTTTCTTTCATTAAATTTCAGGCGGCATTTTCACTAACTAAACTTCTTGAAGCCACATCTGCAGTATCAGCTCAAGTGGAAGAACTTGCCCTGAAATGTACGGAAAATGCACGGTTCCTTAAAACGTGGCGGGACCTCCTGAAAGAAGGCTATGATTCCCTGAAACCCGACAACTGACTTGCAGCTGTAGTCGCTTAATGACTCACACATAAGATATTTGCACATGGACCCCATGTATGGGGCTGCCTGTCTCCAGACGTTTATACTGAGAATGAAAGTTTTCTTGGTGTTCTTGACTTTGTGAAAGCAGAATACTGGGCTCTTTTATTTATGTGTTTTCTCTGATATGGCAGTATTTACCTTAAATGCTTTCTGCCTTCTAAACTTTTATAGACTCCTTTATGAAAGCTAATTCCAGCAGTAAGTAATTGTCATAATAGTGCTGCCCTGCAACCAGATCATTATTTGTTTTGTGAGTAGATGACAAGAATTCTTGTAGGGAGTTCAGCTTGGTGTGGTCTCCTAAGGCAGGCGACGAAGGTTTCAGGTGCGTGGTCCAGCTCCATACAACACCTGCTCTGAAACTGGTGGTGGCCGCCTTTATTTCCTTCCTCATCTCAGTACCCACAGCCATGTCACACAGCACTCCCTGTCTATGAATAAGACTCGATGAGTATAATTAAAAGCTACTTCTGATTCCTACATTTTAGGATGAAGACTGTTTCTCTAAGAAAATTGTATGAATCTAAACTTCATTGACTTGAAGGAAAAATACTCTTTTTTTTTTTTTTTTTATGTGAATTTGACTTTTTTTCTGTCTTGAAGCAGTTTTCCTGTGATAGTCTTTTGAGGGCCAGGACTACTGGGCAACACTGTGCCCAAGTAAACAGTTTTGAATTTTGATGATGATCTTAAAATATATTTTTTTCTCATTCTATGACTCCTTTTACTTCAAAAAATGAAAACTTTTATAGAATACATGCTTTTTTCTATTTTTATAGTTAACTGCTTTCATAGTTAATATTTCTCTTGATGTTCTATATGTTTGATTGCTGTCTTTGAAATACCTTATCAAATTTATGGCTGTATGCTTGGCATTGTTTAATGGAGCTTTTTGCAAGTTATTTACATAATTCTAAAGTTGGTTTCCAGTGTATCACATTTAACTGTTTCTCTGGGTTTCCTATCAGTTGACCTTAGTGTTAGATTCCACTCTATCTGTACTGTGTTTTATGTATTTAGTGCATCTATCTTCAAGCCATGTACTACCTTGATACATAGGACCTTAAAGTATCTTTGATGTGATGTCTGTGTAGATACATTGATGTGAATAAAACTCTATTCTAAAGTCTCACCGGGGAGCTATGGTAGGGGACAAATGGATGGGCAAAGACTAGTTTTGACATAGTCATAGTTAGTGATTTTTTTTCTTTAAATTAAGATCACACAACACATATGGTGAGATTTCTGTACCAAAGAATGCTTATTTCTGTGTAAGAGAAATATTTATATATTCTGGAAATTGCAATTTAAAAATGTATAAAAATAAATATAAGTGAATTTCTGTTTCTTTGGACTCATTATTTAAAACTTTATGAGATAGTTCAACCCTACAGAAAAGGTGAATGATTTAATTCCCATGTATTCCCATGCAGGGTTAAGTTTAGTTTTACTTTTCAGCTGTCCCCTCACCCCAAGCGTTAGGCTCACTGGAACTTTACGTTGCTACCTCTTACACCCATCCCCTTGTTTTTCTCACCATAGCCACTGTCTGAGAAGTATTTATTTTTTTTGTTAATTTTTAATTGAATGATATTAAATAGTTGTTGATTTGTATCCCCTGCCACTCCAAACCCTGCTTAGGACTGTGTGTGCTAAGCATGCACTCCTTGGACCCTTAAATTATGTTTTGAAAGTTCCCATACTTAACAGGTATTTTGTTTTTGAGACACAGTCTTTTAATATAGGCTAGACTGACCTTGAAGTGGCTACGTAGCCAAAAATGACCTTGAATTTCTACCTTGCCTCTACTTCCCAAGTGCTGGGATTAGAAATTGTCCCTTTTTGTATACTGTGTGCTTTATTTTGTGAGAAAGCTTCAGGATGATCACGTTCTTAAAGACCTACGATACTTTTTGTTTGTTTTGCTTTTTGAGATAGGGTAGCCCTGGCTGTCTTGGAACTAGCTCTGTAGACCAGGCTTACCTTGAATTCACAGAGATCCACTTGCCTCCTCCTACTGAGTGCTGGAATTAAAGGTGTTGCCACTACTGCCCCATAAGAAACTTTGATTTGTCAAGTATTTCATTACGAACTTCAGAGGAAAATATAGTAGTCTTGTTGACATGAAGTGAGCTGTGTCATGGGCACTGTGTTAGAATTGGTGAGCATTATTTTATATAAACTCTTCTGCTCTGCGGAAAGTGACATCTGTTCATAGAACAGAACATGGAAACATAGAACAAGTTCCCAGGGCTGGAGAGATGCTTCAGTGGCTCTTGCAAGAGGATCCAGATCTGGTTCCTAGCACTTCCATGGTGGCTAACAACCATCTGTAGCTCTGGTTCCAGATGACCTGACATGCTTTTCTGGCCTCTTTGGGCACTAGGGATGAGTGTGGTGCGTATACACACATGCAGGTGAACTCTTCCTCAGATCTCTTAAAACCCTCAATATCCAGTGACATCAAACTACTAATGCTTGTTTGTATCATACCTAACCAGCTAGCAGATTGGAGAGACCTGTTAAAGTTCAAGTCTGTCACTTTAGTGTCCTCGTGGTGTCATGGGTGCTCAGATATTTGGTCTGGTTCTGTGTTGTGCTTTTTTTTTTTTTTTCAATAAGGATATGGATAAGGTTTAGGGATCTTCCTGCCCCCTTTTGTGTGTATGTATGTGTGTGTACAAATGTGAAACTGGGATCAAACCTAAGGACCTGTATATATTATTAACCCTAGCCCTTGATATGAATTGTTTTTGTTTTTTAAACCAGGGTCTCATGTATCCCAGTGTAGCTTCAAATTCTGTATGTAGTCTCAGTTGGTCACAGACTCCTCATTCTGCTTCTGCCTCTCAAGTGCTGGTGTGATAGGTGCATGCCAGGCCGAGGTAAATTTTTAAAAATTAAGCAAATCATATTTAAGGTAAAGTGGTGAACTTCATCCAAACAGAAGACCAAGTAGAGGAAAAGGCCCTCAGGAGAGTTCTGTCAGCCTAGGATTGGATACTGATGACTTCTGATTTTGCAGTAACCTGTCAGCCTTCAGACTTGACAGAATTATATGAATCAGTTCCTTGTAATTTATAATTATCTCTTACATGTAAATGTGTTGCATGTATACACATACATATGTCTTTGGCAAGCTCAAATTATTATCTATAAATAGTGCTAATATTTGTATAGCATCCACCCCCAGATACTTTTTATTGAGAACTTTAAAAACATATGATGATCAGCTGATAGATTAGAATTGAAGATACAGACATGTTAGGTTATTACAAAAGTCCACGATGACATGGATGACCCAAACTAAGGCATTGGGTCCAGGGGCAAAGAGAAGTACATGGATCCCAGAAACCTTTATGAGATAGAATTTAAAAAATTTACTGAGATCATTCTACACAAGAATAGACGGACCCCCAAAGCAATTACGTGGTGGTGGTGGTGGTGCTAGTGCTGGTGCTGGTGCGTGTATGTGAGTTGCCCCAACCAGGGCTTCTGCCTGTACGACCAGGGCTTTTTCCCTGTCTCCCCACAGCCACCTAGGGCTTCTGCCCACCTTTCATCACTAGGGTTATCATCTTTCTCCAGCATCAAAGCTTTGCCTTTAAATGGGTAAATCTTGTGGGTTCTACAGACTTCCTGTCCACCTCTGTCCATCTGTCATGAAAACCTTAGTGCTAGGTGAAAGGATCACCAGCTTAGGTCTGTTCTTTTCCCCAGACTTCCCAATTGCTGAGAAGCCAAGAGTTTGGTTTCCAACTCTCAATTCTGAAAGGGAGCCCTAAGATCACAAAGAAGCTTTTCTCCCCCTAACTTCCCCCTTCATCATATACTCTGACTCACCAGACCTGAAAATGGACACTGAGATTGCGGCCTATAGGCTCTTGCCCTAACTGCCCTTAGCAGTAGTCAGTGGCAAATGCTCTGAGGGCCTTGCACTTTTAGGTCTTGGTTTTTATCTTCTTACCTCCTTCAGGCCTGCTTTGCTCTGATGCTTGAGCTGAACCTTAAGGATATCTATGACAACTCTTAAAAACTATCTTTACTCTATAATGCCTTCTGCCACAGCCTCCTCTAACCTGTTTTTTAAATAATTCAGCTTTCCCAAATGTGTGTGTGTGTGTGTGTGTGTGTGTGAGAGAGAGAGAGAGAGAGAGAGAGAGAGAGAGAGAGAGAGAAAGAATCCAGACTCTAAGCATATGAGAAACACACTCAACCCCCTTGCTGAGGGGGCTTCAGTAGGGATGAAGGCAGTGTGAATTGCTGTCACATTACATGGCTGACATGTGACCCAAGTTCCACTTCTCTGCACAGAGGCTGAGTGATCCCTGTCATATACACCCAGCTCTTCTGCCTCTAACATGTAGCATAGGTCATGTATTGGAAAAGCCTGCTTTGGAGTGGTGCAAGGCCTCGCTTCCCTCAGAATCCTTTAAGAGTAGACACTTTCCTTCGGCTGATGAGCGTGAAGCTTCCTGCTTCAGACTCAGGCTGTACCATCTGCGGTGGCATTGCAGCTGCCTAAAGGAAAATCCTACTTGGTGTCTCTCTGTCTTGAACCCTTTCTCCCTTTCCCAAGCTTAATTGACTAGGAAAACAAAACAAAACAAAAAAAACCCCACCTCACTAACAAGTTATATCTACGAACCGGCTGTTTAAACAAGGTAAAGCCACCTTTCTATGATGGCCAAATCTCTTTGGAGTAAAAACTATATGTAAAAAATATATAGAAAGAGTAGGAAACTTTTTCTAAAGCTTAGTGCCTAAACCGTTCTTTTAATTGCTCTGCTGAGATGTAACTATAACTCTACTATGAAACCCACCCATCTAAAGTGTACAATTCACTGGCTTTGACTGTAATGTCCAAGTTCCACTCTCAGATGCATTTTTATATTATGTAAAGCCAGGAAGATACATTCAGTTCCACTGCTACCCCTATGACTGGTGATCTCTACTTATTGTCCATCTCTAAGAATCTACTTATTCTAGTTATGTTGTATAAAAGGGACCACTCAGTATTTGTCCTTTGATCCCTTGCTTCCATCACTTCTTCATGCTATACTATTGATCACGACCTCATTTCTTGTAATGGCAGAACGCTATTCTGTTAAAATGGATATGCTCCACACTTTGCTTTCTCATTCTTCAGTTGTTGGCACTTGGCTTTCCAGATTCCGGCTCTTATAAAAAATACTACAAGAAATACTGCATGAGAGTACTTGTCTGAGTCCTAATTCCTTTGGGTTTGTATCTCATAGTGAAATAGGTCATATAGTAATTTTATCTTGAATTTGCTTTTTGTGGAAAGGCCAATTTTTCCCACAGTGATTGTCACTTTGCCTAGGTATGTATCTGAGTGTGGGTTTGTGTGTATGAGTGTGGTGTCCAAAGAAGCCACAAGAGGGCGCCAGGCCCTCTGGAGCTGGGGTTACAGGTTGTTGTGAGCTGACCAGTGAGAATACTGGAAATGAAACCAGGGTCCCCTGGGAAGTAGCAAGGTCTCTCCCAACCTTCTTGATGCCTAAGGTTTGAACTTAGATGAAGCAGTTTTCCCCTTTTGCTGTTCTCAGTTTTGCAGTGCTAGGAATCCTTCACCAAATCCAGAATCTCAAGGAATTATTGCTGTGTTTCCTTCTAAGAGTTTTGGGAGTTATCTTTAGGCTAACATACAAAATAACGACTTAGGATGGCATTTTCATACATGTGTGTACTTTGTTCTCACCTCTCACAGCCTTTGCGCCTTTGACTCTACACAAATATTACCCCTCCCTCACTCCCCTCCCCATCCTTCTCAGTACCTCTCAATACTCCTTCCCTCCCATGGGTCCCTCTGTAGTTTCATTTCACATACATGTGCATGCACACACACACACACACACATGCACACACACACGCACGCACTGGGGGGGGGAGAGAACAAACATATAGTATTTTGCCTTTTGAGTTTGGCTTATTTCATTTAACATATATATAATGAAACTTTATTCAGCCATCAAGGAGGGAAAGACATTTTCAGCAAGATGAATACAACTGGAGATTTCAATGCTAAAAAATAGGACACAAAATAAACACAAAAATCAATAGTATTTCTCTATATACATGATGAACTTACTTCAAATGAGGTTTCTTACAGATATATAGGAAGGCTACTGAATTTTTTGTAAGTATGTGAATTCTCTTTTTCTTTCAATGAACATCTGGGTTGTTCCCTTCCAGCATCTCTGTGCTATGTTAGTGAAGAGTACTTTTGGGTGTATCCCAATGAGTTGACTAGCTAGATCACAGGTGGTTCTAGTTTTAGAAACACTGTAGAGAAAACGTTGAGGTCCACGAACTTTCTAATGGAATCTTTAGGGTCTTTTAAATGTAATTTTGGGTTGTCTACAATAGGGATATATTAACTCCTCCCTGTCATATAGACTTTGAAAGATATACTGAATAAGAATTATGTAAGTGGGCACTTGTAGGAGGCACAGCAAAGAAACAGGAATGTAGGCACAGGAGAAAGCATTTGAGGAACCAGACTTGTTAAACATTCGAGCCTATTTTCTTCAAAGGAAGAAATAAATGACACCTGGTCACCTAGAAAGCTGGGGTTGGTGTTGTCTGGCAATTTGGTGATCTTTTTGCTGGTCTATGGAGCCAGCCTTCTGGAATTCCTCTAACCCCCCACCATATCCTGAGCATTGTGTAGGCCCTAATCCTGAGCCTTGTCTCTCAGTGACTAGAACCTAACTTACAAAATAGGCTCAATGTACTTTGTATCCTCCACCAATAATCTATCATTATTACAAATCCTTCCTCCTTAGGCCCTGAACACTGTTTATCAGCCAATCAAATTCATTCTTATTGTAAAGGTCACAGATGCTTTGCTCCTTCACTAGGGAGTTTCTATGTAGCTATGCCTAAAGCTTCATTGTGATAACTGTCACCTGGCAACCTTTTCCCAAAGTTTGACTGTGCTTAAATGTGTAGGAAAAATAAACGCCAAGGTCAGGCTCTGTAAGTTTTGAACCAGCACCTGCAAAACTGGTGCTGATTTGAGTTTCATTCCTCACCTTACATGGATGGTTTGCCTGCTGGCCATGATGCTGCTGAGGTTCCCAGCAGGCATTCTTACCTCATTCCCTGCATTAGAGGCAATGCCTTCATTCATTTCCCATTTAGTTCAGTCACTTACAGCTTTGTTTTATATGACCTTTATTATGCCAGCTTTGGCTCCTTCTATTCTTAGTTTCCACAGGACTTTTATCATGAAGGATGATGAATTTTGTCAAAGGCTGTGTGTGTGTGTGTGTGTGTGTGTGTTAAAATAATCATACGATATCTATCCTCTCCTACTTTTGTGTTATATTTGATTTATTGATTTGTGTATGATGGATCAACAAATTTACATCCCTGGATAAAACAAACTTGGTCATGGTGTGCAATCTTCCCATTCTGTAATCTGTTCTTGACTTTGATTCATTGGTGTTTACTGAGAGTCATTACATCTATGCACATCAAGGAATTGACAATAGTTTTTTCTTTCTTTATTGTTCTCTTCTCTGGTTTGATCATGGCTGTGCTGGGTTCATAGAGTATGATTGCTAGTGTCCCTTCACTTTTCACCTGAGGAACAGTTTGAGTAGCATTAGTGTTAGCTTTTCTTTAAAGTTTTGTTTGCAGGTAGTGGATATAAGTTGTTTATATCTTCTTGATTTAATTTTGTTTGGTTACATGTGTCTTGTAACCCTTTGAAACAATCAATTGATTGAAACATGAGGTTTATTTCTGAATTTGATTTCATTGATCTAAATGCTCTCAGTTCTGCTTCTCTGGCTTACCCATTTGCAATATTCTACCTATCATCCTGTTCTGTTTCCTCATGATGGCACTAACTTAAAACAAAGCCACTAGAAAACTCGGTAGGGAGTGACAGAAAATGCTGGTTCTGAGTTTAAAACAAAGCTTGCCTTTCTTCTTTATGTGTGTGTGTGTGTGTGTATGTGTTTCGTGTGTGTTTGTGTTTTGTTGTGTGTGTTTGTGTGTGTGTGTTTGTGGTGGTTTGTGTGTGTGTGTGTCTTGGGGTGAGCATACATGTGTGTGGAAGTCAGAGGTTGACATTAGGTGTCTTCCTCAATAGCTGGTCAACAAGTCTTCAGGATCCTCCAGTCTATACCTCCTCAGTACTGGGATTATAAGTATGCTCTACCACAGCTGGCTTTTTAATTCTTGTGCCAGGAATTCAAACTCAGTTGGCAATGTGTGTGCAACAAGCACTTTAGCAATTGAACCATGTCATAAGATCTACTTTTACATGTTAGAGACAGGATCTTTCTATGTTGCTGAGGCTGGCCTCAAACTTGTGATCCTTTTGCTTTTTCTTCTCCAATGTTAGGCCTACAGGTTTGTCTACCACACCTGGCAACAAAGCTTCCTTTTAATAAATATGTTGTGTGGACTCTTAAGTGTAGAGACTCAATGGGCAATACAAAGGATTCATTAAACAGCAGTGTTTCTATTTTACAAACAATCACATTTAAAGGTGTGTGTGTGTGTGATGTACACATGTGCACACACATGTCATGGTGCACAAGCATAGGTCAGAGGACAATTTTCCAGAGTCTATTTTCCTCTTCCACCCTTCCATGGGTTCCAGATATTGAGCTCAGGTCAGCACACTTGTGTAGTGATCACCTTTATCCACTGAGCATCTCACTGGCCCCTTACATTTTATCTGATGCTGTTGTCTTTGAGTATTATAAAACTTTAGACCTTAATTTAAAAGTGTCTGTGGGTCTTATGTTTGCTGATATGCACAACAGAAGTCTAGGAGCTGTGGGTAGAATTTGTGGCGTTAATAGATGAACAAAATATCTAGATTAAAAAGGCTCTGTTGTGTGCTTATCACTTTACCTCCATGCAGTGTGCATATATGCATGCTAGGTTTCCCTTCATTTGCTATGCAAATGTGTATGGATATACATGCACACATTGTCAGTATGATTACTTCTCTTTGTATGATCCCCAGCTACCTTTTCCTACCTGTGCCACTATAAACAAACTTGTCTTAGATATACATTTTGTGCTATTTGCTTCATATCAGCAAATCCTAGAAGCACTTCACAGTATTCTTGAGAATAAGTGGTTTCCAGAGCCAGTTACGAATAAGAATTGAGTCTAGATGACTGAGAAACTAGTGACAGATCACAGGGGTCTGTGAAAGCATCCGGCTTCATGAACTCAGTGGACATCTCCTGCAAGGGCCACATTTCCACCCAGATGAACGATGGAGCATATGCCTTCTGAGTTCCTTTTCTGTCAACAGACCTTCTTTGTCTGTAGTTGTACCAGAGTTGATGGATCATTTCCTTGAAAGGTCTAGTGGTCAATGTGTAGATAATTGGGTTCAAAGCACTGTTGATAGGCAGAATAAAAATCACCACCCAAGAGGTAATAGAATCTGGAAGAGAAAGATGAAACATCTGAGTGATGGTAATAGAATCTGGAAGAGAAAGATGAAATATCTGAATGATGATTGGGTGTTGTAAGGCATATCTTGCATCTTCTGTCTTCAGCCTCTCTTTTCTTTAATGTGACATAATTAAACGCCAAGTTATTTTCAGGATGTTTTTCTGTAGTGTCAGTGTTTAAAGGAATTCCAGTGCTGTGAAGGGAGGGCTCTTGCTGAGAGGCTTTTTCTGGATGCATCAGTGTGCCAACGAAAGAACACTACTGTGAGTATTTATGCAGAGTTATGACATATCATTATGAGTCCATTTAAAGACAAACCATGTTATTTAGCATTTATCATCATTTGCAACTGTTTTAACCAATAGAAGGTACATGTAGTATTTCTCAGAATATGTAGATTGGTCTTGAATGAATTTCTTGTATGTATTTGATTTTCTTCTGTTTATCTTTATGGCACTGCTAGGGATTGAACGGAGGGTGTTGTACATGCCAGACAAATGCTCAACTGGCTCCTAGGCCTATTCATTTTAAAAATAGGCACATATTTTAAGTCTTGCACACATGCGCATGTGCACGTACATGCATGTGTACATGTGTGTGCATGTGTGTGTGAGTGGGTGATACATGCAGGTACATGTGCCTATGTGTGCTCATGCATGTGGAGGCCAGAGGTCAATGTTAGGTTTTTTTTCCCCATTTTCTCCACATTGTTTTTTGGAACAAGACCTCTCAGTGAACCTAGAACTCACCAAATGTGCTAGTCAGTGATTCCTGGGATTCCCTCAGCTCTGTCTCCTCCCAGTGCTGGGATTATAGATGTGCTACTGCACACTTTGCTTTTCATGTGGTTGCTGGGGAACCCAAACTCAGGTTTATGTGGCAAATGTCTTAGAAACTGAGCCATCTTTGCAACATATTTAGGCTTTTGACAAAATATTTATTTCAGTGAAATATTGTTGAGTAGATAGCAACACAGGCCTAAAACTCCAACTAATAAGAGCCTGAGACAAGCCAGGTGTGATGGCGCACATCTTTAATCTCAGCACTTGAGGCAGAGGCATGCAGATCTCTGTGAGTTTGAGGCCTTCCTGATATATACTGTCAGTTCCAGGACAGCCAAAGTTACATAGAGAAACCCTGTCTTAAACATAGCCCCCCTCCCCACAAAAAAAGAAGCTGAGTAAAGTACATTGCCATTCTGAGCTATAGAATGAATGAAGCAACTGAACACGACTATGGCTCAACATAAAAAGTGAGAGAAAAAGATCTAGAGATACAGTTGGGTGGTGGAGGACTTGTCTAGTGTTATGAGGCCTTAGGTTCAACCCCTAATACCACAAATGAACAACCTAAAACATAAGCAAAGCATTACAAAACCAAAATCCCCAAACATGTTTAATGAAGTCCATCTTTTTTGGAAGGCCAATTTTGATTTGTATGTGTCTGTCTGTGTATATGCCACATGTGTGTGGGTACTCAAGGAGGTCAGAGGAGGGAGTCAGATACCCAGGAGCTGGGGTTGCAATTGGTTGTAAGCAACCCCATGTGTTCATGTGGGCACTGGGAACTGAACTTCCGTTCCCTGGAAGGACATACTTTCAATTACTGAGCCATGTCTGAAACTTTCTAATCCTGTCTTAAAAATCACCTTTGCATTTATATATATCAATATCACTACCAAATACTCAGGTTCTTGTCATGATATATTTGATACTATTGTCCCTGTTATTCTTCATAAATTGTTGGATTCTATTATTATCACCTGTGGAATCAAACAAAACTAAATTATGCCTATATAGATGTCAAAATGTGAATATACTCTGGACTATGTATGCAGTCAGCAGGGGATACTTGTACAATTTTTTTTGTGATAAAATATGCATGACATAAACTTTGCATGTTAACCTTTTTAAATGTGCAGCTCCATGGTGCTGAGTGCATCTACATTGTCAAGCATGTCTCACCACCACTGGTCCCAGAATGTTCTCATCTTCCCAAAGGAAACCGTGAGTGTTAACCCCATCTCCTACTCTCCCCTTCCCATCCTTTAGCAACCGCTAGACTACGTTCTGAATTTGACTATTCCAGGAGTCTCATGTAAGATGAATCATAAAACATGTGGCGCTTTTCTGTCGGGGCTATTTACTCAACACAACACCTTCAAGATTCATGTATAATGCAGCACGTGCCAGAATTTCTTTCTAAGGGCTGATGAGAAGGCTCAGTGGGGAAAGGTTCTTGCTACCAGGTCTGACAACCTGAGTTTGATGCTCAGAATATACATGGGGAAAGGGGAGAATTGACTCCAGCAGATTGTCCCCTGACTTCCATATGTGTGTCATAGCACACACATGAAATAAACAAATGTAAAAATATTTTTAAAAGAATTTCCTTTATTTATAAACCTGAATAATGATCCATGTATATGTCTACTACATTTTGTCTGGCCATCAGCAGACACTATATGATCCGTGTATATGTTTGCTATGGTTGATTTGTCTGGCCATCAGCAGGCACTATTCGATCCATGTACATGTTTGCTATGGTTGATTTGTCCATCCATCTGTAGACACTATACTGCTTCTGCCTACAAATGCTGCTCTCAACATTGGTGTGCTGATATCTATTTTAGTTCTGGCTTTCAATTCCCTTGTGTATTTCTCCAGAACTGGAATGGCTGGATTGTATGGCGATTCTATAGCTAATATTTAACAATCTCTAGTATACTCCTCTACAGTAGCCGCACCATGTTCAAATCCTACTATCAATGCACAAGGTGTCAAATTTCTCCTCCTCACCAATATGTTCATATTCTATCACTCAGTGTGACAGCCACTGTGATGCATGTGATGTACATTATTTTACAATGCTGCATTGTTTTCTATTATGTCACACTCCGGTGCAGTGTCCTTTATCATATGTATTGTAGGGAGAAACATTTCTCACATTCTAAAAAGTAAATTCATGATTTAGTAATTATTGGGTTGTTTTCCTTTCTGGTCGTTTTAAGCAGGCAGCCCAATTTAAGCACTGTATACCATTGTCATGGTTTGGTCTCTTTGTTTTCATGAGAATTGTGGCACTAGGCATTTAAGGAAAGAACTGAACAGTTCCTCCCAGTAAGCACTTCATCGACAATGGAGCCAGAGTCTACACTACTCTGACTAATAATTCTTGAAACAAGTTGTTAAGAGTAGCAATTGTCTTTTTAAAAGACTAACTCTGCACGGATTTATTCTTCCCAGGAAAAGATTGTACCTGGTATTTCCACCTGAAGCAGTGAAAGAAACTTCAGTACAAAAATGGGAATCCAGCACAATGCATCGGTAAACACGATAAAGAAAAAGCGTTTGGCGAGGATCATCTCCTTCTTCACTTGCTTCTGTATTTCAGTCGCTGTTATGGTGCTTTGATGAACACTGTAAAACATGCTTCCATAGGAGAACACAATGATGATAAATGCCACCAGGTTAATACCTGTTTAGACCATGAAGAATATTAGTAGTATGTGTTAGCATTCTCTAAAGACAAACAGATAAAACATGGCTTAGATGTTACCATTAAAGATATTTAATTAATGTGGTATTTATTTATTCCCGTATTTATTTTGTGACAAGGTCTTATTGTGGAGTTCAGATGAACCTTCAGCTTGACTAGGTAGCCTAGGCTGGACATCAAAATATAGTCCTCCTGCCTCAGATTACAAATGTGAACCAAATCTTCTTGACCTCCATTTCCAATTACACAGTCTTATCACCCTCACTATCTCAGGTAATGTCTCAAAGGTCTTGTCTTTCCTCTCTGCCTCCATTTGCTGGGGATTCTGCAGATCCTCTAGCTCCAGGCTTCCTCTCTCGCCCCATCCCATCAGCTACCAATACCCAGAGGCACTCTTCCTAGGCACATGCTGGCCAGTGAGAACCAGGTAAGCAATCTTCACTCTCCTTCCTGTCTTTCAATTCCAGTTCCCCAATCTCATCCCCAAACCTGTAGCAGACCACCTGCAAGGGCCTAGCCCTCTCTGACCCCACTGTCTGGAAACTATAACAAACCTTTCAGCAGACCCAGCTTTCCTTCATCTGATCCCTTTCAGCTCCATCGCCCTTACAACACATCCCTGTTCCTTCACGTTAGTTCCCAAAACCTAGAAACATGTTCAACCTGGGACTCCCTTGGCCAAACCAGGCAGGGACTCCTTACCAGGAAACACACAGCCACCACACTCTTCTAAGATTCAAAGAGAGCAACAGAAACCAAGGAATGGAACACTCAGGGAACAAAGACAAGACATGATATCAATGCATAGAGTCACAATGATCCCAAACCCTGATACCTAGATGCCAGTGCAAATACAACCCCACAGCCATTAGAAGCCAAGACAATGTTTCTCCACTGGAACCCAGTAACTCCACTACAGCAATATAGTCACAGCAAAAACAAGGATTTCAAAGTAGCTAATATGAATATGCTTAAGGACCTCAAAGAGGATATGAATGAATCTACTAACCAGTCTGTGAGAATACAAACTAATGGTAGGACAGAATGATGAGAATGGTTCAAGACGTGAAGTAGCCATAAGATCACTGAAGAAAACTGAAACTCAGGTAAAACCGGAAGTGAAAAATTTAGGAAGTCAAACAAAAACCTCAGAGATAAATGTCATCGACAAAGTAGAAGACATGGAAGAGGAAATTTAGGGCATTCAAGACAAGGTAGAAGAAATGGATACCCCGATCAAAGAAGACGTTAACTCTAAAAAATCCAAGCACAAAACCTTCAGGAAATCTGGGACTTCATGAAAAGACCAAACCAATGATTGGTTTGAATAGAGGAAGGAGAAGAAACCCAGGGCAAAGACGCAGAAAATGTTTTCAACAAAATCATAGAAGAAAAATTTCCTAACCTTAAGAAGGAAGGGACTATCAAGGTACAAGAAGCATACAAAATACCAAATAGACTGAACCAGAAAAGAAATTCCCTATGACACATAATAAAAACATAAACAAGAGACCAACTAACATATAAAGGCAGACCTACTGGAATAACCTCTGATTTCTCTCAGTGGAGACTGATATAGCCAGAAGGGATGTTTTACAAACTCTAAGAGGCAAACACAGATGCCATTTCAGATTACTATAGCCAGAAAAACTTTCCAGTCAGAATAGATGAAGAAACAAAACCATCCCCAATAAAACCAAATTTGTCTATGAAATCCTCTGGAGAAGTCACTAAAAGAGCAGTTCTCAACACAAGGGTTGCTACCCCTTTGAGCCTTGAGGTTGAACGTCCCTTTCACAGGGGTCGCCTAAGGTGATTGGAAAATACATTATGATTTATAACAGCAGCAAAATTACAGTTATGAAGTAGCAATGAAAATAATCATATGGTTGAGGTCACCACACATGAGGAACGGTGTTAAGGGTCATAACATTAGGAAGTTGAGAAACACTGGGTTAGAAGGACAGAAGTTTTTAAACAATGGAAGACATACATGAGTTTCATACTGCGAGATATTCTAGCAAGAGCTGGAACACAGGAAGACTTGCAAGGCAGGGTTTCTTACCAAGAAAAATTACCACTGAATAAATCTGGGCTCCAGTACTTCCCGTGTCTTCTGAATGAAGAGGAAAGCATACTCCATTGGTGCCATAGTAGTTTTTGAAAAATTCCTTATTGCCAAGTGGAGCAAAAGCCACTAGAAACCCAATAATCCAAATGAAAATCAGAACCGTGATTGTCCTGCATTTTCGAGGCCTTAAACACCGAAAAGGATACACAATGCAGATATATTTTTCCAACGTCAGAAATGTTAAAAGTAAAACGGATACTTCTGTGGACAGAATGGCCAACGACCCCATGAACTGACAGTGAACACTCTCCATCCACGGCTGTGCATGCTTGTTGTACTCTCCCCGAAACTTGAGGTCAAAGGCGCCGATCACAAATAAATATACTCCCATCAGGCAGTCAGCACCTACAAGGGTCCAAAGTTTACAGGTTCAGAGGAACACATTGTATGGGTATCTTCACACAAAACATTTTAAATGACCTACTTCTCAATATTATGAAGAAATTTTATTCTCCTAAGAATTCCTAAGTTGGTTATATAGTGGAGCAGGAGAGTGCTTGCTTAGCATGAAAAAGGAAGAGCAGCCAGAGTTCTTACCCTCCGAGTCATCTCTCCAGCCTCCTGAAATCCACGTTTTTTAATTGAAAAAAATTTCATACCATAGATTCTGATTATGCTTCCCCTACCCCTAACTCTTCCCAGATCCCAACTCCACACTTACCCAGCTCCCCACCATTTCGTTCTCTCTTTTTAGATAAAAAAACCCCAAGAAACACACACAAAATTTAAAAAACAACTCAAAATATACTAGCAAAAAACCAATAAGACAAAAAAAAAAAAAAAGGCAAAACAAAGCAATATGAGATAAAAGTCTACAAAAAGACCATTGACTTTGCTTGTGTTGACCAAATACTCCTGCATGGGACCTGCCCTCAAGCGTGGTTAATACACCCAAATCAGACTCCACTGGAAAAAACTAATTTTTCTCCAATGTGAGCATTGACTCTATTTTTTTTTTTTTTTAAAACAATGTAGTTGTCCTCCAGCCTTGCATAGGGAAATTGAACTTGACTCGGAATTTTGTAGCTAACCATACAGAGTTGTAGACATTTTGTGAATTTTGTTTCTCACATTGCTTGCATAGAAAAGAAATTAGAACTCAGACTTTGCGCAGTGACTGTAGTAGTAAACATGGCCACTCATGCAATGGTGGACATTGTATGGAAGGCTGCTTTACTTAGTTGAGGGGCTACAGACACATCCTCAGGTTTGGGACCCAGGCTGTAAACAAACATCCTGAAGCTGATTTTTTGTTTGTTTTTCTTTGTAGTCCTCATTTAACATAATACTTTAAATTACATTTTGAAATCTTAAAAAAAAATCAATCCCACTTGGAGACATCTCCCTATTTACATATTTTAAGTTGTGAGTGAAAATTTTCTAGTAGCTCAGAGAACTGAAAAATGTCCAGCTGTAAAGTCAGTGTTTATGACCTGGACATGCAAACCAATCAACGTGCAGCTCTGGGTGTGACCACGAAAAGCAACAGTTTCTTTTGTTTTCTTTTTAAATTTTTTCTTTTCTCTGAAAACAGGTTCCTTTCTCATGCAGTATATCCTGATTACAGTTTCTCCTTCTTCTATTCCTCCTAGTGCCTCTCCACTGTCCCTCCGCTCCGGGACTACCCCCTTTCTGTCTCTCATTAGAAAAGAACAGACTTCTAAGTGATAACAATCAGACATGACAAAATAAAACATAATAAGATAAAGCAAGAATTCTTATATTAACATTGAACATGGCAATCCAACAGGAGGAAGAGAGTCCCAAGAACAAGCACAGGAGTCAGAGACCCACTCATGTTCACAGTACTTAAAATATAGGAGTCCTATGAAAATAGTAAGATAATGACTATAATATATACACAGAAGATCTGGTGCCGACCTGTGTAGACCCTGTGCTTGCTGCCTCAGTTTCTGAGAGCTCATATGTGCTTTGCTTAGTTGATTCAGAAGGAGAAGGCAACAATCTCATCTACAGTAAAATCATTCAGATTAAAAAAGATTTATTTATTCTATATTTGTGTGTGTTGTGCACACATGCCTGTCTTAGTTTATGTACCCCACATGTATATATGTGCTATGGTGGCCAAAGGGGGTTGGAACCCCTGCAATTGTAGTTACAGGTGGTTGTGAGCTGTGTGATTGTAGGTGCTAGGAACCAAATCTGGCTCCCCTACAAGAGCTGTGCTTGTTCTTAACCTCTGATCGCTCTAGCCCTGATGCTTAAAGAGAATATGCTTTAGAAATCATGCCCTGCATGAGAACATAGTTGTGAATGAGGCCTTCTTTAAACTGTGTAAGATGGCTGAACTTTGAACTTTCTTAGTAGTTTATTATTATTGTTATTCCTGTGTGTGTGTGTGTGTGTGTGTGTGTGTGTGTGTCCATCCATATGGGTAGAGGCTGGAAGAAAGCATTGGATCCTGTGCAACTGGAATTACAGGTGGTTATGAAGTAACCCCTCTTAACTGTTGTGCCATTTCTCCCTCCCCTATGCTTTCTTGCTTTAAAAACTAATTTTCTTATGACTAAAGTGATTTATGTTTTTTTCGTAGAAAATGCAGAGATAACACAGAAACAAAAAGAAGATTTTTAAATCTCATAATTCTAACACTCAAGGAACTTGTTTTCTCTCTTAAATTTTCTTTGAAGATTTGTTTATTTTGAGTATAGGTGTGTTTGCTTGCATGTAAGAATGTGCATCATATGGGTGCCTAGTATGGACAGAGGTCAGAAGAGGGGGTTGGATCCTCTGGAAGCGGAGTTAGAATAGTTGTAAACTACTATGTGGGTGCTGAGATCTGACCCTGAGTCTTCTGTGAGAACTACAGGTACTCCTAACTGCTGATTCATCTCTCCAGCCTCTGTAGCCTCTCCCTCTCTCACACTGTGGGTCATAACTGTTTGTTTGCTTGTCTGTTTGTGGGCTTGTCTGTCTGTCTCTTTTAAAATATTTTATTCTTATTTTTATTATGTGTGTGTATAGCTGTGTTCGTATGTGGGAATGTGCACATGCTGGCAGGCATCTTTGGAGGCCAGAGGTGTTGGACTCTGTGGAGCTGAAGTTATAAGCTGTTGTCAGCCATCTCATGTGGGTGTTAGGGACCCAGCTTGGGTCCTCTGGAAGAGCAGTATGTGCTCTGACCACTGAACCATCCCTCCAGCCCCACAGATTTCATTTCCTAGCAACAATTTTGCACATTTCAAGCCGAGTTCCTCCCTAACCAGGAAATTACTCACAGCAGAGAGAAATGATCGACATGGCATACAGCTGGTTCTCAGATCTGATGTATGGTCTCATACAAATAACAAAGATGTTTCCAAAGCAGGTAATTGCAGATACAACCCAGACAAAGACTCTTTGGATGATGCTTGCCAAGAGGTTCTCAAGAGATGAAATCCCATCCGTGTTGGGCTTACAGCTGCGCACATGTGGTGCATATCCACAGTACTGAAATTTCTTAAAATATCTGATTACAAAGAGAAGACAAAATTATAACATATATTTTACTTAATGTCATCATTGACATATGTTTCCAACATTTTCTCAGTAGAAAATGTGTTCATATATGATTCTTTGGAATAGAAAATATTTCTTTAGCAAACATAATTCTGAAGTTCAAAATTTAACTCTTAATCACTTGACTTTATAGTAAAAGAATGTGTGGGTAAGAACTGCAAGCAGGCATGACGAATGCATGTTAGATATGTCTTAGCATACACATAAATGGTTAGCTTGTGAACAACAGAAGGGATTTATCCAAAAAAGCTTCCAACGGCTGTTTCCAGAATTCAATCCATACAAACCAACGGTTCTCAAACTGTGGGTCGTGACCCCTTTGAGAGTCGAATAACCCTTTCACAGGGGTCACCTAAGACATCAGAAAATACAGATATTTACATTACAATTCATAACTAGCAAAACTACAGTTATGGAGTAGTACTGAAAATAATTTTATGGCTGGGGATCACCACAACATAAGAACTGTGGTAAAGGGTGTAACTGGTATAAACATATGGTTATGAAGCTCAGACAACCATAGTTTTGCCACAGCTGATCTTACTGCTTAACTCTCAGGAGAAAAATAAAATTCTTTCTATTTGCTGCTCCCATGGCTTTTCTGTTACAAAAGTTATAACCTAGCATTACATTAAGTTATTATCTGTAACTACTAACCAAGTCTATTGCTCACCCTAGATTTTGAAACACAATGAAGAATTAAGTGTTGAGTGAAATTTTTCATCTATAGAGATACCTGCTTGGATAAAGACATCACCTAGATAAACAAGAATTGCTCTTGTATCAGCAGCAACACAAACACCATTTCCTGGGTATGTTCTAGATACCAGGAATGAATTCTCTAATGAACTCCACGAGATCAGTGTTAGCAATACCGTAATAGGAGATAAATCTTCAGTGGAGGAGAATTGTTTGACAGGAAATTTTCTAGTAATAGTAGAGATTGGAATTCAGACTGTATCAGTCTGCCTTACTGGCAAAGAGTGGTGGCAAAACAGAAATGATCTCTATAGCATAAGTGTAAATAGTTGCAATAGTAAACGATATAAGGTGGAGGTCATTCTGTGTCTTGCACAAGGGCAGGGCAGTTGCTACTATGTCCATCTGGTTGTTTGCATTTCTCTATGGACTATGATGAGGTGGAGCAGAATGTAAGGATGAGTGTGCTGTTCCTTCTTGTTTTAAGAGTCTGAGGCTGAACCACTTTCACCACAGAACCTCAGCGGGTACTTGTTTGCTTGTTAAGCTGCTTAGCATAGATTCATCTTTTAGCAATAGTGTCTTTGTTTCTTCTGAGGGAAGCCATTCTCCAGCCACAGAAATTGTGGTGGATGTTTAGTGGAAGCCCTCCCTAGCTCAGTGTAGGCAAATACCCTAAGAGGAACCCTGAGCCTTTTGTTGATGGCATGCAAATGGTTTATTTCAGAAGGGCTTGGCTAAGACCACTGTTCAACACTTGTTCCCATGATTCCTGCCCATTAATGGCTCTTCTTTCACTTATTTCTAGATTCTGTCAGCTGCACTGGTTTCTTGCAATAAACTCTTCTTGGCCAGACTGTTTTGTTTTGAACAAGCAAAGAAGCTTATGAAAGCCTTGTCTCTGAGGAATCATGGGAAAGAGAAACAATGCCCTGTGTTAGATTTACAGCACAATGAAGATTACAGAGTGGTTGATAAGACACTTCTAAATTATTGAAAATTACCACAGTATGAAGAATGATTTTGTGCTTGCTATGATAGCAACTTAACTCAAAACATTTATAAGGCCTAAGATCAATGCAAAACCAGACACAACGAATAGAACTCACAAAGGTTACCATTTCACCCATGTACTTTCTCCAATCACACTCTGATATTAGGGAGAATTTTCCCCGAGAAAGAGTTCTTCCACATTCATTAATTTGTAGCAATTATTTATATCTACTTAATTTTGTATATTACATATTTATATATTATATATTTATACGATCTATAAACACATATTTAAAAATAAGAAATAAGTAATTGCCACAAATTAATGTGTGTGTTGTGTTGTGTGAGATGTGTGTATATACCTGACTCATGTGTGCTGTGAATGGATGTGTAGGTTAGACTGTGGCTTCAGGTGTTGATCCTGACCTTCTACCTTGTTTTCAGAATTTCTCTTGTTTGTTGCTGCACTTCATATTCTAGGTTATTTGGTACCCACGATTCAGGTTGGACTGTCCTGTCCCTGGTCCCAGCTCACTGGAGGAGTGCTGAGATCATACACACATACCCCTTGTTCTATGCTTAACTTGGGTACCGGGAATCTGAACTAAGGCACTTTGACCTGCCGAGCCATCTCTCCAGCCTTGCTTGTAATTCTTTTCTATTACTTATATACATTCTTATTTCCTCATCTGGTGGTACTTACACAAAGCTTACATCACTAGCTTGTTGGCTAAATATCAGCATCTGTGACTGGTATCAGAGATGCATGTGTTCTGTAAGACTGCGTAGACCCCTCTTGATATTTTAAAATTTTCACATAAATTTTATTAGAGTGTGGAAAACTAAAATCTGTCCAGCTAATGCCAAACTTTAAGAGTTAGTTATTGATTACTGATGTCTGAGACTATCTAGGCTATGGAAAAAATCCAATAGCCTGGGAGTTTAAACAATAAGCCTTTATTTCTCAGTTTCCCATGCTGGGAAATCCAAGGTCAAGGCGCCAGCATATTAGATACCCAGTGAAGTGCTGCTTCCTGGCGCATTTTTACTATGTATTCTTACATGGTGAATGGTGCAAGAGAGATCCTCCCTCCTTTCTTTTCTTCCTCCCTTCCTCCTTCTTTCCCTCCTTCCTTTCTCCTTTTATTTCCTAGAGTTTGATATTTTTAACTTTCTTATTTTCACTCTTTTGTGTGTAATTCATGGTAGAGACTTACTTGGTTCTAGGCTCAAATGGTTCTAGGCTCACATGGTTACAGTCTCACATGGCTATAGGCTCACATGGTTCTAGGTTCACATGGTTCTAGGCTCACATGGTTCCAGTCTCACATGGTTCTAGGCTCACATGGTTCTAGGCTCACATGGTTCTAGGCTCACATAGTTCTAGGCTCACATGGCTATAGGTTTTCATGGTTATAGGGTCACATGGTTCTAGGCTCACATGGCTATGGGCTCATATGTTTATAGGCTCACATGGCTATGGGTTCATATGGCTATGGGATCACATTGCTATAGGTTCACTTGGTTGTAGGCTCACATGGTTATAGACTCACATGGTTATAGGGTCACATGGTTATAAGCTCACATGGTTACAGTCTCATATGGTTATAGGCTGAGATATTTTTAGACTCATATGCTTATGGATTCACATGGCTATGGGTTCACATTGTTATAGGCTCACTTGGTTCTAGGCTCACATGGTTCTAGACTCACATGACTCTAGGGTCACATGGTTATAGGCTCACATGGTTATAGGGTCACATGGGTGCTGGTGAACTCAGGTACTCAAGTTTTCATAGCACTTTCCCCAACTGAGCTATCTCTCCACTCCCTCTCCCTCTTTCTCCTCCCTCTTGTGGGAATTCATCAAACCCAGAGCTTTGATGTACAAGCTCCAGCCTTTCTTAAGTTAATTTTTGTTTTGAGACAGGGAATCATTGTGAAGCCATGACTAGGTTTGAATTCTCCATATAGACCAGGCTGACTCCCAACTTAGAGATCCACCATCTCTGTTTCCCAGTTGCTGGGATTATAGGTGGTGTGCCACAACCCTGGTTTTCAATGCTTTTTAAAAGTGGTACTGATGCTGTTCATGAAGGCTCTGCCCTCAGGAGCTAATCAGTTTTTCCAGGCTTCACCTTTTAATAATACTATCACTTTGGGGTTAAGATTGCAACATACAATTTGGAAGAGGGACACAAATACTAACCATACAGAGACAAATTAGTAGAAATTGTTAATATTTTATTTATATTTAGTATGAATATATTATGTGGGGACATAAAAAATAAAATCAAGGTGAACAACAAGAAAACATCTACTTACATGTGAGAGAGATTTATGAGAGGTCTAAACATCCTTTGTTGGATATTTGAAATTTCTATTCCTTCAAGGCTGCTAAAAATACCAAGTAACAGTCAAAAGAACATATGTTATCCACAGTATAATAAAACAATTGTTTTTGTGAAAGACGATGTAGTAATGTGCCTTTAGTTAACATTATTCTAAGTGAAATGCTCAGACCCAGCATATCGAGACGCTTTCTTGGTTTATAGACATGTATATCCTTTAAAAAAGAGTCTTCACAGTTCATGATACAATGCCTAATGCATGATAATCAGACAATAAATGTTTGTAGAATAACTGCATACACCTTATATTCTGGACATGTTTAATTTTTTCCAATACCTTTTAAGTCATACTTTTTCTAATAAAGTGCTATTTTATTGTAGAATAGTTAGATAAGATGAACTGAGGCTTATCTTTTAAAGACAATTAGACATTAACAGAACTTTTGTCCCCCCCCCCCCCCGTGTGTGTTGTCGGGGTCATGATTCACATAGCTAGGAAATTCCATTTTAGGGTAAGTTTGTTAATCTTTGTTGTCAACTTGACACACTTGAGAAAAGAAAACTTCAATTGTGGAAACTGACCCTATTGTTTTGGCTAGTGGACATATCTGTGGGTCATTTTCTTGATTAATGATTGATGTCAGAGGATTAGGAAGCCAGTAAGCAGCATTCCTCCATGGTTTCTGCTTCAAGCCTTCAGTTCCTGCTTTGACTTTTCTCAATGACAGATTATAACCTATAGGCCAAAGAAACCCTTTTCTCCCCAAATTGATTTTGGTCAGTGTTTTATTACAGCAATGTTTTATTATAGCAAACTAGGAGAGATACCTATAGTAAATCTTTACCCAGAATTAATGGAGCAATGAATATGCCCCATACATTCAGAGAACATAAATGCACAATTCAGTATCTTAAACTTGGTGCCACAGAGAGATGTAGAGGTTCATTATCATTTAATTTTTAGCTTATTAACACATGATATAGGAGCAATAACTATATGTCTATAGTCCACTAAGGACTCATATTTTTGTGGAGCTGGAAATAAAACATAATTAAAAGACACAAGAGCATGTCTGCTATTAGTATTGAAGTAAAACTGTATATACATATACTTACAGAGACTTGAGTTTGGCAAGATAGTCAAATTGATTTACTTCCATTTTCTGGATTGGGTTATAAGAAATATTCCTGAGTTAAAAAAAGACAGCCATAAGTCATTCCTAAAAATTGTTTGGGCAAAGAGAATGTATTTGTTGACTTTGAATGAATTTGAGACATTTACCAAAAAATTATAGTACAACTCAAAGTATATTGAGATTTTAAATGTAAGCCCTGACATGATAGAGAAAGACCTCCATAACACTGGCCTAGCAGAGATTTCCTTGGATGTAATTTCCAAAACACAAACAACAAGAAGAGCCAATAAAGACCACATCAAACCCAAAAGCTTCTTCACATCAAGCAGTGATTTCCTTGGATGTGATTTCCAAAACACAGAAAACAACAAAAGCCAAGAAGGACCACATCAAGCCCCGAAGTTTCTTCACATCATGAAAGAAGTTTACAATGGGGAAACATAATTTGTAAGGCCCTCTCTTCATTTTTCTCTTTCTACCTCCACTTATCTCTCTCTCTCTTTTTATTCTGCACACACTGCGATAAGCACACACTCCTCTACCCCTGAGCATCTATTGGGGATGGATTAATGTCCAAAAAAATTTAGGGAAGTCAATGCAATAGAAAAAAGACAAATAATCTGACAATGAAATAGACAATGAACATGAGGAGATATTTCTTAAAAGAAGACACACAAGTGGCCAACAGATATGTACAGCAACATCAGAATCAGTATTCATCAGAAAAATGCTAATTTACTTATTAGACACAGAGTATAGCTGAGGATGACACTGTACTTCACTAGATTGGCCTTGACCTTTGAACTTCTTAACCTCAAGGACAGGGAGCCACATAAAATTCTATTGGTCATAAATTAGGCTGGGTGTTATATTTTGTTATAGTAGCAGAAAATGAACTAGATCAACAGCATTGAAGGGAAAGATATTCTTGTTCATGGTATTGGAAGACTCAGTCCATATTAAAGTTTATAAATTTATGTAAGACACCAAAGGAGCCCAAATAGCAAAAGCAGTATTGGAAAAAAGAACAACGTTAGGGTTCACACAGTAATCTACAGCTGTGCAGACCAAAGAGGTCAACTACAGAGCCCAGGAGCAACCCTACTGAGACAGAATCAGATAACTTTTGACATAGGTGCCAAAGGCATTCAGCAAGGAAGGGACAATCTTTTTAACAGTGGTGGGAAAATTAGATAACCTTGTGCAAAAGAAGAGAATTAGGCCCTTACTGGACCATGAACCCAAGCCTACTCAAGAAGGACCATGTGCCTAAATGTAAAGCTATCAAACTAGAAGAAAATACAGGAAGAAAATCGTATTGAATGGATTTGAGTGTCTTAGATGTGAAACTGGAAGTATAAACAGGAAAGTAAAAGATGCAAAAATGGCAGTGTATTAAAATTAAGGAGCACTATGATAGAGGGGAAAACACACGTGAGTCCTCTGTCTCTAGGATACACAGGATTATAAAGAGTTAAAACTCAACAAGTACAAAAGGAGATCACATAAAAATGAATGAAGCACTTCAGTAGTTTTTTTTTCCTCAGAAGATAGACGGGTGACCAAACACGTGGGAAAATACTCTACACCATTGTTTTCAGAGCTGTGAAAACCAGATCCTCAAGGAGTCTCAGCTACGATTGCTGTGAGCCAGAGACATGGAAACGACAGGTGTGGGAAGAATGTGGAAACTGGAGCTCTGTGCACTGAGAGAGATGTGCAATGGGAGATGCAATTAAACAGAAAAAACCAAAACTACCATTTGACCCAGTCACGTAATGTCTGGGGGTGTGCAGGTGGTCTCTGGCTCAGGATTTTTTCACTTTACAACGGTGTAAAAGCAATAGACCTCTAGTGGAAGCTGTACTTTAAGGGTGTTAGTTACCATGGTTTAGTGGTAGAGTGTTTGCCTATATGCATTATTCATCTCTGAATACAGTATTACTGTCTTGATACAGCACTACTGAGGAAGGGAGGCATAAAGGGACAAATGAAAAGGCGGTTCCTCTTTAATCTTTCCTTGGGCTAGTAGTATGTGTTATGATATAGTATGTGCTGCAGCTCCCAGCCGGCCACAGAAACTCAAGAGTACAAAGAGATACTCTACAGTGCACTGGTTCCTAAATTACAGTGGTTGAAAGATTATTCATATTAAACGAACTTTAAAGATAATAGCTCTGATTTATGATGCCTCCATTAGGTAGAACCCAAATAACTGAATGTAGACATCCAGACATGAATGTGCACATGCGTTCATAATAACATTATTCAAACTAGCCGAAAGATGGAGGCAATCCAAGTGCCCATGCGCTGGAGAATGCTTGCACACAGTGTATGAGGTTTTATTATTCAGTTCTAAAAGCAAAGTTAATTCTGATGCATACTACAGTATTGATGTACCTCGATGGAATGGTAAGAGAAATAAGCCAGTCACAGAATAGCAACTGTGGACATAGAGAGAGCATGAAGGATGGTTGTTTGCTAGGACTGGGGATGGATGGATGTGGAACTCCTGCTTGGTGGTTACAGGGTTTCAGATTTGTACTAGGTAAACAAACAGCAAACAAACAAACAAACAAACACCTTAAGGAGGTGATGTCAGTGAGAGTTGAACAGGAATGTGGAAGACCTTGATGTAACCCAGTGATACAGAAACAGATGGATAACCCAGTGCCATGTATATTTTACCACAATTGAAAAATAAGATAAAGAAATGAAGAGGTAAGTTAATGTCTTACAATTGGGACAGCTCCTTCAATTCCTTAAATATGTTCGGTGGAAGATTTTCAATCTTATTACTTCCCAAATCCCTAGGGAAACAATTGCAAACATGTCATATTGTCTTCTGAAGACTTCATTCATTGGTGGAAGAATCATTCAAAAACCATTTACAACTTTCCAACAATGCCATTGGGGAGTTGGGTTAAATACCAAGAGAACTATCTCCTTGGTGCGGGGATTGAACTCACAGCCTTGCTCCTGCTCAATGTATGCCCTACTCCTGGGCTGTCTCCACACCCATGAAGTCAAGAAGCTTTAAATGAAGGAGTGAAATAAAAATATTTTATCATGAGCCAGTCCTGGTAGTTAGTACAAGGGTCAGAAGTTCACAGACATCCTCAGCACTACAATGTAGTCAAAGCCAGCATGGGTCTAAAAAGCTTCTCTCCAGTTCTATTTAAGATTCTATTTCGTTTTAAAGTTCTTCTATTTTTAAGTTCTATTCCACATTTTCCTCTTTCTTTTCCCCCATTCTCCTTTTCTGTTAGAGTAAGAACACAATTTGAAGCCCCAGTTTTTCTCTTGTCCGGCTTTCTTACGGTTACCTCAAAGCACGTAATTTGAGGTTCAAGTTTCTTTCAGAGGGATACACAGGCTCAAACTCTCCTGCGCAGGACATATGTGTGCAGACAGGATGCCTAACATGAAGCCACCTTCGAGCTATAAGGAGCTTTCAGCAGTAGTGTCTGTGACATGAGAAAGGCTCCAGCTTCTTTTAAACAAGGTCTCAGTGAACTTCAGTTAGGAGAATTTGAGTTACAACAGAAAAAGTAACTTCTCCCACCCACCGCCAGGGGTCAGGCAGGAGGCAAAAACGTGTGGGAACGTTAAAAGACAGGGATCCTGCCTCTGGAGCAATAGAACAGTGTAGATTGTGTTTTACTGATTAACTTTACCCTGGTTTTATTCTTTGTCTAAAGCTATATTTTTTTATCTAACTTATCTCACATATTTGTTTCATATTTTATTTTGTATTTACTTTTGTAAGTTATCTGAATTGTTTTGTGATCCATGGGTACATAGAACACAGTTTGGAAAAAGGAAATTAATACTTTTAAATATATAAACATTACACATGTAACTAATATGAAATAAAACTGGAAAAGAACAATCTTAGTGCATATTTAGTTAGACTTACAGTTCATCTAGTTTCTGGAGGTGTGTAAATGCATGCTCATTTAAATGATTAATTTTGTTTTTCCTCATTACCCTGAAAATTAAAAAAAAAAATACACGTTAACATGTGGACATAATTATAATAAAATTACTAAATGTAACTCCTGAAAGATATCATAAAATCATAAATATAGAATGCATTCTCATATCAGGATCATTTGAATAGTATGATTGGCTATCCGGTTTATTTATTTAGAAAACACAGTCTCAATTATGCAGCCCTGACTGGCCTCAAACTCACGATCTTTCTGTATCACCCTCTTGAGTGTTGCAACTACAGGTGTGTGCCACCATGCCCAGCTTCCTCAGTCTGAGTTCATCCTTAAATTCCTCAAATCTTTTAATAGGAACAATATGAAAATGTAATTCAAATTTGTGATTAGAAATGTAGAAGGACCTCGTCAGAACAGAAACTGAGTGTCTTGCAGCTATGAGCACAGACATTGTTTCACACCTGCCTCTTCAGCCTGCAAAGTGTGTTTATCTAACAAAAGGCTTCATACACCACAGACCTCTTATTTGCTAGCGCATGGAGTTAGGATGGAGCCACCCAGGAGACTGGCCTGAGGGGACTAACTCAATATCTCATTAGTTTTTTCAAACATTAGAGTTTGGAAAATAATATGATCCAGACCAAAGCTCTTGCTCTTGACTGCTTTGTGTGCATGAGATGAGGGTTGAACCTAGGACCTCGTACACGTTGGGCACTTGCTTTACTGCTGATCTGCACCCATCCTCATCTTCTCGGATCTCTGTGCTATCCACTAGCATAAATGTAGACTAATTTTGTACATTTTAAAGGGTTTTGGTTGTTTTTGAATCTACCCTTTTATTTAATTTTTTAAGCTCAGCATATAAGATAATGGGATTCATGATGGCATTTTCATACTTTATGCCCCAATATATCATTTTTATGAGCTCGCTGTCCTCCTCCATCTCGCTTGCTTCACTCTTGCTGGTTCCTTCCTCTACCCAAGAGGTTCTTTGTTTTGATTTAATATCACATGTGTGCCATTACAGTCTTTGCTATCTCCTTATCACCTTAAGCTTCCTTCCTCTTCACTGCACTGTTTTCTATTTTCATAACACATGTACACACACGCACACAATGCACACACGCACACATGCACATGCGCGCACACACACACATGCACATGTATCTGCACACGCATGCCTGTACACATCCCTTCACAAATGTAAATTAGATTTAATGTATGAGAGAAAACAGGTAGTATTTGTCTTTATGAGTCTGGCTTATTTCACTTAACATAATATCCTACTGTATTAATTTTTTTGCCAATGCCACAATTGTTGAATAAAAGTCCATATATATACCACATTTCTTTAACTATTTATCTAGATGGATGCCTAGGCTTGTTCCACTAGCTTTTGTGGATACTACAGCAATAAACATGGATGTACAAGTATCTTTGTGTCATGTCGACTTAATAGTCCTTTTGGTATAAATTCACAAGCCATATGTCTGGCTCGTGTGTTAATTCTGTTTTTAGATGGTTGAGGAACTTCATACTGACTTCTACAGTGTTGACACCAAATATATAAGCATTACTCTTTCCCCACATCCCTACCAGAATTTGTTACTGTTCATTTATTTCATTAAAATATTTTTATTTAAATGTATGTGTGGGTGTCTCTTGTGTTATCATGTGAATGAGCATGAGGATACATGTGTAGGCCAGAGAATGCCCTGGAACAGGCGGTTGTAAGCTGCCCTATATGGATGCTGGACATCAGAACTCAGGTCCTCTGCAAAAGCAACAAACTACTCAGCCATATCTCCACCCCTGCTTTGTAACTTTTGACATCTTGACTATAATATGTTGTAGAGAGGCTTTTCTCTTCTCATGCCTATTTGGACTTTTAAATAACTATTGTTTTTACATGTCCATTCTTTGTCTAGATCTGTGAAATTTACTGCTATAATTACATGGAATATATTCAATACGCCATTAGTTATTATCACTCCCTTTTCTATCCTGTGGACTCTTATGTTTGGTCTCTTGATTATATCCCAGAATTCTTGGACATTGTGGCTATGCTGACTGTTTTTCCTTATTGTTATTTGAATTTATTATTTCCTGACTTTCCCTCTACATCCAGTGTTTGTTCATATTCTCTCTCTCTCTCTCTGGTGATGCTTTCTACAGAGTTTTACTGATTCATTGAGTTTTTCAGGTTTAATATTCCTATCTGTTCTCTTTGAAAATTCTTAATTTCTTTTGCTGAAGTTTTTTTCATGTTTTTTATACTTTTATATATAGTGCTGACTTTCTTGCCCCCACCCTCTTTTTTCTTTATGCTGACGGCTTTCATCTTTAAATCCTAGATTTAATTCATCTGCTTATTTCTATCGTCTGTTTGGTCACTGATAACCCTGACCATCAAGCCCTTGAAATCGTCACCTGATGTTTTGTACAGTTTGGAATCTTTGATTCAGTAGTTGAAGAGTTATGGTATTGGAGAAGCCATTGTTTCTGACTCTTCCTCCTTCCCCCCTCTTCCATCCTTCCTTCCTTCCTTTCTTTCTTCTTTTCTTTCTTTCTTTCTTCCTTTCTTCCTTCTCCTGTTTTATGATTTGTGCTTCTGTAGGTTTGAGCAGCTCTCGTAGTTTGAGAGAATTTTCTCATTGGCCAACTTACTCTTGAGTGTTCAACCCCTAGTACAACCTTCTACGAGCAATAACATCAATCTGTATAGGATAGGAATCCATTGAAAACCAATTGAAGACCACTAATGATCATAAAGACAAAGTGACAAGGCTACTGTAAAATTTGCCCTGAAGTTAAAAATTATTTATAGTAAATGTGGAAACAGTAAGAGATTAAGGAAGGAGTCAGGCAGAGTTGACAGAGAGGAGACCCAGGCTAAACACATTTATAGAGGGGGAGGAGTGAACATGACAGCTATGGGGGAGGACATGTGGGTGGCTATTGTGAGCGATACAAACTAGGGTCATGTGGGACTCTAAAATGCCTCTATCAGATTGGCCTGTACGCAAGTCTCTGGGGACATTTTCTTGATTAATGATTGATGTAGGAGGGCCCAGTTCACTGTGGGTGATGCCACCCCGGACAAGTAGGTGGTCCTGAGTGGTAGAAAAAAATGTAGCTGAGGAATAGGCCAGTAAGATTGTTCATCCATGGTCTCTGCCTCTGTTCCTGCTTTAGTTTCCCTCAGTGATGGACTGTGAACTGGGATGTAAGCCAAATAAATGCTTTCTCCCCCAAGTTGCTTTTGGGCATGGTGTTTATCACAGTAATAGAAAGCAAAGTAAGACAGTGGGGAAGAGAAATGATCAAGAAATTAGATGAGATAAAAAAAAAAGAAAAAAGAAAGAACATGAATCAAATTCCAGTAATGCGAATGTATGACAGCAACAAAGCTAGATAAATATAAAGAATGTGAATAAAAAAGTGAGTAAATTAATTAATTAATTAATTAAAAGGTTTGGAAACAGCAAAAGCATCAACAACTTCTCCCAAAAGTACAGAAGAGAGGATAAAAGAGAGGGCAAGGTAGGAGGTGAAAAGTACTACATGACAGTTAACACAATGAGACGAATATACAAAAAGGAAGGAAAATAAGTCATAACTTATAAAATCAAATAAAGTGAAAATACTACTAACAAGAAGTGGGAAGCATGGGGGGGAAGTGAAGAGAGTACAGCCATCAAATGCTAGCTCTGCTTCAGTTTGTGCCCTTGAAGGGGACCCCAGTCCTAGCATGATGTGTGTGTGTGTATGTGTGTATGTGTGTGTGACTTGGGGATTGGGTGGACTGAGCTTGTGCACCACAATTGTCATTCTTATGGCTTATGCAGGTGTTAAGTCTCTATTGGACTAATGTCTGGATGGCTATCGGAATTGTCTTCATTTTGGTGGCTTCCCTTCTTTGCTTACCCAAGTTCTTTGCTGGACACACTTAGCTTTGCTGCTTGGGGGCTATGTGTTTTCTCTCACCCTTCCAAGACTGTCCAGATCGTATTTCTGGGAAGCTAATGTTCTATCAGGGGATGTCTCCCAGGAGAATTAAAAGCAGGGGAAGCAACCACAGTGCTGAGATATGTACATACTGAGGATACAAATTCCTATTTTCTAACCTTCTAAGCATCAATCTGTCTGATGGAGAGATGCAGTTATAAACTTTAAATATTTTTCTAGAGCATCAGCATTCTCTACAACAGGGACAGCTCCAAATATTGATGGAGCAGAAACCCCCAGATTCAGAGATGAACACTCCAGGATGAGTCTCTGTTGATGAGATCTTCTCAGAGACTCTGTGGGCAGGACTACCTTTCCCTGTCCACATTACTACCTGAGCTGAGCCCCCTGCTGCCTGACTTCCTGTCTTATAGTAGTTATTCCCAGTGTAGCTCCATGCCAGACTGTAGGTGATCTCTTAAGGTGGTGCCTGACCATTGCCCTCTGAATTATAAAGAGCAAAAGAGGAACCTCTCCCTCTTGCTGACCCATCTGTCAGAAGAATTATGGTCTCACTAAAACCCATAGCTGCTTTTGAAGCTTGTGAGAGCTATGAGCTTCTCATTAGGGTAGAGCTCCCAGCCTCTTTGTACTAAGGTTACCTGGCTTATTAGGGGGAAAAAAGCCCTGTTTCACTGCCTCCTGTGAGTGATCTGTGCCTCTGAAGCTGTGCTCTGCTGTCTTACTTCTTTTTGGTGGGTTGTATCTTTTCCTCCATTTCCACCAGCTGTTCAGTCACTGTTTCCATGGATTTCTGAAGCTCTTCCTTTCTGTGATTGAAATAATTCATTCTTTCTTATACTAATTCTTCTCTTACTCAATCCCATGGGGCAGCTTCTAGTCTAACTTGACACAATGTGGATTCACCTTGGAAAGAGTTGAAGTGAGGAATTGTCTTGATTGCTGTCTTAGGGTTTGATTGTTGTGAACCTACTCCAACAAAGCCACATCTCCAAACTGCAGGGAGTTGGACCACTCCCTGGACCAAACATATCCAAACCGTCACATTCTACTCCCTGGCCCCCACAGGCTTGTTCAAACACTTGAGAGTCTATGGGGGTCATAACTAAACATAGCATAATGCAAAATACAGTCCCCATAGTCTATAGCAGTCTAAACAATATTAAAAGCCCAAAGTTTAAAGTCTCTTCTGAGATTCATCCAATCGCTTAACTGCAATCTCCAAAGCAAGATAGGAAACCAGCTGGGCAGACTCCAAACTCTGCATCTCCATGTCTGATGTCAAAGCTGTCTTCAGGTGTCCAACTCCTTTCTCATTTTGTTGACTGCAACACATTTCTTTCTCCTGCCCTGGTTCCACACCCTGTTAGCAGCTCTCCTCGGCAGGTATCCCACGGCTTTGCCATTTTTAACATCTTAAAGTCTCCAAGTCAACTTCAACTTCACAGCTTCTTGTTTCAGTGTCTGGGATCCACACATGATCTTCTGGGCTCCCCCAAAAGGCTGGCATCACTTCTCCAGCTCTGCCCTCTGTAGCACTCTAAGCTCAGGTTGACTCCATTCCACTGACGCTGTTGTTCTTGGTGATCTTCCCATGGTACTGGCATCTCCAATAAACTGGGGTCTTCCACTGTGACTAGGCTTCACCAATAACCTCTCATAGGCTCTTTGCATAGTATTAAGCCTCAACTTCTTTGCATGACCCCTTCAGACCTGGGCCATCAACTGCAACTGAGGCTGCACTTTCACCAATGGCCTTCTGCGGCCTCTCAGAGTGCCAGGCCTCAGCTTCTCTCCATGACACCTTCATACCTTTAAAACCAGTACCACCTGGGTGACTCTTAAACATTACCAAGTCCAACTACAGCATGAGGTACAACCTTGACTAACTCTGGAACACAGCCTCTTTATGCTCTCAGAAAACACTTCCCAGAAGATTTCACCTCAGTGATGCTGGTTTCTTCTTAATCACTGCTAATTTCTTATCTCCAGCTAACCAGCATCAATTTTCCAAGTAGTCTCCTTCACCTCTTGACTATACAGCCAGAGACACATGGCTGAAGCTGCTGACTACTGCTGCTTGCAGGAGCTGGACATGGCTCCCCTCTTATGCTACCAGCTTTCTGTTTTCCAACTCCCTCACTGCTGAAGCTTGGCTGTCCTGGAACTTGCTCTGTAAACTTGCTCTGTAGATTGACCTTGTACTCAGAGATCAGCATGGCTCTGTTTCCTGGGATTAAAGGTGTACCACCACATCTGAAGCTAAGTTAGCTGGGTGGGATCTTGTCCCAAAGTCCCACTCCCTAAATCTTTTATCTCCTGGAACATAGAATTCAGCTTCATTCTACTTCCTGGTGCCCCTTTAATACTTAAACCATATATTTTGTATTTTTTCTTTCTCAGCTTGCTCCTTTTCATTAAAACACTCTTCATAAGAATGAACTTTAGTAACTACACAACTTAATTTATACGAGGCTGTTTTGAGACTTCCTTTTTCAAAGCAATTAATCTAAATCTCTTCACCTTAGTCCCAGGCAGATTCATCTGCCAAGGGCAAAAAGCAGCCACATTCTTCACCAAAATACCACAAAACAGTCTCTTGGCCACATATTAAAATTCTTCTCCTCTGAAACCTCCAGAGCCTGACTTCCACAGTTCAAATCACTCTCAGCAACCAAGTCTTCCATATCCCTACTAGGATGGTCCAGTAAGCCCCACTTAAAGCATTCTACTGCTTTCCAAATCCAAATTCCTAAAATCTACATTCTTCTAAACAAAAGCATGGTCAGGCTGATCACAGCAATACCCCACTCCTGCTACCAATTTCTGTCTTAGTTAGGGTTTTATTGCTGTGAACAGACACCATGACTAAGGCAACTCTTATAAGGACTACATTTACTAGAGACTGGTTTACAGGTTCAGAGGTTCAGTCCATTATCATTAAGGCAGGAACATGGCAACATCCAGGCAGGCACGGTGCAGGAGGAGCTGAGAATTCTACCTCTTGTTCCAAAGGCAGCTAAGAGAAGACTGGCTTCGTCCACACCCACAGTGACCACACCTACTCCAAGGCCACACCTCCAAATAGTGCCACTCCCTGGGGCAGACATTTCCAAACCATCACAATGGCCTTAATTAACATAAGAAGACCTAGCCTGGACACGGGCAGCATCATTTCCTTGGAGTCCTGGACTGTATAGAAGTAGAGAGATCTGGCAGAATATTAAGCACACATGCATTATTTTTCTCTGCTCTTGAGCGAGGAGGTGATGTCAAGTCCTGCCACTATAAATTCTCTGTAATGAACTTTAACTTGGAATTGTAAGCTAGAATAAACACTTTGTCCCCTAAGTTACTCTTTGTCAGGGACTTTTATCACAGTAGAAATGAGAAATGGACATCTGTCTTCTTACTTCAAAGTCTAAACTATGTTTTGCAGTTATTTAAATACTGTGTGACATGTCTTCAAGTAGCCTTGTGCTAGCTCTACATATTTAACTCCTTCCGTCACTACCAAACATTGCCACCTTCTCCTAGTAACTCTGGACATAAACCATAGACACCTACTGGGAGAAATCCAAAGGATATTTTTTCCATATAGAAGTTTAAAAGTCAATGCCAATACCCAATGGTCATTCCTGAAAACATACATATGAGTAAGATTACATAGACTGAGCAGGTTATAGTTATGAGTGAGTCATATATTTATATTTAACACGATCCATCTATCTATCTGTCTATCTATCTATCTATCTATCTATCTATCTATCTATCTATCTAATCTGGCTGGCTTGGATTCACTATGTAAATCAGGCTACCCTCAAACTCTTAGAGATATGCCTCTGCCTCTGGAGTACTGGGCATTAAAGACATTGATTTGTTTTTCTTTTATTCTTGAGATTAAAATTACCTCACTCCTCCCCTCCCCTTTCCTTCCTCATACCCCTTCTTGCTCTTTTCCAAATCCATATTCTCTCTTTTCACTGATTCTTTCATATATATGAAGTTTCATTATATATAGATATCTTTACTATCTATCTATCCATCTATCTATCTATCTAACTATCTATCAATCATCTATCTAAGTCTCACATAAAGGATTCATGTGGTTTGAAAGGAGAGTCAATATTACTTAAAAAAAAAAGAGTACTTACAAAACAGTTAAATTATTGCAGGAAATAAAAGTCAAATTTCTTAAATTATGGATACGGTTGCCTTCAAAGTCCCTAGAACATAAAAATAAAACACAAATTAAATTCATAGAAAGAAATAAATAGGCTAGGAATTATTTGCCAGCCATAAAATGTAATTTCTTTATGTTCTGTTTACAACAATTTGTATAGTAGCTGAATATACATATATAATTTATCTATGCTATATACATGTAGTATCATTGTCTGTCTTCTGTAGCAATAGTAAAAATGATGCAGGGTTCATCGTATTCCCCTTTCCTTTGCTCCCTCTAATCTCTTCCATCTTTCCTTAGTCTCTGTCAAATTGCTGGCCTCTTTTTCTTTGATTTTTACTGCTACACACACACACACACTCACACACACACACACACAAATATATAAATACAATCTAATATATAATTATTAGATTGTATTTATATATAGTTATATATAAATACATATATATTTTATATATATATATATATATATATATATATGATTTCAGAGCTGACCACTTGCTATTAGATAACCAGTTAGGTACTCACTGGGGAAGACTAATTCTCTGTCTCTTAGAAGTCATTAGTTGTCAGGCAGTGGTGGCTCATGCCTTTAATCCCAGCACTTGGGAGGCAGAGGCAGGCGGATTTCTGAGTTCGAGGCCAGCCTGGTCTACAGAGTGAGTTCCAGGACAGCCAGGGCTACACAGACAAACCCTGTCTCGAAAAACCAAAAGGAAAAAGAAAAGAAAAGAAGAAGAAGAAGAAGAAGGAAGAAGGAAGAAGGAAGAAGGAGAAGAAGAAGAAGAAGAAGAAGAAGAAGAAGAAGAAGAAGAAGAAGAAGAAGAAGTCATCATTAGTTGCTTGTACTTCTCTATGGGTGGGGCCCAGTAACAGTGTCCCCTTTAATTTTAGCATGCTTATCAGTGTTATCATTGTTCAAGTGTTGTTTAGGTGGCCATAATGTTGTGGTATTGTAGGTACAGCTTCCTGTCTATTCTGGGAGACAGTCTCACGGCTGGTCCTTTTGTTCGGCACTCTTTCTGCCCCCCTCCGCTTGTGATATGTTCCCTTAGTACCATGGGTGTGGAAGTTGTGTTGGGGCTGGGAATGCCAGGACCAGTTGTTTTCTGCATTTTGATAGTTGTGGTTTTTGTGATAGTCTCCTGAAGAAAATATTTAGTTCCTGTCTCCCCAACTTAAGTAGTCCTAGAAAAGATTCCTAACAGCCCGCCACTGGTGGGAGCCATCATATCTGCCCTCTCAGATGGTCATATGAGCTTCCCTTGTTCTGCACTTTAAGCTGGGGGAGCTGCCTAGACATTTCCCTCGAGTGCTTGTGCTGCATGGAGCGGACATCACAGGAGTCTCTTCCCAGCATCAGAAGTTACCTGTTACTTCTTCCACTGCTGGGGACCAAGTGCAAGGCCTTGTACATACGAGGATAGTGCCCTACCACTGAGCTATATCCCCAGCTGGGGTTGTTCTCACACTTCACCTCTCCTATGAGAGTAAGTGTATAGTAGAACTTTGCAGAGCACAAGGAGCAAGCTTCGGGGATATCCCGCCTGAACACTGCCCTTAGGGTCTAAGGGCATCACATACTTAGTTTAATGGTTGCCAGATGGCACAAAGTTACTCAGAAGCAACAGGGATTCTTGCAGGGTAAAAGTGTGGGAGAGCTATGCTCTAGAGAAAAGCCAGTGTCTCATCAGCACTAAGGGCACTGTTGGCCTTGATTTGGGAACTACAATGAAGTTGACACTGACAGAGTGAAATATATCCCAAAGATTAGAAAGATCAGGAATTAAGGGATCTAAATACTGAATACATTGAAGAAGGTATGTTTACAGGAGAGTAATATAAAAGGAATGTGTTTGAAGTCAGGCTGTAGAATGAACAGCAGATCACCCTTCTGGAGGAAGAGTTCCTCCTTCTATGAAAGTAGCTGCTAAATGCTTAGAGTACTGTTTCTTTAGTCTTGGTTCAGGTTTTATTGCTAATGGTTATTCATGAATCTACCACCAGGTGGCAGTGTTCTACGACAAATCAAAATACACTGTTTTAAAAATTGCCTGTAGCAGCTTCCACCTGTAATCTCAGCAGTAGGGAGACTGGGACAGGAGGATACCTGCGAGTGAGTTTAAGGCCAGCCTGAGCTACATAATGAAACCTTGTTAAAAAAATAGTCTTGATTCACATTTTTCTTTTTGGGTGCTTGGGATCCAACCCATCCTTTGCAGTAAGTTAACACTCAACCATCGAGCTGTATCTACCGTCCCACAGTGCACACAATTTTAACTGTTGATTGCATCTGTACATACTGCTCAATTGTGTTTAGTTACTAAGTTTCTCATTATTTTCCTGATTTTATTACTTATCATGTCTAGTTTGCGGTAAACTTGGAAAGCAAATAATCAACTTGCGAAATTTTCTTACAAAACAGGAGGTAAAGGGAGTTTTCTTGATTCCAGTAGGCAGTTTGTTGATTGAACTTTTAAATAGTAATTTTGGTCATTTCTTTAGAAAAACAAAAGAATAAAACAAAAGACAAAAACTAAAAACAAAAAACCAAAATAAACCAAAAAACAAAACAAAACAAAACAACAACAACCCCCAAAACAACCAAAAATCACAAAACCCAAAAACCCTCAAAACCAAAACCAGCCAGCCAGCCAAACAAACAACCTCTGTAGCTTATTTATTTATTTTGATAACAGGACCTCACTCTGTATCCCAAGCTGAGCTTGTAGTGATCCTTCTTCCTCAGCCTCTTGCTTTAGCCTCCAAAGATTACAGGTGTGAGCCACCACTGCAGGCCAAACCATGTTCTGAACAGGCTAATTTACTGTCTGATCAAAGTCTAACTAGTGGAATGATACTTACTACTATGCAAAGTCACTGTGTCAACGTATTACACAGAACAAGTGAGGGACTTTCTCAAAACATCCCACAGTCCCCACTGCATCAAGATTAGTGCCAAGCAATACAGTCTCATCGCTCAGAATTTAGGGATAAAACTGAACAACATAGCTTTCTGCATCAATTTAGTAAGTGAGTGATTGACAGCGGGAAAAGGAAGTGTGACACAGACCATGTGACATCCCTTCCACCTTCCTTCTTCGGGTTTTAAAATACTCTTCTCTTTCAGGCATTGCATTTTGGTGAAAGTTTAGAGAAGTTAGCCAATGAGGGTGTTTAATATAAAAATACAATAATAAAATAATGCAAAGAAATTTGATATACTAGCTACCTGGCACAGAAGACTCATAGATAGATAGATGGATGGATGGATGGATGGATGGATGGATAGATGGATGGATGGATGGATGGATGGATGGATGGATGGATAGGTGGATAGATGGACTGATAGATAGATAGATGGATGGATGGATAGGTGGACTTACAGCCAGTGCAGCCGGGGCATGTGCTGACAGAGAGGTTTGTCAGGCAAACGGGTGAGGGCATTATTCATCAGCACTCTAAAAAGGAAAGAAACCACGGGGGGAAAAATCACATTTTTCTGGTTCTTTTCTGTCTCCAGGCAAACCCAGAGTTAACGTTACTCTTCAGAAACTTAGAGAAGCCCACGCTCCCACTCTTGCTCACCACGTGTCTCTGCATGCCCTGCAGTATTGAAGTGCTTTGGTAGTAAGAACACTCTACATACACCGGTTCTCCCACGGGGGACAGTAATATTAGGCTCTGAACAAAAGCCTGTGCCCATCCGCAGCAGCCTGGGCAAATGAGGGGACCTTGGTCAGAGGCTTTTCCTTTGCTCAGGTTGCTGCTTGGGAGTGATGGTGCTTAAGCACACTTCAGTACAGTACAACGGTAGTACAAGACTTCTTTTAGGCCTTAATAATTATAAAATAATGCTACTATGCTTAAACTTCTGATGTTTTATTTCTGTCTCTTTCTTCAGTTGGAATACTTTAAAATTTTTATTACATTTATTTGCTTATTTATTGGTGTGTGTGTGTGTGTGTGTGTGTGTGTGTGTGTGTAGGCTTGAATAGGAATTACCCCCATAGATGCATGTGCTTGAATCCTTGGCTATAGGGAGTGGCACTATTAGGAGGTGTGGCCTTGTTGGAGGAAGTGTGTCACTATGGGGTGGGCTTTGGTGTCTCAGAAGCACAAGCCAGTTCTTTCTCTGATATCTGCTGATCAAGATGTAGAACTCTCAGCTCCTTCTCCAGCACCTGTCTGCCTGCATACCTCCATGTTCCCTGCCATTGCCAGCCCCAGTGAAGTGTTTTTCTTTCTAAGAGTTGCTGTGGTCGTGGTGTCTCTTCACAGCAATAGAAACCCTAACTAATACAGTATCTTACAGTTCGTATATAGAGTTGACAGCCTGCAGGAGTGGACCTTTCTACCTTGTAGATCCTGGGGATTGAACTCAGATTGTCAGGCTTGGTGGCAATCGCCTTCTCTCACTGAGCCATCTCGCCTCCCTGTTTGTTTTAACTGAGTACTTACAGGAGAATAAGGGAATTTAGTCCATAAAATGTGAGTGGGGAAATTCGACTGAGGTGATTGTCTTCAATTATCCTGTCAGCAACAAGACAACAGAGTTATGTGTGTATTTTCAGAACTTTAAAACTAGTACAAGGAAACAACACACAAATGAAACATACAGCCATTCCAGTCTGTGGAGATCTTCAAAAACTCCTGGCTTTAGGAAAATTATTCTGTTATGACTGAGGTACCTGGAAAGGAGACACAACAGCAGTGAGTTTATTCTTTTTGATGTTTTACAAGAAGGAAAGTAAGGTCAGTCATTGTCTCTCCTGTACCACACTCACTGCACATAACCACCTCCTGCCTTTGAACTTCTAAGGGCCCTTATCATTTATTATGTCATTTCTAGCTTTAAATTTCCCACAGTTAGCTAGTGAATTGGTCTATGTGTTAGCCGTCCGGATAGGTATCAGCCTGGGATCAGTCAGTCAAGGCTTTGCCCCCAGGATACTGTTGGGAAGGGCTGAGGACCTTTAGGAAGCAGGACCCTGTGTGTCTCCTCAGGTCTTCTGGGATGTGCTCTTCCATGGTGCTCTTAAATGATGTCGTTCTCTTCCTTACTTCGTAGCCATGAGGTGGGGGAGTGTTCTGCCATGAGTTAGCACCCCCTTGTGCTGCCTCATCACAGGCTCAAAGTCATGGAGTCAGCCAATCACAGAAAGATCTTAAAAGTGAGAGCCAAGATCTTTCTTCTTTATAAGTTAATTATTTCAAGGATTTTGTTACATCGACAGAGAATTAACAAATGAGATAGTTTTAGCAAGTGTACCAGCCTATTCGATGAAAGACATTGAATCCAGAGAGGCAGATAGAGTGTGAAAAGGTAATTAGGCAACATGCAAAATCCAAAGGGATGTGTGCAACAAGTGGTTGCTCATTTGCAGAAGGCACTTGATTTGTGAAGATTGGAAACTGAGGAATACCGGCGGATGGAGGGGAAAAAGGAAGTACAGCTGAGAAGCATGTTGGGTGAAGACATGCACAAGTTCACAAAGCACAGACTTGGCAGAGGAGATAGAGTATGCAGAAGCAAGACCACAAGGAAGAGGGGCATTAAGAGATTCACCTCATCATGACAGGACCCTGGAAAGAACCCACCTTCACCTCTCTCCCTGCAAAACTAGCCAGCGCTGCTATATTGTGTTGATCTCGTCTGTTTATATCTTGGTCTCTTCAGTGAGGGACTGACTTGAGTCTGTTACTAACGGATGGTTTCTGGCCCTTCTATTGACTATTAACAGTGTGGCCTTGAGTTAACAGTTACTTCTGGTGAGCTTTAGCTCCTTCATTTCTAAGATGTGCATAGTACTTCCTCCCTCACTGCGTTGTTATCCCATCCGCGACAGGTCATGTCATCTGCACTCTCATGCATCACAATGAGAACACTATTTCTGCCCACCTCCCTGCCTACGGTTCATTTGCAAACACTTGTCCAGGTTCACTTGCCCAGATAAATGGAACACACTGACACCTCCCCTTTATTATCCTTTTGGGAGGAATTTTTTTACAGGCAAGCCTTATCTAGCCAAGGTTGACCTCTGACTTCTGAGGCTTGCTTTGAACTCTTGATCCACTCACCTCTGCCTGCTAAATGCTTAAACTATAGAAATGTACAACCATACCGGGTTTAAAGTGGGGATCAAACCCAGGGCTTTGTATATGCTATGCAAGTATTCTACTATCCCCAGATCCCCACTTTAAAAAATGTTCCCCTTTTCTTTGATTTTCTCATACCTTATAGCTGACCACCTGCAAACATCCCCTACGAGGAATCTGCCCTTTTTGTCAGGTTTGACTTTGACTTGTTCATCTTATATGTTAAGCTACCTCATTCTCTGCAGGCCTGGATGCCAGGCAGGCAAAGGAGAACTAAGAAATAGCTTTAGCACATCCATGAACATCGTAGAGCTCTCTCATGAATGCACTATGTTCACGAATGCCCATCCCTTCCAGTACAAGGTAATTGATCCACCCTGGCACCTCACACACATCTGTACTTTCCCACCCTCTTCATGTCTCAGAGCCATCCTGTGTTGCTCTAGGCCGGAAACAATCTCTTCTCACAGAGTACCTGTTATCTTGACACTGGCCATTTACTTGATTGGTTTGAGAAGCATGCAAGAGATCAGTGCGGGTCTTACAGGGAGGTCAGTGGAGACTTCCCAGGGATGTAGGTTGCACCATGCTGTCTGCAGTGATGGACTTGTGAAGCCACACACCACACTGAATCTGCTTCCTATTAAATTGTTTGTGTGAGGCTGAGGGCAGGGGCGAGGGCAAGGTCAAGGGCACCTAGAACTCTTATGCGCTGTTGGTGGGAGATTAACATGGTTCAGCCTCCAAGGAAGGGCTGTAGAAGACAGTGTTATAAAGGACTAATGACCGTGGGGGTGAAGGGGTACAGATGGGAGGGTGGGAGGAGTAGGGGTTGGGGATGAAGGTCAAGGTTCAGAAGGGTGTGTGGGGAGGGGTAACTAACTCCAAAGGCCTTCTAGAAATCCACGCGGTGACATATTACTGTAGAAACTTTCTAAGGTGTATACATAAAAAGAGTTTGAATGGAGTCGCCATATGTGGGGGGCAGTGCTGATGCTAAGGTCCTGTTCCCCAATTGGTTCTTGATCTGTCGGTAAAGAAAGCCATGGGTCAGTTGCTGAGTGGAAGGGATGGGTGGGACTTCTGGGTCCCCGGAGGCAGGGAGAGAGACACAAGGAGAGAGGAGGGAGTTTTGGAGAGAGGAGAACCTGGCAACCATGTGAGATCTCCAAACCGAGTGGCCTCACAGGCCGCTCCTACAGGGGCGTGGTCAGAGAGTTTAGCATCTGAAGTTGAGGGCAGGTGGGAGAGACTGAAATAAGAAAGTGGTAAGGGAACATTTTTTTCCAGGTGGGAGATAGTAGCGCTCAACAATTGTGCCAAGAAGGCAAGTGAAATTAAACAACGGTGTGTGTGTCTTTTTTTCTGAGGATTTAAGGGAAGCTGGGAGGGGGCTGGTGGTGCAACCACTTCCCAGAGCTTAAGGTGGGTAGCATGAAACTACATGCAACAACCGTATGATGTAGGAAGACAATGTCCTAACGAGACATCATACACTACCATGTCCCCTGCACCCCCCCTGCTCCCAATACCAGGAATAAGTTACACTTTTGGGGCACTTTGGCCAAAGCGGTTCTATGGACATCACCAAACACTACAGGCTATTGACCAATTCTATTAGGTAGGCTCTACAACTTGACACTAAGACCCTACTGCTGAAGACACCACACCAATAGCATAGAATATGGAGAAATCTAGCTGGTACTCAGCTGGAAACTTCACTCCTCCGAGGTGTTTCTTATGAGGTTTTTTTGTTGTTGTTTTTTAATTTATTCCCACAACAGCCTGGAGTCGGCACTATTAGAGGAAAGGAGAAGGAGCTGGTGCCCAAGGCCACTCACCTGAGTAGTGACATCAAGGCTCAGTCAGAACACAGTGTGTTCCCAATCCCATGTTCCCAGGCCCTCTACCACCCCGTCCCTTCAGCACTACTTGCAAGTCCCCTGCCACTCTCCCAAGCAGAAGAACTGGTTTGGACTGGACTGGATTAGCCTGACCCAGAGCTTTTGGTGCAGGGAGCCATTTAACCCCAACACTTACAGTTTAGTGAGGCTGTGCAGTCCTCTGAAGGCAGAGACACTTATGGAGCGAATCTTATTGTTTTGCAGGCACCTGTGACCAAGAGAAGTCAAAAAGAAAACAATAAAATAGTGTCAGCATTACAAGATAAAAGACCTTGGCACATATAATCAGAGGTGACGGTGGCACACGCTTGTGCCGACAGCCTTGTCCCTGGCACAGCTGAGATGGTAAATCTCCTTGAGTGTATTTTACTGAAATTAGAAATTGACCTGAGAGGAAAAGAATAACTGGCCCAAACTGGTATTCTGCTGTTAAATTCATGTGTGTTTGGGTCAGTGTTTATTTGCAAGTTGAAGCTATAAATAGAAATAGTATCAACCCCCCTCCAAGCCTGTATCTCTACTCACAGGTTAGTGCAGCTGTCAGACCTCACTAGGAAGTTTCTTTGTGCAGTGGATACTTAAAACTGGTCAAAGTTCAGAGAACATGTGCAGTGGAGCGCTTGGCTAACTGGGATGTCTCCATCACAGCCGTGCCCAAGGCTCAGGGACGGTTATGGAGGAAGAGGTGCAATGATTGTAAGTGCCAGAGGTCTGGAAGACAGGAGTGAAGCAGTGTGTTTGGTACTTGACAGGACCACTGCTCTCGAGCTCATGGCAGCCGCTGCTTTGCACAAGATCAAGCCAGTTGATGTTCTAGTACGGGGGAGGGTAAGTGAGGGGGTCATGAACCCCTGCCCTTAACTGATGAGGTACTGGCAGATGATGGCTTCTAGCCGGAGGGAGATCCAGTTTTCTTAAGAGTTTGGGCCCTGGTAGGTTAACTCTGCTCCAGTGGATGCCCCCTCCCCCACCCCAATACATATAGGGCAACACAAATTAGACTCCGTGGGTCATTAAAAAAAAAAAACAAAAGACCACAGAATGAAGTCACATAGCTGGGAAATGGAGGTGGGGGTGGATCTGGGAGGGCTGTGGGATGAATATGATCAAAATATATTTCTTGAAATTCTCAATTAGGAATACTACTACAGAAGTTTGAAGTTGTAAAGGTACACCAATAGGAGCTAAAGTTGCCATCTAGAATTTTCTAAACAAGAACTAATGCAGAGAAAAACACTCATTGATTACACGGGCCTGAAAGCCAGGCTTTAAAATTTCTTGTTATAGTTATTCAGATTTATAAGTGCTCACATAGAACCAGACAAAAAATGTTTGCAACACATGATACCACAAATCTTATTGCGTAGAAACCCCAAATCCTAGTAAATCAAATTTAGTTTGAGTAATCTGACACCCTAAACCTTGTTCGTAAATGCTCTTTCAACAACCTGTAAGGGGTTTAAATGGCCACTGAACAAGATTGGAACGTCAAGACAAAAACGCAGGCTTACAGAGTGACCTCGAGTCACCCTGGATGTTTGGGCTCCATACTTGACTTCATATTAGAAGGAACCGGACCCAGGGCTAAGCTCTCCCATTCCATGCATCGGTGCGCAGCGTTGAAGCCTCGTGGTTGGAAGGGACGATGAAACAAAGATGGCGGGCCTGGAATCCACTATTGTTCTAGAGAAAGTCTTAAATTTATATATGACTTGTTAGGAGCAAAAAGAGAGAAATCACTATGAATGGACTTCAGTTAGCTTGATTTTGATTTAAAGGTATCTCCCTGATTCTACTTGAAAAATGCAGCCATGGAATTGATTCTTTCATGTGCCCTGCTGTGGCCCAGTCACGTGGTAGGTAACACATCTTTACTGATACACAGGGAGACCTGAAGATGGAGTGTTCTGTTTTCACTAGTACTAGTGAGTATCTAGTAAGCAGCAGATCGCATAGTATCTGTATGTGGCGTCGAGGTGTGCCTCTAGAAACTGGACGGAATGTTTTGTCATTAGGCTCTTTGGATTGCTGCTGCTTGGAGTGATTTGCAAAAATTCAAGAGTCAGGAGTGGAGGCTTATGCCTGTAGTCCGAGTACTTGGGACATCGAGGCAGGAGGACTTCTCTTGGTTTAAGACCAGTTGGTTCTACAGAGTGAGACTTGTCTAACACACAAGCTGGGAATGGAGAGATGGCTCAGCAGTTGAGGGCACTGGCTGCTCTTCCAGAAAACTCAGGATCCATTCCCAGCATCCACAGCGTGGCTCACAACCATCTGTAATTCCAGTTCACAGGCACAAGGCATGTACGTGGTGCACAGGTAGACATGCAGGTAAAGCATCCACAAACAAACAAACGAAAACCCCAAATGTTTTTGTGTATGAATGCTACATTTAACTGTTATCAATGCAATTTAAAAATTTGGCCACAAGGGGGTGCTAGATATCAGGAAGAGCCTTTGGACGCCAGAGGATTCAGGGAGTTTCCCTGAAAAGCCTTTTTTTTTTTTTAAAAAAAGCTGAGAAATTCTGAAAAAATGGGTTGTCATTTGAGTTTTATTTTCAAACACGAAAAACATCTTTCTTAAAGCTATCTGGCCCTTTAGAATAGTTTATTTGTATGAAGTAACTAATTTTTCCTTTGGGTTCCTTCTGTTTCCATCTATTATTTTAAAAACACTAAGTTTATTACACAGTTTAAAGTATCAGAGAGACAGACAACTCTCTGACAACACGAGGCAGGATCTTGGCTTTTTGAGGGTTGTGCGTTTCTTTTTATTTTGCTATCAGAAGATAAACTGAAGAAGTATGTCTGTCCTGAGCACATGATGTCAGAAACACAGACAGACATATTTGTGTCTTTTCACCCTGTCAGAACTTACTGAATAACAACAAATTTGTAAGATTTATTGTTTCTGTTGGCTATAGTTTATAAAATAGTTCTGATAGCTCTTTACAGCAGTAGCTCTCAGCCTGTGGGTCGCATATCAGATATTTATATTACGATTCATAACTCGTACACACACACACACACACACACACACACACACACGAGGGGCGTGTTACAGAGTTGTAAAAAGGTTATAGAGACTGTAATTCACGAGGGCTTTACTGAAGGCAGAGACAGAGCTGATGCAGATGCTTAGATGAAACATTAGCAAACATAGTTGGAGATTTGCTGAAGGCTGGCATAGCCACGGAGCTGAATTGCTGAGGCATAGGACCGAGGAAGCGAAACACTAGATTTGGCTGGGTGGATAGACAGCAATCTGAGTGAATCTTGTCACCTGTTGGTGACCGTGCTGAGCTGAAGTCTTTGGGACAGCTGGGAGTTCTCCGAGTGCATAGCACGGAATGGTTAGATGACAGGGTTAGCTGAGGATGTCTCACCGAGTTTAGCTGAGGATGTCTCACTCTCTGTGGGTCTGGTGGTTCAATAAGTTCGTGTGTCTGGACTTCATGCTGTGGTCTGAATACACCACTCGTTTTCAGTGCTGTGGCAAAACATCTGACAAAGAACAACTTAGTAGAGGATGGGCTTTTCCTGGCTTCAGTTTGGGGGGATTCAGCCCTTCAAGTCAGGGGAGGCAGGGTAGGAGGCACAGGACGCAGCTTACCAGCTGTATCATTAGTTAAGAGAGCTGTGGCAGAACAGGAAATGGGCTCCAAACCCCAGTCATCCGTTTCCTCCAGTGAGGCTCCACCCCCTAGTAACCTTCCACGCCAGCACCACCAGCTGGCCCACAGGGGTTTAAACACTTGAGCCCAAGGAGGAAAATTCATATTCAAACCACAACCCAGGGGCAGAGTAATCCTGCCTCTGCTTCTGTACTCAAAATGGAACCAACTGCTGCCTTGTAAAACTGCCCCATCTAGGGCAAGGAGTAGCCCAAGGAGCAGTGCAGCGACTTAGATTCTTTTCCTTGGCAGGAGGAGGTGTGGAGCTGGGAGCACGGACAAGCTGTCTTCAATCCTGTAGGCAGAGGTATCACCTGGGTGTTTGGAGGAGGTGAGGGGTTTGGAGCCCTCCATCCTTCAGTCCTGATCAAGTTAGGTGATATAACCATTCAAAACCATTTTCTTCTAGCCAGATGCCTTTCTTGATGGTGCTGATCCCAACCTGTCTCATGGTGTCTCTCATGCTCTGATTCCTTCCTTGGAAGTAGTGGATTTTTCATTATGAGCGATGTGAGCAGATCTGAGTGCTGGTTGCTGCTGTCCTGGCTGGCTGGCTGACCTCTCCTGGACTAAGGTCTTTTCCAGGAGGAGCACCCACTAGCTCTGAGGAGTGGTTGGGCTTGGGTCCACTTTTTCTTCTTTAAACACTTTTCCTGGAAATAGTTCCAACACTTCATAGATAAAGTTTTCAGAGGCCACTCCCACTTCAACATCCCCCCCAACAGGCCATTTGCTTGATTCTCTGCACATTTCAATTCTCATATCAGAGACTCGCACAGAGCAAAGAGCCTGGATTAGCCGCTGGTGTGTCATCCACATTGTGACAAGGCCATCCTGTACATCCTGAAATCTCACCCCACAGACAACCCTCCAGGAGAAGCTGCCTCCATAGACTGCCATGAACAGAATCACAGATGTTTGGCTTGGGAGATGGTCCTTGCAAGCAGGAGGAGTTAGCCATGGCTGATGCTTGGTCATCCGAAGGCTCTGAGGTACCAGCACATCCTCTTAGCGGCCAATCTGATGTATACTGTTAGATATATGCTCTGGCTGAACTCTTCACGACCATATGTATGTGTCAGTCAAGTCTACATTTTTCTGACATGACTTTGGAAACGAAGTCTCAAGCCCAGAGGATGGACAGAGTAAGAAAATGCCACTCCTTCCTGTCTTAGTACCCACCTCACCCCTCTTCAGGACCAGCCTGTTCCAGCTTTGGTTACTGGGGATATGCTGATGATTGGAGTGTGTTTATAATAACTCCATCTATTTCTTTAAAAAGTACACATCTGTATTAATACACCAAAATGAAATCAAGGTGTCTATAAGCAGGGAGAAAGTTCAAGATGTTTTCTTGATAGTATGCATCAGGAACAGAACATCTAAGTCCAATAAGTCAATAATTTATTTAGGACTCAATCATAAAGTTGACCTAAATCCACATATTGTGGATTTTGAGAATGTGTTCATGAAACTCACCTCAAGAGAGGCAAGCATATCCAATGCTGATCAAGGCCAAGATAAAGAATGAAGTTGTTGCAGGATTTTCCCTGTCCAATTACATTAGGGCAACAGGAGCCCTGTGATTGGACAGGGAACAGGGAGGCGGAGCTAAGAGTTGCACTGGAGAGCATCTTGGGAGAAAGGAGGAGGAGGAGGAGGAGGAGGAGGAGGAGGAGGAGGAGGAGGAGGAGGAGGACGAGGACGAGGAGGAGGACGAGGAGGAAGATGGCACCCGATAGTTATGTTATCATAAAGGTTAGAAGTTGTGAATAAGTTGTCTAATCTAGGTGGGTAGCTTTTATTATTATCAATTGGCTCTGAAATTATTGTGTTGGCATCTTGTAAATTGTGTTTTTATTGGTACATAAATGTGATTGGTTACCTATGTGCTTGAGAGTTTTAATTCTACCAAGTAATTGGATGTTGGGATGGCTGATTGTGGGGCAGGCAGTTACTGTGTGAGCCTTGCGGCAGAGATCCGCCAAGGGACTCAGCTCCGAAGAGTTGGCGGGCTGAGAAAGTGAGATAGCCTGGTGGGAGATCTGCTATGGCCCACCGATTGCCGGCCTGAGCACAGGAACATGCCGGCCTTTTCATTTTTTAATATTTTCCACTACATGAAGTTGCTGAACTGATCTTGCTAACGTATGGACAAATTCTGTGGTGGTTTGAACAGGAATGTCTCCCATAGGCTCTCAACATTTGAATGTTTGGTCATTAGGGAGTGGAGCTACCAGATAGGGATTAAGAGGTGTGGCCTTGTTGGAGGAAGTATGTCACTGCAGGTTGGCTTTGTGGCTTTAAATGCTCACATCAGGCCTAGGGTCTCTTTCTTCCTGCTGCCTATGTATCTGGATGTGGAACCATCAACTACTTATCCAGCACCATGTCTGCCATGCTTCCTGCCATGATGATAATGGACTAAACCTCTGAACAGTAAACCAGCCCTGATTAAATGATTTCCTTTCTAAGAGTTGCTGTGGTCATGTTATCTCTTCACAGCACTAGAACACTGACTTAGACAAATTTTTCACAATTTAAAGCTGTTTAAAGCCAGTGCCTTGCACACACTGAGCAAGTATTCCACCCCAAAGCTACATCCCTTATCCACTATTTAATACTGATAGTGGATTTTGCTGAAGATCACCACATCTTTAAAAATTCTTTTAAAAGATTGATTTTATTTTTAGTTATGCATAGGTGTTTGTGTTCATATGTGCATATGAGTAGGTCTCCCTAGAGGCCTGAGGTGTTGGATCACTTGGAGCTAGAGTTACAGACAGTTGTGAGTGGCCAGCTTCGGCTGGGATCTGAAAAAGTAATACTCATTCTTAATTCACACACCTCTACAGTCCCTATTTCTTCTTCTTCTTCTTCTTCTTCTTCTTCTTCTTCTTCTTCTTCTT
>JADRCH010000009.1:10685044-10715727 GCA_019843965.1 Rhynchomys soricoides | reverse complement strand
TTCTTCTTCTTCTTCTTCTTCTTCTTCTTCTTCTTCTTCTTCTTCTTCTTCTTCTTCTTCTTCTTCTCTTCCTTCTCCTTCTCCTTCTCTTCCTCCTTCTTCTTCATCTTTTTTGCACTTATTTATTTCTATATGTATACACACACACACACCATGCAGTATGTACAGGGATCAGAAGACAATCTTTGGGAGTAATCTCTCTCATTCCAGGAATTGTTTTCAGATCATCAGGGTTGGGGTCTTTGCTAGGTAGTTTTATTCTAATAAATCCCATATATATTACTCAAGAGAATCCTGACCTGCTGGGGTACAGAAATCACCTCACAAACCACATGAACACCGATCTCAGTCAGATAGGGATAGTTTATTGAGCATACACCCCAGGACTGATTGGCCATGGCCATGGTACAGATTCAGAAACTGAACTGTGACCCTGAGTTAAGGTCCTACAGGGCTTTTAAAGCCTGGGATCTATAAACATTTGTGCCAAGTTATTCCACCAATCAGGATTTAGGGATGGGGGATTTCCTTAGGAAGATGTCTTTGTTGTACACTTATTCTGCTCCCATTGATTGGGGTATTCAACTGTGGCAGGAGACTTGCCTTGTCTAACACCCATGTCTTAACTTGCCAACCAGAATGTCAGTTACCCATGTACATGTCTCTTTCAGCCAAGAAGGATGTTAGTTCCCAGGGAGGTCTTGGGAACTTTACTGGACCACTACTCAAAATGGAAGTCGTGTTCCAAATAATTTCTTATATTGGTGCAGGTATCTCTATTATGTTTGGGTCTGTTCCAGAGGTAGCTTATACCATAAAAGCTTATACATAGGTTCAGGAAGTGCTGCTGGGTGGTTGGTTCAGGTCTAAGCTTATTGTGGGTAGCCATTCAAAACAGTTCTACTGACTTCTATCATGATTGGTTTCCAAGGGAACAAAACATAACAGAATATGGAATTAACTTGTCATTAGAAAGTTTCCTAATAACAGCAGAAACATATGAGAAAGTTTCCTTATAATGGCAAGGTAGCCAGGTAACAGTTGCCTGGGCCTTAACATTTTACCTAGGCTGATAAGACTAATACACACGGAGCCATCTTGATTGCCCTAAGCTTGGCACACCTTTCTCTTAGATGAGCATTGCGCTGACCCATGACAGGAGGAGGCAGAAATACACATTTCTCTTCTGTGAAGGCTGGTAGAGGACCCCCAGCACACATACTCTTGTTTGTTTAGTTTAGGGATAGTTATCTGTCTGAGGTTTTTCTAGAATGTCTCCTACGAGACACTCAGAAGTTTATGTGCAAGTCTTCAGCTAAGGGATAAATAATTTCTCCAGGTGGGATTATTAGACTTAATATGCAGTATGATGCTGTTACAGAAGTAACAAGAAACAGGTACACAAGACTGAAGGTTCATTGGTAAGCCCAGAGTTAAAGTTTTCCTTACAGCTTTTGCAGGTCATGGTACTTCCTGAAGCCATTGGGAGGGAGCGTTCTTATGAAGTTCCGCTGCAGGGACCTGAAACACATACACAGTTCAGTCTTGCTGAGTGGCTTTTCACTTTAATGTCTTACTTCTAGTTATAACACTGACAATCTTGGGTTGGATTCTGAGCTGGATGCACTATAGCCTGGTTTAATGATGTATTTTAAATGAATGACTCAGAAAGCCCATCTAGTCAAGTTTTCTCCAAGTCAGCCTGGGAGGCTGAGCCACCAGTAAACCATCTCTTTTCTTTCTTCTAGCTTACTGAGACTCTCTTTCCTATCAGTGTTCTGACTTAGCTTCCAAACCAAAGTCAGCCTCACAGTCTTTCAGTGTTTATATTGTGGAAAAATAAATTGTTAAGCTACTTGAATTTGGTTTAAGGACCTCAGTGAAAGTTTAGTGTGCTCTTAAAAGAGTGTTTATTCACCCATCCATCTGTTCCTTCTTTCATTCACATATCCACTCTCAAAAAATGCCTGTTAAACTCCCACCATGTGCTTTTGTATCTCTGCCCTCTGTGTGGATAACTAATGATATCTTATCTATAAATTAGAGGATTCTCTCAGAGAATCTCATCCCTATTCCCTAGGGATAAAGAGGCAATTTGTTGTCTATTGTTATTGTGTTTGTTTATGTACATGTTGGTTTCAAAGTGATTATTTCAGTGCATTGAGAATTCTGGAGGATATCTAGGAAAATATGGAGCTGATACATTTTCCCTTTTCATGCGAGAAGGTTAGGACTGCAAAGACTGTGCAAAGAAGAACATTTAATATCCCCCAAAAGAGGTACAAGTGAGATTCTGTGAGAACCCCCATGCACTTTTGAGTGGAATGGTTTGATTACAGATAGGGAGGTTCCTTCAGGAACTTGCACGAAACTTCTCTTGTAAATCTGGATCCTTATTAATGCCTAGGGCTTCTAAACAGATTCTTCTAAATGATACAAGTGAAGAAGGGTGGATATTATTTTAATTGGTTAGGAACACCCCACATACGTTCGTCATGTCAGATATCTTTCTATCTTGAATTTGGATGTCCTGTTTGGTTCTTCATAAGCCCTCGTATACAGTGTGTGTATGCTGTAGAGAGGAAGCACAAGCCAGGGCTCTGTTTTTTACTGGTTATGTTCAGGGATCTAAAAGTCAACACTCAAACAAAGTTAACATTTATTGAGCTGGAACAAGGTATAAATATTGATAGCTATCTGTGTTTGCTCACTTCACTCTTCAGCATTTATGAGAATTGTTTTCAAAAAGTCTTGGCTTCCATAAATGCTCATTGGATGATCAGCTTCTTTGATACTTACACAGGACTTAGGCCATTTCTGACGTTTCACTCTACAGTAGTTGCAGCTCGAAATCTAGAAGAACTAACTTACTAGTGAAACGTGTGATATTTAGACTTCTAATGTATTTACACTAAAGCCTAGAGCTTTCCGCCTCCAGAGCAGAACAAACAGACTGGAACAAGGTATGAAGCAGAACCAGGGATCTGTAAGAAGAGTCTGTATGGAGAACTGGAATCAAGTGGTTTAGTCAAAAGTACAAGGCAATGCTGTATAGTTATGTCTATCGGTAAATATAGAGTCAGAGTTGCAGTGTGTGTGTGTGTGTGTGTGTGTGTGTGTGTGTGTGTGTGTACAGTTCTGATATGAATTCAGGGCCCTGTGTATGTTTAGCAAGTACAATATTACTGAGTCAATACTTCAAGTCTGATAATACTGTTTTCTTTTCTCTTTCTTTCTTTCCTTTTTTCTTCAGAAATAGCCAAATGTTGTAGATTTTAACCTCTGAGCATTATACCTACATCTACAAATGTCTGTTGACTATCTACTGAGTGACCTGTTAAAGTTAAATTAAAATAACAAGCCTAACATTGGTGTCTTGATTGTTAACATTTACTGGGACCTAGCCTCCCGTTCTTCCACCAATCTGAAATCCAGGGCAGGTGCCCTGAAGCCACTTTAGAGTTTCTTATAGAATATAAGAATATGTCTTATAGACTATGATCTTAGTTTTAGTTTTAAACTCTCTCCCTTCCTTCCTCTCTTTCTCCCTCCATTCCTTCTTTCTTTCCTTCTTAGGTTAAAGATGGATGAAACAGAACTATTTTTGTATATATGCTATACATATATGGCCAGAACATTTCTTTTTAAATTGAATCATAATTTATCTACATTATTTACTTTATTTCCTCCACCTCCATCCCTCTAGCATTCTTTCTCTGATCTTTTCTTTCACAAAGATTAGTTGGATTTTTGGCAAATAAATTCCAATATTACTTGTGGGAAAATGAAAAACCAAGGTTGGCTGCATCAGACTTTCCTTTGGATTTTCCAGTAAGTTGATGTAAGCAGTGAAGGTGATAATTATATTTCTCTTGAGTTAGAAATGAATTCATCGAAACTCTTCCTAAGACCTCTGTCAGTTTCTTTAGGGGAGTCATTAGTTTTTCTCTAGCAGGACTAATTACTTTGATAAGCGTGGGAGGTGAGAAAGGAAGGACATGAAAGGATGCTTCCTCTTCATCTAGGAAATGTCACTTCTTTCAGAGAGCAGGCTTTTGTGGATGACTTTCCCCAGGTTCTTAGTTTATATTCCCAGACTGAGATCCACTGGGCAACACCCAGATTCTGTGAACTTGATGGGGGCTCTGCTGCAGCTCCTTTACCTGTGAGCCAAGCATCTGAGTTATCAGGTAGGTTGTTTGAGAAAGGCAAGACTTGCCAACACCTGTATACTCAAGGTTTACTCTTACTGTGTCTGTGTGAACCAAAAAGCCAGAGTCACAAGATATTAAAACACACGGATGAAGATCCCACACACAAACAAAACCCAAACCCCAACCAACTCAATAAAAATATACCAAAGCTTCTATTTTCCATTGAGTTCTTTTAAAAAAAAATCTGGACCAAAATGTGTGTTTGTGTGCTGCTGAAGTCTGGTTAAGTCAAATAACCATGACTAGAAAGTTAGCATCACAAATGCTAAGCTCAGCAGGACACTTATTATACGACTTTTCTTTTCTATATGTAAGTTTGTATTGTGTATGAAAAGACCACAACATCAATGTGTCTGCATCAAAATGTGATTTAGAAGTTAATTTAAATGTGGAGTTCTGGGAATATTTTTCCAATTTATTTTATTTGTTTCTCTTTATTTGTACACAAGCATACATGATAACTTCTTTGCTTGTAATAAACTCTGAAACAGCTCTTGCAATAAGCATCGAATAAAAATTCTGTGTAATGAGAAAGTTGTAAGTAGTATTTATTTAGCATTTTTCCCCCAGTAGCAATTGAAATGGATGGCGTCTTTTGCTTAGATGAAATACTGTGAGTAGTCAACACCTCACAGAGTTGTTTATAAAGTGATTTAAGGTGAGGTCTAATATTTTAAAGTCTTTCGAGCCATGTGTGAAAAACTCATTATAACTGATTTAGGGAGAAAACCATCTTTAAACCAAAATGTACTCTTAGTGATGACCCAGGGTCTGTCCCAGAGGTTCACTGCAGCACTATTAAGCCTTAAGGATGAGCCAATTTTTGCTACTTACATTACAGTCACATTGGAAGAAACTGATGGGACAGCTCGTAAATTGGCTTCATCACAGTCAAGTTCTAGATCTCGGCACAAACAATGCATGGGCACAGAGCCAACCACTGAACAGAGGAAGCGGGAAGGAGTAGTGAAGTGAGGGGCCAGGGGGAGAGGGAATGAAGAGAAAGAAAGGCAAAGCCATGAGAATATTGCCTATTATGAAAGTATATCATGCTTTACCTAAGCACTTGGGTAAATGCTTTAAATTAAGGTTCCACAGTTTGCTCTGAATTTAACATCAAGACCAGGCCAGCCTAGCATTAACTTTAGGTAATATACACATTGAGGAGCCCATCCCTTTTTCCTTTTTTAAAAAAAGATTTTATTTGTATGTGTGTGTGTGTGTGTGTGTGTGTGTGTGTGTGTGAGAGAGAGAGAGAGAGAGAGAGAGAGAGAGAGAGAGAGAGAGAGAGAGAGAGAGAGAGACCATGGATGCCCCAGAGAACATGAAATCCCTTGCAGCTGGTGGTTACGGGTTATAGGTGGTTGTGAGCCTCTGCTGATGGGGACTGGGGTACCAGACTCCAGTCTTTTGCAGGAGAAACAAATGCTCTTAACAACTGAGAAAGCTTCCGAGTCCCATCTCAGATCTTTATTTGGAAAATGGAATGCTGGCTAACATGGGAGTGGGGAAAGAAAGGAGTTTCCTGAACAGAATTTCTCACCAACTTTTAAGTTTTCTCTAGACATAGGCAATAATGAAATGGCTTCCACAGTGAGATGGATTAGTGGTCAGAGCAGAAGCAAGGAAGCCAACTTCCCAGGCCCGCCCATTGGTTTTGTTTTAATAGAGACTGGCATTTCATTTGTTGCAAAATGAATGAAATCTGCTTCTCTTACCAAAGGGAAAAGTGAATGCAAGTATGTGTGTGTGTGTGTGTGTGTGTGTGTGTGTGTGTGTGTGTGTGTGTAGGGGGAGGCTTTATATCCATTTGAAAGCTTCTGTTTGATAATAAGTATTGAAAGTAATAAAGTCTTCTGTGGGAGACTAAATAATTTTAACCAGATGCTAAAAAAGAAGGAGACATAAGCACAGAGTGATGGGCTTTCATCCTTTTGAAAGGTTTTTCCTGTATAGCTCAGGGTTGAGAGCACAGAATCCTGGCAGCAACTCCTGCTTGTCCTGCAGAGTTTTAAGTGAGCTATCATTGTTTATAAGTAAGCAAGTGTATGTAAAACATTGCATTTTTAGTGTCTTTGAAGATGTTAGTAGACATGGATGCACATGTTCCTGATTGACAACAGTTAGAAGTGATTTCTCTAGTGCACTGCAGCACTTAATATTTATAGCCGTACTGCTGCTATGTGGTTCCCAGCACCAGGAGTCAATAGGTAATGCAGAGGGTAACACTCACTGTCTTGGTAGTGTCTATTCCACAGCAAGTAGAAACCATACTGTAGGACTTACATGGAATACAACCGCCGTTAGACTACTCAGCTGTGTGAATGGGAGGGCTCTAGTAGATTTTAGACCTTTTCAATCACATCCAGCCCCACAAGTTGGCCAAAAGTATACATCCTAGTCTTCATCTTCCCAACACCCAACATCAGAGAAAACAGGATGTGCAGAGAAGCACTTATCTCACAGTGATGTTTTAGGAGTTATTTAGCCCATTTATGACAAACCCCCCCTCAATATTTAAAAAATATCCTTTGAAAAACCCCTGGATGCTGTCATGCTCCAAAGTTTCTGCAGAATGTGATGACACACACCTGTGATCCAGCGTTTGGAAGGCGGAGGCAGGAGGCAGGAGGCTTGTGAGTTCAAATTTATAATTATATTTTTAAAAAGTTCATGTAAGAATTGTAACTGGGTTTAAGAAAAGATTACTGCATGATCAGGTTAATGCTTATAGCCAATGAATAAACAATTTCTCCCTCAAATCCTTCAAAGTTAAACTTTGATCATGCATTGGCTATCTACATAGGATGCTTTCCACGACATTTCTCTGAAGAGGTGACTTTAAAATGTGACTTGTTCACATTCTTTCAAGTATTCAGAATGTTTTTGAGCTGATCTTGGGTTCATTTCTAACAAGAATCTGACATGAGAAGAGTGTTACAACAGGAACCTTAATTTAAGCTTCACCCCACTGTTCTTTCATGTACTGCTTGAGATGTTTAATTTAGCAACTGTAATCCCCACTCTCTCTAAAGAAATCTAATTAAAAATTGAGCTTTTTGGTGTCTTCTAAGTACTGATAAAAATTACTTTGTATCGATCTCAATCCATCATTTATTGTGTAGTGCCATGCTTCTTGAATAACTCCTTGTGACAAATCTCCTCCACAGTGACACGGGTTCTTGTGCTGACTCCCTTTGTTTTCCCCTACTATTTTTGCTTTACAAACTATAGTATGAGCCATGTAAGCTGGCATTTCTCCTTGACCTTTGGTCTGAGCTTTGGATGTAGCTGCTGAATCCCCCCCCTTCTTCCTCCATCTTTCCCTCCTTCCCTTCCTCCCTCCCTTTCCCACTTTCTTTTCCTTCTTCTTTCGTTTTGTTTCCTTCTTTCCTTCCTTCTTCTTTTCCCCTCTTTCTTTTCAGTGGTTTTGGAGACAGACTCCCACTGTGTGGCCCAGGGTGGCCTTGAACATCAGATCTACTGCCCAGGCTGACATTACACCATTATACCACTGAACTTTTTATGTTTGACGTATGTGCAGGTGTGCACCACTAGACCAAACTGAGCATTTGCCTATGGATTCTTTTTCACCATTACCTTTTCTTTTGCCATTTAACGTTTGCCTTTTATAACTTGTTAATGTGTTAACAGTTTAATTCTGTTAATAACCATACTTTAACTTTAAATTGATAAGATATTCTTAGAATATGGTAAGATAGAAGATTCAATTCAATTTTTTGAATAGGGTGAGATGAAATTTCAATTTAAAGATAAGAAATGAAAACATATAAAATACAAAAATGAAATTACATTTTAAGATAGTATACTTAGTTTATGTTTCTGTATCATATTAATAACAATGCTATGCCTTTTACATTTTCAAAAAGGTTTTAGCGTATTCTTTCAGCAATATTAGGTACTAAACCTAGAACCTTATACACACCAGGCAAGTGCTCTGCCAGAGAGTTACATCACCAGCTGAACTTTTAGCTTTCTGATGATCAAATTATTTGGTTCTCCACCTTTGAGAGGCAGGTGGGATGCTGACAAAGGTTGCTGGGCAGCTGTAAGACTCATGAGAAAGATCGGCATACATTGGGGATTGTTGGTCGTCCTTTAATCTCATTTGAGTAGTGAAGACAAAAACATACTATCAATGTGAAAAGCTAACCTTTAAATTTGTGGCAGAACAAGAAGGGAAAGAACACAGCAAAAGAGTCGCCCCTCCAAAACCCTTGGCTTATGAGTAGAGTTTTGAAATTTTCAGGTCCCAGGCACACATGCATATTTGCAGAATTTATTAACTAGACCAAAATTACTTAAAAGGAATTATTTTAGTACGGATTCCTGGTTGAAAATGTGATGAAGCTACTCTCTAAGCGTTCTCCCTTCCACACCCCAGGCAGTATCTGCAAGTATTCAGTAGGGATTGCAGTAGTGAGCTGCAGTGAACAAAGCTTTCAAAGGGCTGTGGCTTGGCGCCATGGCTGGAGACCCAGGCACCTCTTCGCTTGTAGACATGAGGACCCAAGCAGCTGCTCTGCTCCTCCATTTCCTTGCTTTCCCTCACTGCACAATTTTTCTTTTCTCTTCTTTCTTTTCTGTCTGTCTGTCTTTTTTTAAAACATAATTTTCAACGTTGATTCTTTGGGAGTTTCACATCATGCACCCCAGTCCCACTCCTTTCCCAGACCTTCCGTATCCTTCCACTCTTGTAACCTCCCCCATGAAAAGAAAATAAAAAATAACATTAAAATTAAAAAAAAAAGGAAAAAAGTTGCCTTTGATGGCAAAGAGGATATTATGTAAATTAGCAATCCTGACCACTGACATTGATTTTGTTTGCAATACCCGATTTGATTGATTCCTGGCACACTTAAAAACAGAATTCCAAATTGAAGTTTCCTTTCTTAAGATGCTTGCAACTATGAAACCATAAATGACTTTCAAAAACAGAATGCTGTATCCAAAAGGTAAAGCATGGTGTCTTACCACGACCTCATCAAAGGGGGGACTCGGCTGCTGTGGTTACTTACAGCATTCGGAAGTTTCTGCCTCAAAGGGATTAGTGGAAGTCAGTTTGTAGTAATTAGCAAAATATTTGTCCAGTTGCAGAGACCACCCATTGTTGTCTCCTGAAAAGAAAAACCCGATAGCGAAAAAGTTAACGAACAAAAACAAGCAGATATATTTTGCTCTCTTGGCAAAAATAGTTCCTCTAAAATAAGGCAGTGAATCTCGAAGGTAGTTTGTTAATTATCATCAAAGACTTCCTACAGGTGTGTTTCTGTCCCCAGTCGGAGGTCTGGGGAGGCCCCAATCTCCATGTATATCAAGCGCTGTAGTAACTTCCTGCGAGTCCTATTTAACCACATTTGAGAGAGCGATGGTCGGATATGCTACAATGTTACCATTCATTCTCCCTGTAGTTTTAGGTTTCCCTAAACCACCTTCATTAACTGAAACTGATTCTCGGAATGTATCATCTTTATTCACCTAAACTGGTTTTGGAGATGTATAGACATGGATAGGTGGCTGTGGTGGTTTTAATGAAAATGGCTCCCAACCTTTCATGCTTAGGCTCTAGTTGGTAAATGGTTTAAGACCGATTAGGAGGCGTGGCCTTGTTGGAGTAGGTGAGGCCTCATTGGAGTGGGTGTGGCCCTGTTAGAAGAAGAGTGTCATTGGGAGTGGTCTTTGAGGTTTCAAAAGCCCAGGTCCAGTGTCTCTTTATCTTTGCCTGCTGCCTTCAAATCAGGATGTAAATAAAGTACTCAGCACCTTGCCTGTCTGCTTCCCACCATGATGATCATAGACTAATTCTTTGAAACTGTAAGTAAGCCTTAAATGCTTTCTTTTATAAGAGTTGCCTTGGTCATAATATGTCTACATAATATTAGACAACCAAAATGGGCAGGATGATTATATTTAACACAGAAAGCAGCAGGTGGGAGAGGATTTACTGTACAAACACGAAGACCTGAGTCTGGTTTCCAGAACCCGAATCAAAATAAATGAACAAACAAAACCAAAAATCAAAACCCAAACCAAAATTAAAAAAAACCAAATGTGGGTATGGTGGCATGTTCTTGTAATTCTTGGGGAAGAGAAGATAGGAAAGCTGAATAGAAGGAAGAGAGCTGACTCAAGAGAAAGACTGTACTGCAGGCAGCAGAGCTGGAGAAAGTGGCCACCGGAGTCCTTTGGAGCCCAGACTGTTCCATCAAGCACTCCAGAGGCTGGACATGGAACTGTATGATTTGGTCTTTGGTCCTGCTCTGGTCTGATCTTTTCTTGCCATTCAACTTCTCTGTTGGAATGGGTGCAATTATTCTGTGCCATTGTATGTTAGAACTCATTAGAACAGACAGTTATCACCTAACAGATATAATTAGGTGTCAAGTTGATAAGGCGCAAGCTTGTGATAGTTTATACTGTCAACTTGTGACAGAATCCTCTGTTACTAAAGACACAAGGTTCTGGGCATATTTGTGAGGGATTATTGGGTTGGGTTAGCTGAGGTGACAGGATCCTCACTAGATGTTTGCAGAACTACTACAGAACTAGGTTAGGGCTCTAGACTGAATACAAAGAAAGTAAGCTGAGTATAAGAATTTATCACCCTTTATGCCCTTTTTTTCTTCGGCATCGAGAACTGAACTTTTCCTGCCTATGAGGCAAATGTTCTACCTGTCTCAACTTCTTGTGCTTCTTGACTGGATGCAATGTGACCAGCTACATCAAGCCTCTGGCCACTGGGACGCCCCTCCTCTAATAAACTGTACCCTTGAGGTGTGTGTCAAAAATAAACCTGTGTTTCATTAGTTGCATTTCATTAGTTGGTGTTTTGTTGAAGCAACAAGACCCTCCTAAGACTTGCACATCCTCTCACTGAGTCCTCTGAAGCTGTGATAGGAAAAGCAACCTTGGTTATATGAACAAGCAGACTTGGGTAGAGGGCTTGCCGTGTGTGTGTGTGTGTGTGTGTGTGTGTGTGTGTGTGTGTGTGTATGTGTGTGTTTGGGTTGAATCTATAGTACCACATGTGTCCACCAGGTTTTGAGGTCTGTGGCACTAGCATTTCCCTTTTTCTAGGCTTGGCAGTTTGTTGACTCCTTTGCAAACATTTAATAGATTCTTTTAATTAACTCTGAAGCATTTAGGAATTAAAATTTAATTCCTAAATTTAATTCCTAAATTTCTAATAATAATTAGACTAGAGGAAAGTATTGAAAATTACAAAGTATTACCAAAAATGTTCAAAATAAATTTATTTTTCAGAGTAGCATTATGAGGTGTTATTATGTATTTATAAATCAAATGTGGAAATAGGTGACTCACTGGTCTCTGATGATATTGAGGGGCTACTGTTTCCTCTTCTTTTTCCTTTTCTTCCCCCCCCCCCCGCCCAACCCCTCACTCCTGCCTCTCCCTCTTTTCTTTCTTTTTTTGATGTGGTACTATAGATCAACCCAGGGATTCACACACACACTAGGCTAGTGCTCTACCCCAGTCTGCTCGTTCTTACAACCAAGGTTGCTTTTCCTGTCACAGCTGCAGAGGACTTAGTGAGAGGATGACCTTGTCTTAGGAGAGTCTGCAGACCTGACCTTTCAGGCTGCAGAGCCTTGTGAAACTGTGGACTGGGGCAGCTGCAGTTCACCAGGTCAGATACTCCCACTCAGAAGCGGTGTGGGGGTGGGGTTGAGGAGAAGCAAGTGACAAGCAGCTCTCTGGAACACAGGGCTGTTTAGTAGGTGACATTTCCTTGCTGCAGAGAGCGATAGGCATGCCAGTGACTGACACAATGTTATTTGCAGTACTTCTTTAGCAGGTCCTATATTTAACTCAGCTTTTTTACAAGTGGACTATTTTAAGTTGTCACATTTTTACTAAACACTGTGGAGTGACTTAGTATCATGGGCTTGGTGGCTATCCTGGTTCTTTGTCTCTCATGACTACCCTCTTGCCCTTCTTCTGTTTTAAGGTATGCAGTGTATGTGATTATCTTAGTTTCCTTACTGTTGCTGTGTGACAAAATATGCCGACAAAAGCAAATTAAAGAGCGAGCTTATTTTAGCTCCCAGGTTACAGTCCATGGCTTTGGGGAAGTCATAGCCACACAGGAGCTTGGATAGCCTGTCACACTGCACTGAATTAGTTCATGCCACTACCCCCAGCTTTCTTTCTACGCCTTTATAAGTCCCAGGATACTTTGCTGAGGGAATGGTGTCATTCCTCAGTTAATCTGGTCTAATAGCCCCCTACGGTCATGCCCAGAGGCCTACTTATCAGACAGTTCTAGATTTTGTCCCGGTGACAATTAGCATTGACCATCACTTGTTGAAGCAATTTTGTCAAACAAGTTCTAATAGTGCAGTTACTTAAGTCTTGATGCTTGCTCACTCTTTCTTCTTTCTTTTCTGTTGTAAAATGACCTCAGTGGGGCTTTTGCTGGGATACCATCTTGGACCAGGTGGACTGTTGGGGGCAAAGGTGGTTTCACAGACAGGTGTTAATGAAATGTATGTGCCCCCTAAAACCCACCACATGCTGTCTGCTTCATAGCAGGTATAAAAAAATCTTAAATATTTACACTCTTGTCATATTTCTTTATGGAGCCACGGGATTGAAGGACTCTTCTGCAGGGAAAATACTGAGCGTATAGCTGGCTATTGGGGAAGGGATGGCAATGCCATCTATTATTGTCACGGTTACCATGAGTGGTATGGGGAGAGGGTGGGGTCCGTGGATGTTAGAAATGGGGAAGCCTGCAGCCTGAACCGGTGGAAGAACTGGATATAGATGGGCTGCTCATGCAGACAGGGGTCACTGAGGTACAGTAGCTAACCATGGCATTGGTAGCCTCAGTGTTCATTTTGCTGAGGATTCTTTGCCTTCAGCATGTGTGACTGTCATGCTGGTGACCTTCGAGAAGGTCACCAGCATGAACCATTATGGGGGAGGGGTTCTCTGCACATCTGCTATTCACTTTGAACTTCTTCCTGTCATTTTCAGTGACTGCTAAAACTGAGCTGCTGTAATGATAAATCCATGGTAAACTCATGATGATGAGTTGAGACTTTAAGCCAACTGCTATGTCTGGGACAGTGTCCTTGACACACTGAGTGAACACTTGAGTTTGGAATGGAGTCACTCCAATTCTTTCTCATTCTTACTTCTTTTCACTCTTTTCCTCCTTCCCCTCCTCTACCACACACATACAGAGAGCAGTGGCAAAAACAGAAATAGGTGAAAATGAAGTCAGAACAGCTGCAAGGAATTCTTGACTAGCAGAAACAGTACAAACCTGCTTATTCTTCTTGAGGTCAGAACATGTATTTTGTAGAAAATTTCTCTTTAAATAGTAAACTATTCACAGAACCAAGCCTCTTGGTAATTAGTTTTTACCTTCTTTCTGCTTACCAAGGCATTTTCTCCTTCCTAACCTTTACTTCCTCCCAGCAGAAGGCAGCCACACAGAACATGAGACATGTGGCCAGAATTGCAAAGTTGGAGTTAGCATTTTTAAGAGAACAGCTTTTTAGTATTATGTGTTTCTATATTTTAACTCATATTTTAACTTGGTATTTTAAGGATACACAGTTTTTCATACATTGCAGGAATTTATTTCTTTGCTTTTTTTGGAGGAGATCTAGGGTAATCTACAGAGTACTCTTTATTGAAAAAAGTTTGGGGAATACTCACTGAATGGATGGAGTACCTAAATATATGCCAGTGAAAGAAAACCCTGTCTTCTATGTGCTAATAGAACTTGGAAATCAAGACACTTACCAAGAAGATAGACTCCTTTGTTACAGTTCTCATCTATTTTGCCAGTGTAGGGCCTGGGAATCTGCATTTTCTGTATCCTGGCTGAGTTTTAGGACAAGTCCTTAGGGAACAATTTGATATATTGTATTTTAAAAGTGAGCCAACCGTTTGATAGTGATTGCTTTTGAGGATAGTGCTATTCTCACAGAGTTGTAATGGGGAGTGATGCCCTGCATAACAGTCCAGCGGAGGAAAAGGAAACATCAATGTTACTAAACATAGTCCTCCTTGAAGTTTGCAAACACTTCTACTGAAAGAACGGCAGTAAAAAATAAAATCCCCAAACTAACCAACAAAGCAACAACAACACACAAACAAACAAACAAACAAGCAATGACCTGTATCAATAAGTTTAAATGCAGTAAACAGGAGCAATGACCATCCAAGGCTCTACCTCCAACAAGAGTGAATCAAACAGAATCTCAGACAAAGAATTAAAAAGAATGAGAATGAGTTGTACAAAGAAATGAAAGAGGAATAAACCCTTGAGTGAATTCCAAGAGAATACAATCAGTTGAATGACAAAAGGAAGGCAGCATAGGATACTAAAGTAGAATTCAAACAAGAGATAGAAACATTGATGAAAAACTAAACTGAAATATTGAAGAATTCTATAAGCCAAGTTAAAAAACTCAATAGAAAAACCTCACCCAAGCTGGAGAGATGGCTCAGTGGTTAAGAGTTTGTATTGCTCTTCCAGAGAACCTGAGTTTGATTTCTAGTCAGGTGGCTTACAACCACTGGTAAACCCAGTTCTAATCTTTAGAACATTATGAAAAGAGAAGATCTCAGAATCATGAACATAGAATGATAAGAATTTATTGCAAAAGGCATTAGATAATAGCTTCAATAAAATTACAGCAGAAATTTCCCCAAATCTAGGGAAATTCTCCATCCAGGTACAAAAGGCATTGAGGACACCAATGAAACAAGATCAGAAAAGAATTTTCACACTTCATATTAAGTGAAGGATTAAATATCCAGAATAAAGAAACAATGTGGAAAACTTGTGAGGAATACAGAGCCACATATAAAGACAGGGGCACCCTAATAGCAGTAGATTTCTCAAACAAAATAAAGCAAAACAAACCAAACCTTTAAAGTAAAGAGGGCTTTGAATGATGTTATTTCAAGCTCTAAAACACAAAAGCCAACCTAGACTATCATACCCAGAAAAACTAGCTATCACAATTGAATGCAAAAGAAAAAGTTGGCCACTAATGATAGTCTGTTACACTCATAGATTGGTGCCTAACCCAACTGTCATCAGAGAGGCTTCATCTAGCAGCTGATGGGACCAGATGCAGAGATCAACAGTCAAATGCTAAGTGGAGGCAGGAGAACCCCGCAGAGGAAGAACAGGAAGGATTGTAGGAGCCAGAGAGGTCAAGGAAAACATGAGAACATGACCCACAGCATTTACTAAGCAGGGCTAATAGTGGGTCCAAAAGACTGAAATGACAAACATGAACTCTGTATGGCTCTGAGCTAGGTCCTCTATATATACCTTATGGTGTGTAGCTTTGTGTTCTTGTGGGATTCCCAACAATGGGAAAGGGGAAATCTCTGACTTTTTCCCCATGCTTGAGAACCTTTTACTCCTACTGATGGTCTCTTTTAGCCTTGTTATGAGGGTTTTTGCCTAGTCTTATTGTATCTTGTTATACTATATTCAGTTGATATCTCTGAGAAGCCTGCTCTTTTTTTTTTTTTAAGGGAAATGGAGGAGGAGTGGATTTTGGAGTGAGGGGAGTGGGTGGGTAGGGACTTGGAGGTGTGGAGAGAGGGGAAACTTCAGTTAGAATGAAATGTATAAAAGAATGAAGAAAAAGTAGGTTGGGGAAGAAATTAATGAAATGGAAAGAAAAAAAGACAATACAAAGAATCAATGGAACTAAAACTTAATTTTTCAAAAGACAAGTTAAGATTGACAAATCCTTAGCCAAACCTAAAGAGAAAGGGAAGACTGAAATTAACAAAATTAAATATGAAATGGGAGATGTACTTAAAACTGCATATTCCATAAATAGGAAAACCTAAAAAAATAGACAATTTTTTAGACACATATGACCTATTAAATTAATCTAAGACAATTTAAAATGAATCTGTAGGCAGCAAGACTAAAATATGGATAAAAAATTTTCCAACTGAAATAAGTCCATGTCCAGATGGATTCCCTGCTATCAAATCTTTCAAGAACTAGCACATTTGCTTCTCATTCTAGCCCAGAGTAGAATAGGAAAGCTACAAAACTGCATTTAGTGAAGTCAGTGTTATGTTGATATCCAGCTAAAGAAACAAGAAAAAAGAGAAATGATAGACCAACCCCTGATGAACATAGATGCAAAGATTCTCAATAAAGAAATACTTGCACATTCAATTCAAGAATACATGGAAGGGTCCTTTATCATGACCAAGTTGGTTTTAACAGTTGAACAGTCTTCAAAAGATAAAATGCAAATGGTCAATAAACATGAAAAACATTTCCACCTCACCAGCCATCAGAGAATGCACACATCAAAACTGTTTTGAGGTTCCATCTCACCCTGTTAGAATAGCAGTCATTAAGAAAACAAATAACAAAAAGTGCTGGTGAAGGTGGGAACAGAAGGGTACCTTTCTACTCTGGTCAAGGGCATGAAAAGTCATCCATCTATTATGGAAAGTACTATCAGGTATCTCAAATCAAGAGATCTATCATATGCCTCAGCTACACCACCTTGGGTGTGTAGCAGAAGGACCTCAAGCCAACAGAAGAGAGATACGTGTACATCAGTGTTTACTGCAGCACTACTCACAATCACTGAGTCATAGCATCACGGTTAGATGTCTAACCACAGAGGAATGTCTAAGGAAATGTGGTTTATGTACACACTGTAACTTTTTTAACCCCAAAGAAGAAAAGTTGTGCCACGTGCAGGAAAATGAAGACATTCACATACCATTGGCGAATTAAGCCACTTGCAGAAAGAGAAATATCAAGACATTCTTTTACATTTGGTTCCTAGAATTTATATAGATACATAAAATCACACTTGTATATATGCTGTGAGAGTAGAAGTGAAACTGTCTAGGGAAAAAGAGTAAGGAGACAGTTGAGAAAGCACGGGTTGGGGAGATGTGTTCAGTGCAATATACACTGGTATGAAAATGTCCTTTTCCAACACAGTTCCATCTACAATCAATATACATAATGAAACATACTTTAAAAGCAATATATACTGGATTTTTCCTTACATGTGAATGGCTTGACATCAAACCAAGGTTTACTGCTACTGCACAATATTGTAAGATAATGTCTGACATACCACTAGCTTGTGAAATGAGCAAAATTCAGAATTCAATGTGTGTGTGTGTGTGTGTGTGTGTGTGTGTGTGCTTAACCAAATGTATATCACTTCCATACTGTTGTAAAGTTGAAAAGTTGTAGCAAACCATTTTAAATCAGGACTGCTTACATGGGCCCCTATGTACTTTGGAAATCTTCCCTACATACTTCAGAGGTTGATTCTGGGTTCCCTGATGTTTGAATTTCTCTTTAGAGGTGATGAGAACCTGAACCTTGAGTACATGGTAAGTGCTTTATAGTTGTGGAACTCTTAATTTTGAATAATCAAAAATTGAAAGACATATTCCCATTGGAGAGGAACTTAGGACAAAGCAGGGTATGATGCCATCTCATGTTAAATGGTCTGCTCCTTCATTAAGATGGAGGAGTACATCTGGTAGTCTGTAGTCTGCAAAGCGTACACTGTATTGGTTGATGAGCAAGTAGGGGTTCATTAGTAAGGTCTGGACCTATGCAAACCAGAACATTCTTGGTGCTCACACAGTCATTCAACATTCAGCACACATTCTTGGCAAAGAGTGGAGCATCATTTGCTAATAAAGTGATTATCCGTAAAAAGAGAGGTGCTCCAAACTACTGGAATGAGACTGGGGATGTAGAGTGTCTGAGTTCAGCAGTTTTGTCAAAGCAGCTGTATGAAGTCTCTTTGAATTTTAGTGGCAACGGTAGTTTTTGTACAAAATGAACATGCCTCTGTCCGTAGTCTTAGTGCCACCAGAGGCAAATATCTGAAGATGTCAAGGAGTGTGCCATTATCTTGGGCAGTTTTTGATGCAAACTAAGGCTGGTGAAAAGAACTGCCATCCCTCGCTTCTTATCTAGTAAGATGTGTTCTGAGAAGAAAATCCCATGGAAATAGCCCAATCATACCTTATGTTTTACTTTTAGATATTTTCTCTTAATATAAGTTTCCTTCTGTTGCCTACACTGGTTCAAGTTATCTTCCTTTTTAGTCTTTCAGGTATCTGAGACCATAGCTGGGTGCCCTTGTGCCTGGCTCTAAACAGTTTTGGATTAAAAACAAACAAACAAAACAAAACAAACAAAACAAAAAAACATACTGGAAGTGAAGATCGGCCGATAATTTTAGAAGAGCCAAGGGTTCTGCTACTTATACTTTAGAGACTACTAAATATAAAATTCTTGCAGGATTTTCCCTGTCCAATTACATTAGGGCAACAGGAGGCCTGTGATTGGACAGGGAAAAGGGAGGTGGAGCTAAGAGTTGCAGAGACAGAGAGAGTCAGAGAAAGGAAGATGGCGTGGATGTGAACCAGTGTGGCTTTAACCAGCTACAGGTAGTTATGATGTCGTAAGGTTAGAATAATTGGGATAAAGTTTTTATCATTATCAATTGGTTCTGAAATTATTGTATTGGCATCTTGTAAATTGAGAATTTATTGATACATAAATCTGATTGGTTAATTATAAGGTTCAAGAACTTTGATTTCTTTTGTTGATGGGTGGTGTGGCGGCTGACCATGGGGTGGGTGGTCATTGCGTGGCTCGGGAGCTACAGCATAGAGAGACTGCTAAGTTGAGATCACCCGGCTGGAGCTATGTGGTCCACCAGTTGCTGGCAGTAGCATGGGAAGCCTGCTGGTCTATTTTTTAATATTTCCCACAATATTTAATCAATTAGTTTTCAACATAAAATACATGATTATAAGCTGGGCATGATGGTGCAGGCCTATAATTCCAGCTACACGGGAGGGCAAACAAGAGTAGACTATGTTAAACGGCTGCATAGGATGCAGAGTGAGTTCACAGTCAGTCTGGGAAACTTAGTGGAGTCAGGTCTCAAGATAAAAGTAAAATGAAGGCTGGGTCACCGCTCAGTGAGAACACTCACTCACATTAGTCCCTAGGATCAATTCTCATCCCCACAGAAGATAGAAATACCCAAGCACGACTGTACATTAATACCAGAATCATGACCAATATCACTTCACCTCTTTTGTTTTTAACATTAAAAAAAAAAAAAACCAAACCACCAACTTTAGTGTAGTATCCTGAAAAGGGAACTGACTCCTGCTTATACCACTGGGAACAGCCGTTCTCCTGAGAGCAACATAAGAAGCCAATTTGAAAAACTATGGAATATTTAGTGTTCTGAATTTTAAATGCAGGACAAATTAACATTAAGAGTCCTTGAATGTACTTCTGTTTTCTAATCCTATTAAAAATATATATCATTACCACCATACCCCCAAATAGACACTGTTTATCTAGTTCTCATAGATTAGTAAATGCCAAGCCAGCATCAGAAACACACTCTGTGGTGTTAAAAGTTTTTCTTCTCTAAAATTCCTTGCTCTCTACCTCTTTCCTGTTCCCTTCTATTATCTGAAAAAGGATGATACAGAAGTTCAAAGGTTCACAGGGGAATTAAATTTCTGGAACTTTATTTTCAAATGCTTAAGTCTGACCTTTGACAATGAGTTTGCAAGCATATTAAAAAGAAGCATTGGGCTCTTCTGGTCACAAAGTATACAATAAACCTGGGCCAGAAGAGGACAGTTGAAGGATCCTCTATTTCTGGGACCATGTTTTCCACACTGGATTCTGGAGCTGGGTGGCCTGGGATCATTAGACAATTGTTGCAGAACCTGGCTTGACACTGGAGCAGCAGAGCACAAATGGCTGCCAGGGCTGAGGCAGCTGAGTATCAACATGACCACAAATGTTCTCTAGGGGCACAGCTTGTGTCAGGAACAATGAAATGTTTCCCTTGATCCCTGGAGGGCTAAGGACGTAGGCAAAGGAGACTGGGTGTGATGGTGTCTGTGACAGGCTAGTGACTGTTCAGAGGTGTTTATGGCAGAAGACCAGACTGATTCTTGCATATCTCAAGGGGTCCTGTGGTTTTACATGATGACAGCCAGTCAGACCTCTGTCCCAGTGGATCCCATATAGTATCCTGGCACTACAGAGATGCACGAGCTCAGCTGGAATCCCAGTAGAAAGGACATGGATGAGACATTTAGGTGGTTTCTGTCTCTTGGAAGGGTGGAAGCTTGTAATAGCAGCAACTTTTGCACAGAGAAAGGTTTGCATGAATAAAGCTTATTATTCTTTTGGGAATGTGAGCTGACATTCCCAGTTCATGCATAGTACAGGCTTCAATTTCCCCAATTGAAAGGTACTGAAACAGCTCCTTTCTCAAAGATTGACAGGAGGATTAAATGAGGCAAAATATTATAGAATTAGAATAGTATTTTAAATTTAGTAACTATGGTAAAAACATCAACTCATTCTTGCCATTTTAAAGTTGGAGGTATATCTAATTTCTCATATATTACTTTTCTAAGAAGAAACTTAAAAATACGTTCCTTTAAAAAATTTAAAATGTTTCATATATCATGTAAGGGGAGGTTTCATCCAATTTAAATTTTATAAACAAAAGATTTGTTCCAAGGCAAATTCATATATGATTATCACATAATGAATAACAACATGGACATTGTTCTTGCTCCCAGGCAAAAACAGAATGTGGGAAGCTTCTATGTTTGGATAAGAGTCCCTCAAAGATCCATGTGCCTTGGTTCTTAGCCCATGCCATTACTGAGAGGCAATGGAATTCTTAAGAACTGGGACTGATTGGGAATTTTAGGCCACTTAGAATGGTCCTTGAAGGGGACTCTAGTCCCTTTGGGCTCTTGACCATGAGCAGTTTTCTGACCACATGCTCCTGTTATGACATTCTACCTTGTTGTACGCTAAAAGCAATAAGGGCAAAGTGATCAGGAACTGAAACTTCCCAAGCTCTGTCCCCAAATGAGTCATTTTCTGTTAACAGGAAGATTATCTAAAGTGTGTGTTAGAGTGATGAGAAACAACCACACAAGCCAAACAGTTGGGATGGGATTCTGAGAGTGATGAGAAACAACCACACAAGCCAAACAGTTGGGATGGGATTCTGAGAGTGATGAGAAACAACCACACAAGCCAAACAGTTGGGATGGGATTCTGACAAAGTGGTGTCATCAGGGGACTTACATGATCTTTCTGCGTTTTCATTTTCTTTATTTATAGAATGGATATATTCCAATATATCTAATTACAGCAAGGATAAAATGAAAGGAATCATATGAAGGACTTATAATATGTCTGGCACACGTAAGTACTCAGACAGAGATGATTGTATCTAATCTCTTATTAGATACAATCAAATACTGCCAAGAGAGTAAGAAGAATCACAAGAAAGCTACTCAAATATGAGCTTTCCAGTGCATAAGGATATTGCCAAATAAAATGTGTTATTAACAACTGATGTGTAGAGGGAGGCACAAAGGAGAAGCAGTTAAGGTAAAATCTGCAAAAAGCTTGCTCAGGTCCGAGTGTTGACTATTTCCCAAAGCACCCAAAGGCTTGGTCCTAATAGTGCTGCTAGTGGGATTTTTATGTGGTGGAGCCTAGTTGGATCCTTGGACATGTAGCCTGGGAGAGGACTGTCATCCCTTTCTTTTTGTGTTTTACTTTCTAGACATGAAGTGAATAAATAGTTCTACTCGGCTATGTGACTCTGCCTGATCCATCAGTCATGGACCAGAACCCTAGGCTGGGCTGGGTCCAACTGGCATGTGAGCCATTTGTGAGGCAAAGTAAACCTCTCCTCTTTGTAGGTTTACTGATGAATTTTCTTAGGACATGGTTATAGGACCAGGAAGTTAACACACAACGACAATAGAAATTCCATAAGCAATCATCCCTGTCTTTGTGGGGAGCTTCCCTGGGGAAGCACATGTCGATTTTGCTCTGTTATCAAAGCTGACTTCTGCTTACTGATAACTTGTTATTTCACTTTTGTGTGTATGCTTGTGAGCAGGAGGATGGGAAATCCACAACTGAACTTACAAAGATCTGATGTGCTCCATACTAGTTTTTGTGTGCATGTGCCCAGTAATGTTATGCTACTAACCTTTCTGGCTGGGGACAGCTGGCTATCCAGGGCCCAGGCAGTTCTCAGAACAAAGAGCACAGCTGTGAGAAAGGCTCATGACCATCTAATAATGAAAAATATATTTTGTCCAATTACATGCGAATCAACCAGTCTGGAGCCAAAGTAGCTCATCTATTTGGCCCATAGATGCAGGAGACAACTTTCTCTGCCTGAAACATCCAAGCCTAGATGAAGGGAGATCAGAGACATCCAAGGACCACTTGGTAGGCTACATGGAGTCCTTTGAACTTATCCAACCTTAGCCTGTTTAGTTTGCTTTTCCTTTCCAATGGAGCTCTCACCAAAGACTCTGGTCTAAGGCTTTCCCTTTCTTCTGTCTGTCCTCTAATCACCTTGATGTCTTTTCTGGGTGCTCTATGAGTGTAAGGAATATTTTTCTCTATTCCTATCCTGTGCCTCCCTCATGACTGTGTATGACTAAACATCCCATAAAACAATATAGAGTATCCAGAAAACATGTTTTTCAAATATAGGGCGACTATGCATGAGGGAACTTATCTTCAGGGAGTTTATGCCATGTGCAGTAAGGTATAAGGTTGACTCATTGGAAATCATGTCTAGAATCCAGATTGTGTTCACCTGGACTGGGACTCAGTTCTACAGAAGGACTACCTTTTTCTGTTTTGTGTCCCCTGCCTTGACTGTTGTAACAAATTCCTGCAGTCTGGTGGTTTGTAACAATAGAAATGTATTAGCTCATGGTTTTAGAAGCCAGCATTTAAACTCAAGGTGTCATCAGGGTTACTCTCCCCTCCCACCCCCCCACCTCCTCGGGATCTAGATCTTCTTTTGCTCCTTTGGCCTGCGCTTATTTCTTTTGCTTCTCTCTGCTCATGGCTACTACACTTCTGTAGTCATTTTCTCTTTCTTGCAAGGGGACTCTCATTGGCTTTGGGATCTATCCTAATGATTAAATCTGAGCATGGCCTTGATCCTTGTCTTTATTGTCTTTTCAGACACTCTGCTTCTGAATAAGGTCACATTCTTAGGTTTCAGGAGGACATACAACTTTGTTGGATACTGTCTCGCTACTGTACACCATTCCAAATATATTGGAAGAGGTTTCATCCCATTTCTTCTATGGCTTACAGAAATGCTAGTGTGGAAACAGACCAAAATGTCTTTATTCCATTTCAGTGGATGACTGAATGGCTACAGAGGTGTAGACAAGTCAAGAGATGTTCAAAGAACAAATCTAGCAAGGACAGGCATGATGATTTTGGTCTAGAGGAGAACTGGTCTTCATAGTAGGGTGAGCAGCCGATCTTGGAATGAGGTGGTGTAGTTGAGTGGTAGTGGGACGTTTGTGTATGGGCTCAGCTTAAAACATGAAGAAATGTTGGAAATGCAACGCTCTTTCAAGTGGAAATCTTGTTGTGGTGAATTGATCATATACATACATACATATGTATATACGTACGTACGTACATACATACATGAGATCTCACACACACACACACACACACACACACACACACACACACACAAGATAAATGGATCCTAGGGCCTTGCACGTGTTAGGCAACAGCTACCACTGAGTTTCAACCCCAGCCCCCACTCAGGAATTTGACACTATTTTAACTTTACACATTTACTACTGAGTTGGCACTAGGCTTGAAATGAACATAACATGATTTCTGCATGAGAACCATCAACATTTTGTAATCAAATTCCCTTGGTGTTTATCCAAGCATGTCCTCCCAAACGTTCTGTCTTAAAAAAGGAAAGGTTTCTCTGCTTTGGAACAGACACACCAAATTCCTGCTCTGATGACTTTGGAGGCTTGTACTCAGAATGTGTTTATGAAAAGTCTCAGGAGAGATGAGAACTGTATTAGTGACACATGGTAAAAAATACAGAAACTATGTTAAATATGTGAACTCAGAGAAGTATGGTTTTCTACCTAAATAATTACACATGTTTGTAATTAGACATTAATTATATAATTAGACAATAATTGTCTAGTCTAAGTAAATTACATATGTAATCTCTATATTCCTTAAATTTTTAGAAAGATGGGATTCTTTCTCATCTTTAACCCCAACTGAAAGGTTATAAATGTTTTCATTTTTTTTTGCTTGAATCATGCCCATGAAAATGTTCAGTGGTTTAATGTTTTAATGATTTTGTGTCAGGTGTTTTGTTCTTCAGACTTGGTTATTGTGTTTATTACTCTTCTTATTGTTGGAATGAAATTCCTGATAAAAATAGCTTAAAGAAGTGAGAGTGCATTTTGTCTCACAGTTCAAGGGGATGAATCATGGCATGGGAGTCATGGCAGAAGATTAAGGGCACTGGTCACCTTGCATCTATGGTGAGAATGCAGACAAAGATGAATGCTGGTGTTTAGTTTGCTTTCTCCATTTTATTCAGTTTGGGACCCCAGGTATCCACACAGTTGTGGTGGATCATCCTATCTCAATTAACTCAGTCTAGAAAGTGCCTCACAGACATGCCTAGAAACTGCCCTCTTTGGTAATTCTAGATTCTTTCAGGTTGAATATCAGGGTTAACCACTGCAAATATCTCTTGTAAGCTTGACATACAAATATATGAATTTGAAGCCACTCCTACTTTTTGTACCCATAGGCTGACAACCATCTAATAATGAAAAATACATCTAGTCCAATTACAAAAGTTCCCCATAGTCTTTTTTAACAGTTCCAAAACAGTTTAAAAGTCTAAAATCCAAGTCTTGTCTAAGACTCAAGACCATCTCTTAACTATAATATCCTATTTTAAAAATGAACAATAATGCACACCTTTAATATACAATGGCACCAGACTAAACATTTCCATTCCAACAGGAAAAAATGGAGACATAGAAAGGGAAGGGCAAACCAAATCAGACCAAAACCCAGGAGGAAAAACATCAAATCCTGCAGCCCTCTGTTCGGCAACTAGGACTTTTGACCAAATCATCTGGGCTCCAAAGGTGCTTATTAGTACTGTTACTCCAGCTCTGGCAGCTGCAGCATACATATTCTTTCTTGTGCTGTCTCTGCTCTCTGCCTGCAGCTTTCCTTGGTGGCGTCTCCAACATCTTGGAGTCTCCACTGCAATATAAGCTTTACCTTTCCAGTTTCATGCAACTGTTTTCAGAGTCTCCTTTACGGGGACTCCAACCCTAGCACATGTTGGATGACTTGATTCATTTTAAAGGATCTTGCTGCAAGCCTAAATGACTCCCTCACTCTTGCATCTTTCATGCCTATAAAATCAGTACCACACAGATGCTGCTGCCAAGTTCTGCTGCCAGCTCCAGGTGTAGTCTAGCTCACTTCAACAATAGCTGTAGCCATGGCTGTGTGCTGCTGACTCTGAGGTAATTCTTCTTTAGGGAATTACTTTGGAGCAAAGAACTAAGCATTCTTAGTTTATGCTCTCTCCTTCCAAATTAATTTGTGTTTTACAAGTTGGAGGCTTTACTGGGTAGGATCCTGTCCAGGGCACATTTTCTATTATTCCGTTGCAGAACAAGATGTTTATCTTTTATGGTGTTAATCAATTTACATACTAAAGTGCATCTGCTACACTTTGTCCATAACCTCAAATGTGCTGACACTCCTTTCCTTGATGGATTCAGTTTCTGTGTCTTTCTTCTCTCTTTCCCTGTAGATCTGAGCAAGGGAGTGAGGAGTAGTCATGCCTCAGCCTGATTTAATCCTTTGCTTACCACAAAGTCCATTCCTTTGGAGTTCAGCAGAACTCCTAGTTTTTAATCACCTTGCTTTATGGATGATGATGAAGTTCTGCTGTCCTTCCTGAATGTTCCAGACCACTCTGACATGGACAGACAGCAGCAGCACATACCTGGACATCTTAGAGCTTTGATCAGAATTAAGATTGGGACACAGGCAGAATGAAGTCAGAATCTCTTCCAAAATGACTTCTAGCCTTGTCCTTTCAAAAACTTCAAGAGCTGGGTCTCCACTGTTTGCCTTTCCCTTGGCATTATTCTCTCTCAACCTCCCATCAGAATGTCCCTTTAAGCTCTGCTCATTGTGGTCCAGGACTTCCTAATCCTGCACCTGCAAACGGTTCACATTCCTCCCGCAAAACAGTATTAAAAGCCTATAAACCATGGGCCTTGTTAATCACAGCAATGATGCCACTTCCTGGCACCTATCTTCTGTATTAGTTACTTAAAAAAATTATGTGTATGTGTATGGGCCCCGAAGGAAAAGCAGATTTCCTGAAGCTGGCATTACAGGCACTTGTTAGCCTCTGGTGTAGGTGCTAGGATCAAACTCTGGTCCTCTGGAAGAGCAGCAAGTGCTCTTAACTGCTCAGCCAATCTCTCTAGAGCCTGTATTAGTTACCTTTAATGTTCATTGCTATGACAAAATGTCTAACAAAAGTGATTAAAGAAGGGAGGGTTCTTTTTGACTCCCAATTTGAGGGTACAATCCAACTTGGTATGGCAGGAATCGGCAGCAGGAGTCTGAGCATCAGGTCATATTGTAATTATGTTTAGGGAAGAGAGAGATCTGCATGGGCACACAGCTCACTTCCCCCTCACTCAGTTGGAACTTCGGACATGGAAAGGTGCTTTACATGTTTAGGATGGGTGATCTCACCTCAATTAACCCCATCTAGAAACTCCCTCACAGGTGTTCCCAGAGTTTGGTCTCTCAGATGATTCTGGATTCTGGCAACTGGACAATTTTAGTAAGTCATTACAACTACAGACCACACTGGATCCCAATTCACAAAGACCTGTCTGCCTCTGTCTCCTTAATGCTGCTTGGGGTTTTGAGTTAAGTTTTACCTTGAATTTTTTTCTTAAGGAAAAATGTTCTCTTCCACTAAAAAAGAATGTTTTATTTGACAATATACTTTTAATTGCGAATGATCATTTTAAAAGTCACCTGTGTATTCATCTCATTTATATAATCCAATACATTTGATTTTACACAGTTGGAAATATATCTAATATGGCTTCGTCCAATATGCATGAAGTTTATATATTCTGAAAAGACCAAATTTCTGGTTTAATTTAATTAGCATTAGCAAGAATTTAAATATGGATGTCTTAAAAATGAGCAGCACTGGGAGCATAAATTACCCAGATACCCGAAAAAGAAGAAAAAGAAAAAAGAAAAAGCCACAGCTGGTCAAGGAAACTAGAACAAAGGGAGTCAGAAATAACCCAAGTTCCTAGTTTTTATCACCTGACTCTACAGATGGTGATAAAATTCTGCTACCCTTCCTGAGCATCCCAGCCTACTCCAGCCTAGACAGGCAGCAGCAACACATACTTGGACATCTTAGAGTTTTGATCAGAGTTAGCATTTTTAAATGTTAGAGGGTAGCATTCTCATGCACAAACTTGGGCTGGGGTAAATATCTAATAATAAACACCTCCCACATAGCATCTCATTTAATCATCTTAAAAAATTCCCTCTCTCTCTCTCTCTCTCTCTCTCTCTCTCTCTCTCTCTCTCTCTCTCTCTCTTAACCTTGGAGGGAGACAGATCCTCTGGAGCTGAGTCACCTGCCATAGTTACTGGGACCTGAACTTGGGTCCTCTGCAACAGTAGTAGTGCTAAGCCATGTCTCCAGCTTTCATTAAATTCTTTTAGAAACCTGTGGCCACAGCTATTCTTTTATTGCCATTTTCTAAAAACGAGAAGGCTCTTTCACCAGCCTTCATATCATCATGAAGTAGAAATCTTGGAGGCTGAGCCAGCTGAATGGAATGCCTATTGTCTTTGTTTGAGCTGCTGCCTGGGGGAGTCTGAGGAAAGCACCTGACTAAGGGCTGGTGCCACAAGGACTGTGAATTACTATTATTTTTAATATGGTGTCTTACGGTTACCATCAAAGTAGGAGTTTCCTTTATGCTGAGGACCTGTTTTTACTGGTGAGTTTGAGACAGCCACAAAGCTTCTGCTTCCTGGATGCATTCCACTTGATGGGGCTCTACCTAGGATTGTGTCCAAATAACACACAGGTGCAGAGAGAAGTGGCCGGCAGCATGCAGATCACCGCTACATCTTTAAGAACTGTGCAATATTCAGTTATTTTAGCAAATGCCATTACTTAAAATGTTCTCCACCCTCTAACTCAAAGGGAAAAGTAGCTCTCACTCCTCAGTCTAAGTGTCTCCAGTGTAGAGCCAGTGTTCCAAACTGAGTTCTTAAAATACAACCAGAGGAAGGTATTAAAACAAAGCGAAACCAAACCAAACCATAAAGGCCTGAGGCTAGAGGGCGTGGTTCGGTTCCGTAGCTGACTGCTCGCCTAAATCAGACCTTCAGTTCCATCCACTTGGCACAGCAATGAAACAGAGGGCAATTGTCACAAAATAAGAGAAAGTGCAGCTTGCTGGTTGGTACCTTAGCCCAGGTAAGAGGCTCAGCCGGGGGAGGGGGGGGGGGCTTAGGAAGTGAAGGTGAGGACCATGTTAGCCTCTACAGACTTGGCTACTTGCCCTGGGGATTCCCAATGTGGAGGTTGGGTGAAAACAGTTACTGTGTATCCTCTTAGGAAGATGACTTAGTTTTGTTTGATTATAAGATTCACTGACAAGAAATGACCTGTGTTTCCTAGGCTCAAGCATCTTACAATATAAGCTGGGTGAAGTTTTGCTTACCCAGAGTGGAGTCTTAAAGCTTGGTCTCCCTCTAATTTTATTTGTTAAAAAAAAAAAAAAAAAAAATCTTAATTCATTCTTCATGGTGCTTTCTAAAGACTTCATCCAGAGTTGGGGCAGCCCGGCTTCCCACAGACTCATCATTTACACATACACAGTGCTTCCAATGTTACTGCTAGAAGTATATTTCTGTCATCTAAAAATAGAACTGTATTTCCCCACAAGTGAGAATATTCTTAACTTGTATATCGATTAACAGATTAGATTTGCAGTGAATCAGCTTCCAGGCTGGTATCCAATTGTTTTGATAAATTTGTATTTTAAAGTTTCAGAAATTTGAGCCGAAATCTCAACTGCTATGTTCCTAAATATTCTACTGGGTGAAAAGCCTTATTTGTTGGTCTTGTAAGGCCGTGGGGCAGGTTGTTGCTGGGACAAGGAAGTCCCATTTACCTACTTTTGTTCTCAGGAATTTTCACATTTCCTCCCTAGCTGTACTGAATAGAACAACAAAACCTAACATGTTGTGAGTCCTGGTCGTATGCCTGCCACTTTCTGAATCTTTTATACTTAATCTCCCCAAAGTCTCACAGTTGAGGTACAATTATTAAACCCCTTTTAAAAAAACCTAGAAAACCAAGACACACAGAGGTCCAGAAGTGTTCTCAAAGTTTGCATAATTGCTTAATTTGGCAGCTAGGTTCGGTCTCTGGAGACCACATTCTCTATTTTGACACATTGTGCTTCAAAGACACTGACTCTGCAGGCTTCTTTGGTTAAAACACTTGGTTGTGCTGAGTAACTACTTTCTTGACATCTTGGGGATAACACTAAAAAACCACAGCCATTGGATATGGCATCTTGTCAGTGTAATAACAGCACGGGGGAAGCAGAGGCAGGAGGATTGCGTTGGTAAGTGAGAGGTCAGCCTGAGTTTCTTAGTATGCTCCAGACCAGCCTGGGCTTTAAGGTGGGTCTGACTTCAAAACAACAAATAGACAAAACCAAACAGTAGATACTGAGGCAAATCAACTGTTTGTCAACGTGCACTCTGAATTCACGTCTCGTTCTGGTTAGAACAGCCAGGCCTTGCTGGCTGGGACTCAGCTCCTCACTCACCACAGTTGTCCTCATCAGCTTGGTTTCCACAGTCGTCCACACCATTGCAGTGAAGCAGCTGAGGCAGACACTTGCTGATGTTCCCACAGGGGAAGGAACCGAGGGGACAACTGACATCCTGTGCACTTCCAAGGGTGACTGAGGAAAGAGGGAGAGAAATATGACTGTTGGAAAGGTCAATACAAACACAGCACCCAAGGTAGGCCCCATCACAGCTCCCACACATTTGTCCTCTGATCTGGTTAGTGTAGAAACCTGACATTGCCATCACCAGGGCCATAGCTGCTTTCTAGTGCCTTTGCCTCAGTAGGAAGCTCTTACCACTTCCTTTCCTAGAATTCTCTTACCAATCCCAATTTTTTTTTTTGTCCACTGTCCTCATCCTTCTGCGAGTGTCAAAGTGGGGAGGATCTATGACTGCATGCTACCACTGCAAGCATTCTGCTACTAGCCTTCGTTTCCAGCTCCCAACTCTGGGAATGTTTTCTTAGCTCCCCTTTTAATTAAAGGATGCTCATACTTCAACTTCGGTTTCAGTTGTTTTCTTTCTCTTTTCTCTTTCTTTCTTTCTTTCTTTCTTTCTTTCTTTCTTTCTTTCTTTCT
>JADRCH010000009.1:10586920-10679345 GCA_019843965.1 Rhynchomys soricoides | reverse complement strand
ACAGAGGGCTGATATCAAAAATATATAAACAACTCAAGAAACTAGACACCAACAAACCAAATAATCCAATTAAAAAATGGGGTACAGACATAAATGGAGAATTCTTGACAGAAGAATCTCAAATAACCAAGAAGCACTTAAAGAAATGCTCAGCATTCTTAGCCATCAGAGGAATGCAAATCAAAATGACTCTGAGAGTCCATCTTACATCTTTCAGAATAGTTAAGATCAAAGACACAAGTGAAAGCTCATGATGGTGAGGAGCTGGAGCAAGGGGAACATATCTGCATTGCTGGTGGGAGTACAAACTTGTACAGCCATTTTGGAAATCAATTTGGCAATTTCTCAGAAAACTGGGAATCAATCTACCTCAAGACCTCCTGGATATATACCCAAAAGATGTTCCACCATACCACAAGGGCACTTATTCAACTATGTCCATAACAGCTTTCTTCATAATAGCCAGAAACTGGAAACAGAATAGACACCATGGGTGAATGGAGAGAGGGAACTGTATGGGTTAGGGAACTAGGTAAGGGAAGAGAAGGGATGAAGTGTGGGGAGGAGGGAGGAAGAGAGTACTGGGAGAGAAAATTGAAATCAGAGAGAATCTCTGGGACAAGATATAAATCTAGGACAATGGAAACCCTAAAGAATCATTGAGGGTAACCCTAGCTAAGACTCCTCAAAATGGACAATATGGAGCCTGAACCAGCCATCTCCTGTAAACTAGTCAAGACTTAACAGTGGAGGAATTGGGACACCAGCTCAGCCTCAAAAGTCTTGACCTACAATTTGTCCTGCCTATAAGATGTGCTGGGGAAGAAGTGGAGCAGAAATTGTGGGAGTGGCCAGCCAATGACTGGTCCAGCTTCAGACCCATAACATGAGAAGAAGTCCACTCTTAACGCTGCCTAAAGGACCAGGAGCCAGAGACTGAATAGCCCAGTGATCCATGATAGAACCAAACAAATGGAAAAAATGTCAATGAAATTATTTCTAATAATATTTTGCTATACTCATAGATTGGTGCTTAGCATAACTTATCAGAGAGGCTTCATCCAACAACTGATGACAACTAATGCAGAGACCCACAACCAAACATTATTCAGAACTTAGAGAATGCCATGGAGGAGGAGGAAGAGGAAGAGAAGGAAGGATTGTAGGAGCCAGGTGGGTCAAGGACACCACAAGATACTGAACCACCAACCAGGAAGCCTGCATGAGACTTACATAGGCCCTCCACACATATATTACAATTGTGTAGCTTAATCTTCTTGTAAGATTCCTAACAGTGGGAGCAAGAACTATTTCTGAATCTGTTGCCAGTCTTTGGGACCCTTTATCCCTATGGAGTTGCCTTGTCTAGCCCTAATAGAAGAGGAGGTACCTAGTCTTACTGCAACTTAATATGCTATGGCTGCTTGACATCTATTGAGCCAGCCTTTTTCTGAAGAGAGATGAAGGACGAGTGGGTGGGGATGTGGGAGATATGAAGGAGGGAGGGAAACTGTGGTCTGTATGTAAAATAAATAAATAATATGTATAATATATAAAATAATATATATAAGATAATTTTGGGCAAGTGAGCTGGCTTAGTGTGTAAAGATGGCTTGCCATCAAGCTTGATGACCTAGGTTCCATCCTGGAACCCACAAGGGAGTAGGAGAGAACTACTCTCATAAGTTGTTTTCTGTATGTTGTGACATGAGCATGTGAACCCCCCCCCCCCCAAACCTGTACTTGCTTGTCTGAGATGAAGCTCTGCCTGATTTGTACAATTGTCCCTTTAAAGGATATGTATATTTTCTGTCTTTTGGCTTCTTAGATTTTTTTCTTTAAAAATTATGTGTGTGTGTGTGTGTGTGTGTGTGTGCGTGCGTGTGTGTGTGTGTGTGTGTGTGTGTGTGTCTACCACATATGCGTTGTTGGATACCCTGGAGCTGAAGTTACAGGCAATTGTGAGCTGCCTAGCCATGCTATAGAGAACAAACTTGGGCACCCTGGAAAAACAGTATTATTTCTTAACCACTGAACCACCTCTCTAGCCCCAGTTATTTTTAATTCTCCTTCCTTCCTTCCTTCCTTCCTTCCTTCCTTCCTTCCTTCCCTCCCTCCCTCCTTCCTTCCTTCCTTCCTTCTTTTTTTCCTTCCTTCCCTCCTTCCTTCCTTCCTTCCTCCCCCCTCCCCCTCTCTTTCTTTTTTCTTTTTGAGATACAACATTGTTATATTGCCCAAGCTGGCTTTGAACGCTTATCATTTTACTTCAGTTTCCCAAGTGCCCGTAGTTATAAGTAAACATCACTGTGTCTGGTTCTACATGTGCACTTTAATCCAAAAAAAAATTATAATGAAATGAAATATATAAGCAGCATTGAAATGCTTAAGAAAAGCTGACATTTGCTGTATTTAAAATGCATTTTATTAGATTTTTCTAGAATTTTAAGCAAACATTTAAACCATGTAAAATAAAATTAGTTTACATGTAAGATTCTTTCCAGGCAGAGTTCAATATATTTGTGAAGGGGACTAATTGTTAGAAGGAGCTCAGTTCATTCAACTTAAGCTGAACCTTGTAAGTTAGAAAGTGAAGGTGATTTCCCATCTTAAAAGATTATGAGTAGAATAATAAGATCTGAAAATAGAAATGTTTCAAGGGAACTAAGCATTTAGATTTGTATGCATAATCAACTCATTATTTTTAGATGTAGGTGTGGCTGGCACTGTTGATTTGCTGATTAAACGGCAATTCCAGAAACCCTGCCCCCTCTTGTCCTCCCCATGAAGAGACTGGAAAGGACACCTGTCCTAACTTTCTTGCTTTCAGATGGCCACAACAAATTCTTCTCACCACCGAGACTGCATGGGCTCCCTAGAAAGTTCTAGAGGAGCTAGCTTTCCTGAACCGAGAAACAGATCCACTGCTGTTATGCTTTCCGCATTCCAGCCTCCAACATGAAATGGTATACAACCCAACAACAGCAGTCTCCTTACAACTGTGATTTAACAAGCACTGGAAAACCAAGGAAACTAACAGATGCTGAGATGCGCCCGGCCTTAGAATCACCAGCTCACTAGACTGCTTTCAAGGAGAATAAACCCTTTTATTTTAGACTGTGATAGGATCATTTTTTTTTCCTACTAGTAAATTTACTTCTAATGATCTGGGTAGGTGGCACATGCCTTTAATCCCAACACTTGGGAAGCAGAGGCAGGTGAATCTCTGTGAGTTTTAGGCTGGCCAGTCTGGTCTACAGAGTGAGTTCCAGAACAGCCAGAGCTATATACAGTGAGACCATGACTCAAACCAACCCAACCCAACCCAACCCAGCCCAACCCAACCCAACGCAACCCAACCAACCAACCAACCAACCAATCAACCAAAATTGGAAGTGCCTTTTTTGTTTTTTTTTTTTAACCAAGTTTCCTTTCAAAGGTGTAAAATCTCAGATTGGCAATGTATTTGAAAGGACAACAGGACCATCAGGGAGACTGTGGAGGCTTCAACACTGAAGTAGCAGGAGGATGTACAGTTGGTGGCATCCTTGCTGCCCTGATTCCTTCAGGAGGGATTACAACTATTACATCTTTCCTGGTGCTTAGCCAGATGGACGCAAAGAGACACTGAGCAGATTGTGGGCCTGACATGCAGGTGTGCTTTGTTCTGTTTAACAGGATGTGTCCCAGCATCCCTGCAGCCTCAAGTTCACATTCTCCACAGAAGCTGAGGAGGAGCAGCTAAAGAAGAGCATGGACTCTTCTGCTTCCTACTGATACCATGCCGGCATCCCAGATTATAGAGGAGCAAGCTTGCCTTTCCTCTGAGGGAGAAAAGTTGCACTAAATATTAGAGTATTCTGTAAGTCTTACACCTTGGTTTTCCATCACAGTTCTGAGGTTCCTTTGGCCTGATGGTAAATTTCATTGTCATTTAATTTTATGTATCAAGCTCATGCCAAGTCAATAATATCACCGAAGCAGAGGAAAGCATTTAACATGACTATAAACTTTTATAGGAATGTCAATTTTCGACTGAAAAGACAATTGCATCTTGATCTGCTTCCTTCTTTCCCAGTTTCCAAGTTATAATCTTGTACTTTATATTACAAAAAGAAAGCAATATTTCTTTGTTAATACACAATGCATTAATTGAAAATTTGCAGCCACTTGCTTCATATGGGATGCTTAATTGTCATAGAGATATTTGCAAAGAACACCTGCCCCTGGTGTGGTAAAAGAAAAGCAGTGAGTGTTGGGACTGTATGGGCTAGGAGCACAGCCTTCATCTGTTACCTCCATAGACCTATGACCTTATGAAAGCCTTGACATTAAGCTTTCATTATGTGGAAAACCAGTGAGCACAGTAATTAGATGGCTTTCCTTCATGCTAATAGTCCCTCTTCTGCTTCATATCATACCATATAGTTAAACCTAGGTTCAGTATACGAAAGAGAGAAAAATGCAGGTTTGTTTTTATATCTCCCATGAGCCTTTTTTGTTCTTTCTCATCCTTTTTGATCACTTCTTTGATTCTGCTTATGAGAGAGACATGTACTATTTGTTCTTTTGAGACTAGATTATTTTATTTGACATGATGATCTCCAGTTCCACTCATTTTGCTGAACTACACAATCCCATTCATCTAGTTGATATTTTTCTTTATCCATTAATGGTTTAAGTCTATACCTTGGCTGATGTGGCTAGTGTTGCAACAAACATGGAAAACATGGATGTTCAGGTGTCTGTGCAGTACACCATGATTCCTTCGGGTAAATGCTCAAGAGTAGAATAGTTTGCTCATATGATAATTCTATTTTTGTTTTTCTGAGGAACTTCCACAATAATTGCAAGTTTTTCTGGTTCCTATCAGCAGTAAATAGTTGAGAATAACTATTCTAATTGAGCTGAAATAGAATCTCAAAGCAGTTTTAATTTGTGGTTGCTTTATGATAATACTATTGGGCATAATTTTTCAAATGCTGGTTAGCCATTTGGCTGTATTTCTTCCTTCTTCTTCCCCCTTTTCTTTCTTCCTTTCTTTTTTCCTCCCTCTCTCCCTCCTTCCTTCCAAACCTCCACCACCACCACCACCACCACCACCACCTCCTCCTCCTCCTCTTCTTCCTCCTCCTCCTCCTCCTCCTCCTCCTCTTCCTTCTTCTCTCTCTCTCTCTCTCTCTCTCTCTCTCTCTCTCTCTCTCTCAATATATGTATTTGTATGCATGTATGGCAGGGTCTCACTACGTAGCTCTGGCTGGCCTTGAACTGACGGAGATCTTCCTGATTCTGTTCTTGAGTACTGAGATTAAAGGTATATCATGTTCATCCACTCCTAAATGTAGCTCTTCTTTTGAAAACTATAAAGTTCATTTGCTTATTTGTTAATGAGATGTTTTGGATGTTTCATTTTGAGTACTTATTAGACTCTAGACATGCATCCCCTGGCAGGTATCTCTCCTGTCCTTGTAGGCTGTCTCCTCACTCTACTGCGTGTATGCTTTCACAGGAGAAATTTCTTTCCTAAATCATTTAAGCCTTGTCTTTCTTGAAAGTTCTTGGAGACTGGGTAGCAGTTAAGAGATGTACAGTCATGTCTACTGATTATCAAATGAGAGACAAGGAGGTTGGTGAGCACCAATGTTTTTGTTTTTGTTTTGTTTTCTGTCTGAGAGCAAGTTGCTGGCATTTTTGTGTTGTGTCCCGGGCTCTGTGTGATCTGTGTACACATGGAGGGACAGCGCTGGGTTCTGTGGAACCCTGGAGTCTTTTTACTGAGTGTTGGTGTGGTCCAAAGGTAGAAGCTGGAGAACAAGGATGAAAGGGCCGGAAGAAGGAACTTTGACCCTTGCTTGCTTGACTTCACTCTTGCTGTCAAATTCATCTATGTTATTGCCACTGCTGTATTCTTTTCTTGATAGAATCAGATAACTTGGACTACCAAAGTAGACCCAAGACCAACATCTCTCCAAAAATCCTCCAGGCCCCCAGTGCCAGATTGAGACAGGTGAGACATTCATCTGCACCAGCAGAGAAACTGCAAGGTTCTTGACTTCTCCAGTGTGAGGTAGCCGCTGTGGACTACCTAGACCTTATTGTGTAAACAAACCTAATACATACTCTATCTGTTAGTAATGTTCCTCCAGAGAGCACTGACTAATACACCTTCCATGGAGCTCAGACTACAGGTAACCATGATTATTTATATCTGGAAAAAAAAATCTTTGACTGTCAGAATGTAGAGTGTGTTACTCACATCTAGTAGGTAGAAGCCAGGGATTCAAATAAACATGCTTCATTCACAGGACAGTTTATATGTCCTAAAATCTCAGAAAAGCCTACGTTGAGAGATGCTGAATGAGGTACGGAGTAGCTGGCTTTCCATCATTGTCACAAAGTATGTGAAAAAATCATCCTAAAATAAGAAGAGGGTTATTTGCTTCAAAGTTTTGGAGTGGCAGTCCAGGGCCATTGGTGTGTCACATAGGATAATACATCACGGTGGAGTGTATGACAGAGAAAGGTGCTCACCTCATGGCAGCAAAGAGGGAGAAGTGCTGGGGTACCGATACCGTCTTTGAATGCATATCCCCAATGCTCTAGCATTATTCCATGAGGGTCTGCCTCTTAAAGATTACACTACTTCCTATTAGTGTCATTGTCTGGGGATCAGCCTAATGTACACTGTTGGGAGAGACTCTCAAACCACAGCAATGCATGATAGAAATATCCACAGACTGCTCCTTATAGAACAGGTAGTTAACTATTTTTCTGGCTCCCTGTCTTATTGTATAGATTTTGTAATTGATCTCAAGAGAATTCTGAAGTAGCTGGACACTAGTGAGTAGGGGGAAAGTGCAGCTGTTTTGCTCTTTTGGAAGCAGTGATGGTTTCTGTTCTGGATGAATGTCTTGGGAAAGAGACTGAAGTTTATGTCACTAGTGCCAGAGGGGGCATATCCATGTTAGTGATAAAGAATCATTTCTTAACTATGAGGATTATTAAAGAATAGGCCGAGTTACTGAAATAATTTTGGGAGGTTTAAAAAATTAGACAATTCAAGTCTGTCCTGATCAAGGAAAAGACAGCCACAAAACATTTTTAGGAAGCATGCATTAGCTCCACGAACTTATGAAAAACATCAACAGATGCTAAGGGAATTCAGAGAATATTTTAGACTTTGTATGAGATTTTTTGATGTGTGTGTATTGTGATTTCACAAAACACCTTGATGTGGTAAGTCTTATTGAGTGACTAAATATCTGACAAGAATAGTAAATATTTGTGAATATGGATTTTGTTAATTTAGAGACATTGGACTTTATACCTAACTAGATGTAAAGCATGATTCCACTTTGTGGGGTCAGGGAAGCATGATTGGCTCAGAAAAATGAGACCCTGAAGCAGTGGTTCTCAACCCATGGCTTATGGCCTCTTTGTCAAACCTCTAGCTTCAAAAATATTTACATTATGATTCATAATGGTAACAAATTACAGTTATGAAGTAGCAAGGAACTAACTTTATGGTTGGGGTCACCACAACATGAGGAACTGTAGTAAAGGGTAACAGCATAAGGAAGGTTGAAAATCACTGCCCTAAAGTGAAGTCAGAAGCAGGCTTGGAAGCACAAGCTCTGCTTTGCTCTTGCTTTCCTGCCTCTCATCTGGATTCCTCGTCCTCTTCACTAGACAAGCCATAGAAACTGGAATTCTTTTAACCCATGGTTGGTCATAGAAACCAGAACTTTTCCAAGTGTTAGTAACAAAATCTAAAAATACTCCCTGCCTTTCCCTCCCTTGCTTTTCTGTGTGAGCACTGGACATAAAGAGCTTCGGTGACCTTCCCTTGTCCCACAGTTGGTCAGAAATCTTCTGTGGGATGCCTGACCTACTCGAGAAGAAGAAATGCTTAACAGAGAGGCCAAGAAGATCTCAAGCACACAGCTTTTCTGGATCTCCACCCCACCTAGTCCGCTCCCCTTAGGTCAGACCCTTTCTAGGCAATCACATTTCCACAGAGTTGTCTATATGTCAATAAACCAATAGGCAACGAAAATTACAGACCAATTTCCCTTATGAGCAAGGTACAACATTTCTCAATAAAATACTTACAAAGCAAATCATAGAACACATTAAAAAGGATTATCTTCTATGATCAAATAAGCTTGCTCCAATAGAGGGAGGGATGGTTCAATGTATGTAAATTCATAAATGAACTCTACCTCATAAACAGACTGAAAGTAAAAAAAAAAAAAAAAAAACAGCACATGATCATCTCAGATGCAGGAAAGGCCTTTGACAAATCCAACATGACTTCATGCTAAAAGTCCTGGAGATACTTGGGATAAAAGCGACATGCTACAACATAATAAATGCAATTTACAGCAAGCTCGCAGCCAACCTCAATCTAAATGGACAGAAACCCAAAGCATTTTCACTAAAGTCAGGAACAAAGATGTCTACTCTTTCCCCATCTATTCAATATAGTACTTGAAGAACACAGACACACACACACACACACACACACACGCATGCACACACACACACACACACACACACACACACACCAACCAAGTGAAACTTCAAGTGCCAAAAATGAGTTACATCTAATTGAGTTGCTAGCCGAAGAGGCCCTATGGAAATGCCCAAACAACTCAAGCTATTGCCAGGGCTATTTGTTGTTCTCTGCAAGTTGATGGTAAGGCCTTATTGCTGAGGACAATACTTACATATTTCATTCAACATGGAGAAGTCAGGTTGGTGCCTTACTAGAGCCTTCAGTCCTACTGACTAATGCTCATGGTACTGTAAGGTACTCTCTATGTTATCAGTGGGGACAGGTAACCGCCAACCTAGCCACAGATCCTGCAATATTCAACAGTATCCTTGCCTGTACACTAGGTGACAACAATATCAGTGGCATAAACATTGTGGGAATAACCAATCATTATCTGATTTGATTTCGGGCCTACTCCATGAGATGGTACCCATGCCTGATAATATTTGAGTGACCTGGAACCTAAGTCTTGATTGACCATGAACCCAGAGGGAAATCAAATAGTATTTTTCTGCTAAAGGAATAGTAACAAAATGACTCCCAAGAACATTCTGCTACACCCATAGATCAATGTCTTGCCACATCACCAGCAGAGAAACTCCCTCTTACAGTTGATGAAAACTAATACAGAGACCCACAACTGGACAATGTACAGAGAGTGAGAGACCTTGGAACACTCAGTTCAAAATGGGATGTCTTTATCAAACCCCTCCCCTTAGGGCTCAGGGATCTATGGGGAAGAGGAAGTTGAAAGATTGTAAGAGCCAGAGGGTATGGATGACATCAAGGAAGCAGAGTTTTCAAGACACAACAGTACTGACACACGTATGAACTCAGAGACTGTGATAGCATGCACAAGACCTGCACTGGTTCAAGTCAGGGTTCCATCATGTAGAGGGGAAGTAGGCACAAGCCTCCATCCCTAACCCCAAAGCTGTCTCTAATTGACATCATCTTGCTAAGGAAAAATTAATTTTTCCCAGTGGAGTCTCACCGGGTATATAAACCATACTTAAGGGTAGACCTCATGGCCAGCAGTAGATGGCCAACAAAAATGATTACTTTTTGAGTTTTTTTTCTCATCTTACATTGCTTGAGCATTAAAGAAAATCTAGCTAATCTTCTGTTTGTGTGTTTTAATGTCCAGTCCTATGTTTCTATGTGTATGCGTGTATGTGATGCATGTTTCTGTGTATTTATTGTTCTTTTTCTTTCTTTTTTTTGTCTATTCTAAAGAGAGAGATCAAGAAGGTAAGGTACAGAGTCGGACAGGAGGGGAAGTAAGGAGGTTGGGAGGGTCTGGGAGGAGATAGAGTAGGGGAAACAGTGATCAGAATATACAAAAAATATACTTTTTTTCCTCTTTCCCATTTCACTTAGATCCCTATATCTTATATCTCCCTTGCAGTGAAATGTATGGCAGAGTTCCACATCAGTGTCTGTGATAGACTCCTGTTGGCTTAGCTTTACTTCTGAAGTCCCCCTAATTTTCTGAATGAAATATCTACCTTGTGGAGCAGTCCAGGATGCTTTCAGGCCTGATTGACTTTGATTCTGTGTCCTTTGGCATTCTGTCACCTTTGTTAGCGTGCCTCCCCTGTATTCTCACCAGCCACCACTTGTGTCATTAACCTGTCTGGCTCTGTGATGTCACCACTACACTTCCGACCTCTTAATATCTGGCTCTGCTGCAGCTGCTGAAGACAGATTCTCGTGCTCTTAGTCCTCTGTGTAAAGAGTGAACAGAAATTCTCTGACTGACACAAGTTCACCTTCTCTTCTCTTTTTGTTTTTTTAATGTCTGTGATTTTAAGAACCAGTTTTTGAGAGTTTAGGATCAAAAACAAAAACAAACCAAACCAAACCAACCCTCAACTGTGAGATGTCCTACATAATAATCCGGGCTCACTATTTGTACAATAAACACACGAATACACCCATTTCCCAATACAGAATAGCTGAGATTTCTGTGCCTTGTGTTTTTGCATTTCTAACACATCTTAGGCTGTGGTATTCTAACACCCCCAAACAGTCTCATTCCATTCCTTCTCATTGATGTGGGAATGGAGAGTTTCACTGATTATCCAGCTGGAGCAGCCAGGAAGTAAGAGCCAAAATCACTTGAGCTATATTTCTTTTCAATACCTTTTCACGTAACACTTAATTTCAACTCCTATTGTCTCACCCACCCTTTCAATCTGTACTAGCTCATGTCCAGCAGACAAAAAGGTATGTCTTCCTTTCATTTACTACTTATCCTTATGGTCAAAGTCTCCCTGATCAGTGATCAGCCATTGTGACAACCTTTCTTTTCCCTAAGGAGTGTGTCTTCAATAAATGATCATTAAATTATTAGTGGTATTATTACAATGCTGGAGTTTGCGTCTAGAGCCTTTGCACATCTTAGGCAAGCACCTTACCACCAAGCTACACCCTTAATCCTTATTTAAAAAATATGTATTTCTAGGTTGTTTACATTTGTGTACCTTGTGTATGTATTTGTGATATAATGACATATAGAAAGTAGAATGATTAAATCAACTCAAATATTTATTTGTTTGGTTGGTTTTCATTAAAATCTGTGCTAGATGGTTTCCAAACATATAACATAACTTTAAGAACCTTTACAATAGATCTGAAACAAATAAATCCTATTGAAATGTTGACCTCTTGGCCTGTATGTTCCCTGGTTCCATTACTCTGGTACCCACCATTCTACTCTCTTCTTGTGCTCATCTGACTATTGTAAGTTGCATGCACCAGTTAGACCATGCTGGTGTGTCTTTCTGTCCTTCACTTACTTTACTTAGCAAAATGTCTTCCAGGATCATCCACATTGTCACAAATGATAATATTCCTTCTTCTAATTTTCTAAGTTTGTTTGTTTGTATATTCGTTTATTTATTTTTGAGACAGGGTTTCTCTGTGTAGCCCTAGCTGTCCTGGAACTCACTCTGTAGACCAGGCTGACCTCAAACTCACAGAAGGCCACCAACCTCTGCCTCCTGAGTGCTGGGATTAAATGAAACACCACGACCTGGCTTGCAAGCTTATTTTTAAAATTGTAGTTATTATTATTTGTATTCATGATATATGTGCAGACACACATGTCATGGCTGTATCATGAGGTCAGAAACAAACTTTGAGGAGTCTTCTCTCACCTTTATATAGGTTCTAGGGATAGGACTCAGTTTGCCTGGCATAGGACAAGCACCTGTACTCACTCAATCATCTACATAGCCCAAGATTTCATCTTCTTTTAAAGCTACGTTTTCCTGCAAGTTGTATCAGGACTACAACCCACCTTAAAAACCTTCCAGTTCTTTTCATTCACGTTTCACTCTGATTGGTGCATGGTTTTTCACGTTTTGTGCATTTGTCTTAGGTAAGCAGTCTGAGCATACTTCATTCGTCTTTTACTTCACTCTTGTCACAAGGCTGTCAAACACGGTTAACAGTATCCTGATTTTTATAAGTCCACAAGCTACAGCTCAGTGAAGCAAACTGCTCAGGGGCCACAGAACTTGTCAGTGGGGAAATAGATTGAGACTTACATCCTGTTAAGCATTCTTTACATCATTCTTTACATGTATGGAATGACTTTGCCTCCTCACTCCCAGTCTTACCCCTCAAAAATCAAGACTAATTTTATCTTTTAATTCTTGCCTAATTATTTTCCTGTAGATGATCTGTCCACTCTCTGAAAGCCTTCATTGTAAAGATAAGAAAGAAGTCTGTTTCTTCTCATTTGTTTTCTCAGGGATTTTATAGGTATTTCCCCTCTAGGTCCAAAATGGGGGTGGAGAATCCTGAATCAAAACAAACCTTTTATCATTATTTCTCTACAGAAATGTTGAAGATGCAAACCCTATAGTCCTGACGCATGGCTCATGTGGAACACTGGCTTCCTTGAAGACAGTGGCTTATGATCATAATTTCTCTGTAGAATATTGAAGATTTGAATTTTATAAACATAAACGATGTAGAATGACAAGGGTGGAAAGGCTGTGACTCTCTGAGGTTGGCTGAATGGCTGACTTGATGCTCCCACAAGCATATGAACAAAAATCTTTAAGTTAGTGCTGCTTGGTATTGCATCTAGAATGCATTCCTAATCAATCTTGAGGGAATTGAAGGCAATCAGATTCCTTCCTTGAGGAGAACAAAGGAGTGGGTTTTTAATAAAAGACTCCTAAAATTAATTATCTCAAGGCCAAGGCAAGAAGTTGGATTAGAGAGGATCATGCTTTGGAAATGATGCTGTGGGCTGTAGAAATGGCTCGATGCACATTTTGCTATGCAAGGATGAAGAGTTAAGTTTGGATTCCCATCACTTACATAAAAAAGCTTGGTGTGGAAGCTTATACCTGTAACTCCAGCATTGTGGGGAGTTGGCCAGAGACAGTGTGTCCTTGGATTAGTCTCACCTAATCAGCCAATTCCAAGTCAATGAGAGAATTTTTACAAAAAATAAGATGGGGACTGAGTGAAGACACACAACATTGATCTTTTGTTTCTGCATTCATAAACATGTGGACACATTTAGCTGAACACACATGTACACAGAAACACCATCACTCCACAAAAGAACTTTGAAAGCTAGAGGAGATGAGTGATGTTTCACAGTGAACAGCAGCTGAGAACAACTAGAAGACCATGGACATGGGAAACAGGAACTCCCATGAACCATGGTTTAAAAGGTAAATATAGGCAATTGTGAAGAGTTGCTATAACTCAATATGCAGTTTTCCTCTGACTAGTCTTAGGACAGTTTTCCAGTGGTCTATGTTTCCAGTGGATGTACATTTAACTCTGTATTAAAAATGTGCTTGGATCAGACAAACTCAAACACTGCATTATATACTGTAAATGAATTTTAATCCAGCAACATGGCTGCTCTGGCAAGAGACCAAATATCTTTAATCCCTCAGTATGGAATACAGACATGTCCTTAGTTCACACCTTTAATCCCAAACAATGAAGGTAAAGTTAGTCTGTAGAAGGAAGCACCATGTTTGAAAGTGATGTCTAATTGAGAGGCAGACAAAGTGATGAATCAGAGAAAGATTTGACAGAATAGGATATGCCAAACTCTCAGGAGAACAGAGAGGAAAGAGAGGCTACTTAAGGGGCACAGATGGAGAGAAAGAGGAGGCGGTTTTGCCAGAAGAGTTTTAGACACAGGTTGCAGAGAAAGAACAAGCTAGACATAGGTGAAGACAGAACGAGCTGGAGAATGAGAAGGAAACAGAAGATTAGAGCAGATTGCCAGAGTTAGTATGAGACCAAACAGAGCAATTCAGTCAGAAGCTGAGAGGAGCCAGTTTGAATCACTCAGCTAAGAGAGGAGCTTGAGCCAGAGCAGTTCAGTTGAACCAGCCAACCAGAGTTCAGAAAGAACTAGAAAGGGTGAACTTATTCAGCAGTAAGTATCAGAGGCTAAACACATTTTAGGCCTAGATAATATTGTATGGAAGCTAGAAGCTTCCAGGACTAGGCCTACATGAGCAGATGGAGGCAGTAAGCCTCCAAGATGACAATTCCATCTGGCAAATAAAAGGTACTTTTATAACATACAACTGCCTCTATCCTACCTCCGTGTGCTGAGAATGTCATGTATGATACAGGACTGGGGGCAGTTGATGACATATAAAAATGGATTTTACATTAAATAGTATTATTTTATTAATGCTAAATCTGCAGCATTTAGGAATTATATGGGAACTAAGATAATGTAATTCTTAGAGACACATACTCAAGTATTTTGCTATGAGTAGTCACAATGCAATTTACTCTGAAATCAATTTATTCTGAAATCATTTCAGCAAAGAAATATATGTTTGGTGAGCAATGAGATTATGTACAGGAAAAAGAATCCAGAAGAAAAAGTTTTAAATATTATTTTTGCATGTATGAAAAAGTTCAAAATAAGTTTGGTAAAGTTTTTGAACATTCATTTTTATTGGAGGCTGAAAGTGGTTTTTCCAAAGTTTTCAGATTTTCAGTGTTTGGAGATGCCTTTATTGCTATCTACCTTGAGTTTGGGCTGTGTACACTAGTTTTGAGGAAATAGAAAATGATCCAGACATCATATTGTGTATATGTTTTAAGTTCTCCAAGAATTCTGGGTATGAAATAGGAAGACTTTATATGCTAGGTATTGTTCATTAGACAGTTTATTTCACCTGTGTGCTTATGACTTGGAATGTGTGATTTAAGAAAAACCTATGAGAATGGGACATCTCAAAAACACATAAAGGCCATGAGAGCTATGGTGTGCAGTGGAGATCTTGCCTGCATGTACTTGGGTCATGTAGGGAAGTGTCTAGGGTCAGGCTAGGTTAGGTGGCCAGGGCCTCATTAGGAGTCACATGGTCCTACTACTCTCTTAGTGATGCCTACTAAAGGCTTAATTTGAATCCGTTTCCTACAGCTACTAACAATTAATCAAAATCAAAGGAGCTTATTATTAAATGTAATTAATGTCAAATACTGCGGTCACACATGGTCCACATGGAAGAAAGGGCCTCTTTTCTACCACATAGAGATTATTGACATCTTTGATCTTGTCTTATAAATGTCTATATGAGGTGCCTCCAAGCCTCTCCTGATTGCCCAGTAATGAAATGTCTTCTAGCAAGCACTTAGTTTATGTTGCTGGCGTCATGGCCTCCTTTCTCTGTCCATGCTGCCATCTCAAATTAAGAGTAAAACTTGTGATGGAGGCGTCTGCTGATTCAGGTTAAGTAGTAAGGGAGGATTTATTTATTTTTCTCCCCTTCAGCTACACTTTGTTACAGCTGTTGCTGTCTGGCCTTGCTTTGTGTGACTGCCTGCTGAATACCCATCTGTATCCAGCTCACAGGATCGTTAAGCGGTTAGATACTCATCTGTGGTAGGTAAGAGGCAACACCATCCATCTCTTATTAGTTATTAGGGAGAGAAGATCGAGATTGCTACATATTCTCTTGTGTGGGAGAAGGTTGTTTTTTCAAGACAGTATTTTTCTGTACTGCCCTGGCTGTCCTGTAACCAGCTCTGTAGATCAGGCTGGCCTCACACTCACAGAGATCCACCTGCCTCTGCCTCGGAGTGCTGGGATTAAAGGTGTGCCACCACTTCCTGACTCCATACTCCTTCTTGACAGAAAATGACTGGCTACCCTCTGACCCTCTGAGTCATTTTGCCTCCTCTTATTTTTGGGTTAAGCGACTCTCTTTCTCACCTTTCACCTGGTTTTCAAGCGTCAGAGAACTTTTGTCTACAACTGTTATTAATGTGTCAACATCCCATGTCTTCCTTGTCTCTAGTGTGGATAACCAAGCCATCTGAACAGGACTCTTCTTCTAGCGTCGGGCTTTCTACTTAGCCTCTTTCTAGCCTGGTCGTCATATAGAGGCTAGAAGATTCTTCAAAACCTGAGATCACACAGTGTCCTAATTCTAAACCTCTCTTGGGACCTTACTGTCCTTAGAATAACATTCCACCTTTCACCTTTACCCTTGTGTCATATATGAAGAGGTCACGACTGTCTGTTGGCTTGCTTCCCCCCCCCCCCTTCTTTTTGGCACTATCCACTCTGTGTTCTCAGTTTGGCCTTCCTTCCATGTCTTTGAATGAGTAAGTCCATCTGTCTGGATATCTGGATTATCGATATCCAGATCCCTACAGAGCAAGGGGTTCTTTTCTGAAGTAGCGATCCCTTGGAAAGACTTATGTTTGCTGAAATACTGCCTTGATCTGGAGCTAAGCAGGTTGGGCCTGGTTAGTACTTGGAGGGAGACACAGTTTAGGATCATTCTAGATAACATTCCCTACATACCTTGCTAGTTACTATTCTAGTCCTTTGTGTTTCTTTTCTTTAGAACATATTACCACTGGGAAATTTATTTATTAGCATGATGATTAGTTTTGATTTTGGGCTTGATGCAATGTAGATAAAACTAGGAAGAGAATCTCAATGAGGAATTCTCTAGATTAGGCTGACTCATGGGCATGCATGTGAGGAATTTTCTTTTTTGAAGTTTCAATTTTATTTTGAGAATTTCATACATGCTCTGTATTTACATCCTCTCCACTCTACCCTTTCTCCTGTTCAAATCCCCCTTTGTCCTCCCACTGAAATGCAGTATCTTCTTCAAATGCTATTGTTACACTGGGTTAATTGAGGTGGGGAGGCTCGGTCCTGAATGTGGGCGGTGCTATTTCATGGGCTTGGCCCTGGGCTGAATGAAAAGGAAACAAGGTCTCTGAGCACAGCACTGATTCATTAATCCTTGGCCTCTGGTTTTGGTTGTGCATGTAATGTGAACGATGCTTCCCATTCCTGCTGTCTTGACTTTCACACCATTGCAGCCTGGCATTGTGAGTCAGAGAAACGTTTTTGCCCTTAAGTTGCTTTTGTCAGGATAGTTTATAAAAGCTACAGGAAATCAAACTAAGACAATTAACCTACCTTCTGTTAAGTATCACTTCTAGAATGTACATTCCTATTGGTGAAGGGTCTTTGTGCTATTGTTCCCAATGGGTTTTTTAAACGACTTTATTGGTGTTAGGCATACTGTGGTAAACTCAGCGTTGAAGGAAAGGAGCATGAAGAGTTAAGTATTTGTGCACTTAGAACATTTAGGACAGAACTTGAAAATTGCTCTGTGAAGCTCTCTGTAATATGCATGGAAAGCATGCCTCTTCTCCACCCTTCACCAGTGAAGACTGAAATCTTATAAACATCCTTGATGTTTGAAATTGGTGAGGTCAGCCAGTGAGTTCTCATTTTCTCAGAGTAGATTGCCCCTCACTAGTCTCTCAGAAACTCTAGGACCCACAGATTCCGTCTGTGGAACAACCAGACTAAGGAAACTCAATTTCTATTTATTTATTTATTTTGGCTGCTGTTGTTTGTTTGTTTGTTTTGGAAGGAGGTGAAGAAAGAATAAAGGGAAAATAAGCGAGGAAAGAGATAACAATGAAATAGTTTAAATTCTGAGGAGCTCTTGAGTGAGGCCAATCATGGCTTCACCACTGCTCTGGTTGTCACCAAGTGATGGCTAAAAATCCCAGAGAGACTGGGCTTTTCGAGTTTAGAACATACATTGTACTAATCAAGGGAACAGAACCCAGCTTTCCTAGATTAGCTCGGTTCCTAGAAATTGGTGTAGTACTTGTGGTGGTTTTGAGATGTGCCCTGCCCCCCAGCATTCAAGTCTCTTGATCCCTAATCGTTGGCTGTTTAGGAAGGATTTGGAGGTGTGGCCTTACTGGCAGAAATGTGTTACTGTGGGTGTGGTATTTGAAAGAGAATGGTCCTCTTAGGGTCATATATTTGTTTGACCCTAGTTGGTGGAACTATTTGGGAAGAATTAGGGGCTACTGCCTTGATGAAGGACATGTGCCACTAGGTGTGGACCTCTAGTTTTCAAAAGCACACATCCTTCCCAGGTAGCTTGTGTGTACTCTCTATCTCTCCCTCTCTCTACTCCTTCTCCTCCTCTCTCCTTCTCTCTGCCTTAAGCTTGTGCTTGAGGATTAAGCCCTCGGCTAATGCTCCAGCACCATGCCTTCTCATTCTCTGTCATCTTCCTGGTTATGATGTTCATGAGCTCATCTCCTGAAACTGTAAGCCCCAATAAATCCTTTCTTTTATAAGTTGCCTTGGTCACAGTGTCTCATAGCTATAGAAAGGTAATGAAGACACTGGGGCTTTGAGGTTTCAAAGGACTCCAGTCATTTCCAGTTAGCTCTCTCTGCGTCCTGTTGGATTGAGATGAGAGCGCTCAACTGCTGCTCCATCTGCCAGCCACCTGCTGTGTTTGCTCCACCATCATGGACTCTAATCCTCTGGAATGCCATGGTATTTTAACACAGAAAAAGAAAAGTAGCTACAATACTATGTACTGTTAATAAGAAATGGTAAAATGGTATATTCCCCATTTAAGAAATTTCTTTAGCCTGTCAGTGTGAACTTTATTTAGTTCACTAATTTTGAGACTTCAGAATATATTTCATTTCCTAGTTGTGTCATTTTGAGATCATGCATACAATTTGTGTGTATTTCATTTATATTAGCAAGGAATTTACTAGAAGAGCATGACTTAGTTCAGCTGAAGGTGAGTCCCTGATCTTCATAAATATATTGAAGCACTAAGACATTTTCTAATGAATCTATATTTTTATCCAGTCACATTAGAAGCTATAGTCCATGTCATATAATGTATACACTATTCACAAAAAGTCCGTTTTCAGATATATTTTGGCTACATTAGTAATTACTTGTAAGAATGATATGATGCCTTTTCTTATTTTAAAGATTTTCTTCAATCTACTTAGTTAGCATGACTACAGTTATGCAGCTTTTATGGAAATTAAAAACTGTGCAGAGTGAGAGTGTTCCTGGCACATTTTGGATGGTGTAGCTTCAGCTTTCAGGTCCATTACATCCCCATCTTACAGGAAGAAAATACACTAAAAGCATAAAGAGGCCCGAGAAAAACATGAGACCAGCAACTGAATTGGTTGATCTGCTTTTCCAGTGACTCAGTGCAGCTGCCATGCCTCTTTCAAGGAGTCTGTCTGGGCTTCCCATTCTAGCCCATGTTCTCTTAACTTAAAGAGCTACTTCCTAAGGCAAACATTTCTTGATACCATTCTGTGAAAAAACTTCTGTTCCAATTATTTATGTATTGCAGTCCGAATTCTGGAGTGTGGTAGTCAAAGGCCTTCGTGATCTGGTTGCGACAATCCTCTCCCGCTTTCTTCAAGGGTGTGTTTCAGCCCTTCAGAAGCCACTGAAGTACTCCTCATCTCCTACATCTGTCATGCCCCTCCCTGTCCCGGAAACTTTGAATATGCTATACCAATGCTATTTGTGTAGTTTCTTCCTCTTTCTGGGGGAGTAATACCTGGCAGATCTGAACTGACAGCAGCTTGCTGGATCAGCTTGCTCATCTGTATATGGGAACAGGAATAATGGCCGAGCAAAATGATAGATCATGCCTAGAACTGTACAACATGGTTTTGGGGTTGGCATGGTGAACAGAAAGAAACACCTGACTTGGGATCTAGATGATCCTGAGTTCAACTCTGAGTATTTTATGAGCCTGTGACCTAGGCAAATTCACATATCCCTCTGAAACTGTGTCTTGGTTAGGAGAGACAAGGCGACACTACCACCCATGGTTTAACTAAATATTACTTGTGTTGTCCTTTAACTAGAACTTCAACAATGTAACAAACTGTGCTACAACTTTAGGAAGGTTCATAGTTCACACCAACAACCAAAGCGCAGTGACTTTGACCTAGCACGTTTGTATATTTAAGTACATAGAATAAAGAATATTAAAACGCATCTTAAAAACTTGCTGTGATTTCCCCAGAGCAAATGTTAAGGTAGAATACATTCCTTGGTGACTAATCAGACAGCTAAGGTTCCAAGAGAAGGAGATTACCATATCAGATCATTCTTTGCTCCTTTCAATTATGGATTACACATCACGTTGCTTTCGGGACTTCATTGGAAAAAAATTGTATAATAAAGTTAATAAATAACCCCAGCTATTAGGAATTTTCCATATTTAGAGTAACATTTCTGCATTTGGTTATTTTATTTTATAATACTGTGAATAGTGTTTTTAAAAAAGGAAAAAGCATATAGAATGCACATGTTGTTTTCTTTATGCTTTTAATATGAAACATCCTTCCCCCGGGTTTAGGTTTTAGGGGTTTGGGCCTCAGGTGTTGCTACTAGTTGGGGAGGCTGTGGAAGTGTTTGCAAGCAGGGCTGGAGGAAGTATGTCACAGGAGATCTTTGGAGTTTATACTGGGTATTCAGTCTTTCAAATCTCTGCTTGCTGTCTGAAAAGATGCTATGAAGCAGCTCTGACACACAGTCCCATTCCACGGTGTTCTCTCCAAGCACAAGGGACCAAGCACCTATGGGCTGAACCACCTGAACATGTGCCACTAAATAATGCCTCCTCCCAAGGTCTTCCAGGTATTTTAATCTAGCCAATACAAAAGTAAAACTGACTCAGAAGGTAAAGCAAAGGGACCCAGTTTGCGCAAGTATGGTGGGTTGAATGAGAATGGTCTCCATAAGATTATACATTTGAATGCTTGGTCTCCAGCTCGTGGAAAGGTTTGGGAAGAAGAGGAGGTGTGGCCTTGTTAGAAGAATTATGTCAGTAAGATGTAAGCTCTTAGCTACTGCTCCAACACCAGCTATGCCTGCCTGCCTGCCGCCACGCTCCCTGTCATGACAGACAAAGACTCCAATCCTCTGGAACCTGTAAGCCATATCAACGCTTATAAATTGCCTTGGTCATAGTATTTCTTCACAACAGCAGAAAGGCCATTAAGACAGACAGAAGAATGGGGAGAAATGGCATCTAAAATGGTGTAGGACTTTGAGTCAAGATTTGAGTTTGATTTGAGTAGGTCAAACACAGGTTTTGCTTCTCAGTAAAGACGCTTCTTTGCTAAAGTGAGTAAACATGACCATTGTGAAAGCTTTGCAGATTTGGATTTTCTTGTGTAATCTCACAGAGTGAGGGTTAACATGTGCACTCACTGGTATCTGCTGGTCCCTGCTGGGACACAGCTAAAACTCTGGTGCTATGAGTTTATACTTCACCCAGATTTTCATCACAGTTGTATTTCAAAGTACTCTGGCTTTGTGGTTGCAGGTTTTACTGTCAAATGTTCTCTGATATATGATACACCCCAGTATGGTTTCTTTCATAGTTCAGAGCAGGGCTGTATGGTAAGCAAACCATTCTTTAGCCCATCCTAGAGGCAGTGACCAACCAATCTGGGGAAAGACATGGAGTAACAGTTGTACTAACATCTCCAACATGTGTGTATTCCTTGGCTTAATGCCCACTCAGGCCCTAAGTCTTGGACTGCCATGAGGCCTTCTTTTATACCTTGGAGCATTCTCTGTGCCTACAATTGCTCAAAATATTTGTCTTTACTCAGTTCCATCATTCTCCATCTTTCCTCCAATAGTTCACTATCGTGCTAAATTTCAGTTTCCTTCATCAATACCATGGTTTTAATCCATCCATTCTTATCTCTTTAGGCATTTTTTGTGACTATATTATAGCTAAGCATAGGGGAATGTAATAAAGATGGTGCCTGGCATTGGTATTTTTTTCTCTTCATATTTTAGTAAGTCAAGTTTATGTCTATTTGAATTATTATATTGTTAACATATTAATATGAGTATTGAATACTCAATGATAGAAAATAGAAAATATCATTGAGTATGAACTTTTTAAGGAAAAAATTTTTAAGGAAAAAAGATTATCTAATTCTTTCATTTGTACGTACAGCTCTTCCTCCTTAGTAAATAGTGAGAGTAATTTTGGACCTGCTATCCATGTTAGCACAGAAACTCGAAAGCAGATGCCCAAGAGCATCTCAGAAGTAGCATTTGCATCTTTCCACATTAAAGTGGATTTGGTGGCCAAATGCTATTGCATTGCTTCTAGCCAGGGCTGGGGTGAATTCAGCCATCCAGAACATCTTTGAAACCAAAAATAAAATCAATCTCTTTTTTCACAGACTTAAATTGGGCTGTTAGATTACAAGGTCAGGGGTAAGAACTACAGTCAGAAGAGCAGAAATAAAAACATAAATTTAACTGAGCCACTGGCAACTTCTTTGGACTTTAACACAAAGAGGAAAGCTAGGAGAGATTAGGAGAAGCTTACAGAAAGCATGCCTGATAACATCGTCTTCCTAAGTTTGAAATGTGTGAGAAAGTAAAAATATTTATAAACCACAAAGCCATTTGCAATTTCTAATAAATTAACCACAACTGGGAAAGTAAAAATGCCCAACCAATCTTCTGGACCATTCAAAATGCACCAAGCATTTCCAGCCCACTTTGGGAAAACATATTAAAGCATTCACAGCCAATAAGCCATAACAAATAAAATAGCAGCAATGAATAGGAAGAGAATGTGATAAGATAGGCAAAGGGCCAGGACTTGTGAGGGAATGTAGGGACAGAGATTGGTGCTCAGTCCCTGAAGCTGGTGCCTCATGCAGGAGAACTTGATCAGCTACTTTCAGTAACATATTGGAAATATCTGGCCTGGATAGAAACTCTCAGAAAATCATTATATGACAACTTATTTGATCTCTCTAAGTAGATCACTATATGTACATTTTTATTAAGATATGTAAGCTCATATTCATCTTTATCCCATAACATTTTAATTTCAAACCTATGAAGTCAGGTTTATCTGTTTAAATGGACAAAGCTACAGAAACCTGAAGGTTAATAGCTTCCTTATATGTTTGGGAAAGATGTGGGAACCAATTTATTCAACAACTGAAAACATTAGCCCCAATGCTTATGAATCCAGATAATGTGTATATGTGTATGTGTGTGTGAGTGTGTGTGCATATGTGTACATGTGTCTGTGACTGTGTGTGTGTGTATGGTGCTGTAAGTATGTGTCACATAACTCTTCTGTAAAAGTTTGGATTCATGAGGTGAGTGGCCTTTGATATTAATTGAAGAGAACGTCTCACTATAGATACTTTATTAGGAGTCACAGTGAGACTAAGGAAAACAGTGGCAAGTTAAGACAGAATGGAGAAACAAACACTACAGAACAAGAGGGTATGTCTGATACTCTCAAAACCCATAATCTGAGCTGCCTGGAGGTGGGAAAGGAAACATACACGCACACTGGACAGCCAGCAGCTTCCATTTTGGGCAGAAGCTAGGAGGAACAGAACACACAGAAGAGACAAGCTGGGGGAGGCTAGAAAGTAGCCTGGATAACAGTTGGTTTTCAAGTGCCCATTTCATCCCAATGCTTGTATCTCAAATGCAATGACAGTCTTACCCCGTGTAATGAACAAGAACTCAGCTGCGTCTGAATGGATAGTCCACTGTCACTGTAGGATTAACAATGTAGCAAGCCACGACTTGTTAAAGTCTGAGGTGGCTTTCCACCGCAACGAAGACTCACTGTGTGCTCCTCAAACACCTTTACTCCGCATAAAAGAGAAAACACATTTCTGCAAACTAGGTTGGAAAGGGAACAAGTAGACCAGAGTGGGTTTAAGGTGATGCTGTGTGTCAGCAGTATCTCTGTTGTCCTAACTGTATGGTACCTGAACAAGTGGGGAGGCAGGGAGGTGGCATTCTTTCTGCGTGGAGGAAGAGGCTGGGAGAGCTGAGATACACAGGAGTTCAGTGCCTACGTAACTACTGAAATTGGGAAAAGTAGTGACTTGGGGAGTTGGAGAACAGAGGATGCCATTTCCATCAAAGGGCCCGACTGTCAATATGCCACTGGGGAGGATGGACCAGAGCCTTTCTTCTCATTGCTTGTGAGAAAGATTTGAAGTGTTTCTTACCAGGCAGATGCAAGACAAGTGACTACATTAAGGCAGCATATTGGTCAAGTCATAACATTTGAGGCTATGATTTTGGTGGATAATAAATTTAATAACTTCAGTCTAGATTATTTCTATTTTTAGGTGATATTCCACCCTTTGTTATTTCCTGCCCTTTATGGGCCATGTATACAACTGGAGAGCCATGTTTAGAACTGAGTCAAGATAATGAAGAGAAGAGAAAAGCCTTAATCTCTTCCTATGTCAGAGATGAGTGTTATCCTCTGAAAGCATTATGTTTTGGTCCAACTCAAAAAAGCTATATTTTTATAAAACTGAAGTTTAAGAAAAAACTTATGAAATTGCCTAAGGCAATAGCAGTTTACTTGAGATTTAGGCTCCAGACAGCAAAAAAGGAAACTTCACATTATTTCTCCTTAAGTGAATCAAATGAGAGTCCAGGGAAAAGATGGTTAGGAGACCTCCACGTAACAAGATGCCATAATCAGCAAAATCATTCATAGTTAATGCAGATTCTCAGTTCAAGTGCCCACATGTCCTCTAACAAAACCATTTAATTACTTAAAAAACCAACTACCTCTTAAAAACAGCAAATCTCACCACTGAAGAATGTGCCAGAGCCTCTGTTGTCCCTTCCTGTAGTTATTCATGAGGGTGACATTTGGCTTTCCCTGGACGTCCTGACTAAAGGTGGACCTGGAACTGAATTTGGGAAGAGGCTGGGGGCAGAGTTCTACACTGCTGCATGAATACTGTCGTTCCTGAGATAGGATTCAGGGAGTCCTGAAGAACCATGTGGAGAGACAGACAGGAAGGGCAGGTGCCACAGCCAGAGGTAGGGGTACTGCACAGGCCAAAACAGCCAGTGAGATAGTTCTGTGAGCCCTCTTCTGAATGATGAACTCTCAGGATGTTTTTGATTATTTCCAAAAGATTTATTCATTTTTATAGAAACATGAAGAAATGAGGGACTTCAGTTAATTCAGATAAATATTGAACCAATTATGAAATTAAATCCATTTGACAGCAGACACAATACTACAGAACATAATAATTTAACAAATTGTTAAATATGTTGAAGTATCATTTTCTAACACAGAGGAGAGAGAGAATGATTTATATTGTCCTCTTTTTGTTACTTGACTTTTTTGTGTATGATGTTGGAGGTCAAAACCTAAATCTGAAGTTTTTATAACTTGCTGTTGCCTATGAGAAGAAAAGGGATTCCTGGTGTCAAGGGTGGATTCTGGGTGTTCTGACCAGGGCAGTGCCTGAAGCTGTAAAACTGAAGAGGAAGAGGTGGCCTTGGATCTCTTTACATTAGGTAAGAGATGGAGCTCCCAGGGCTGTGGAGCTAATGAGGTAGGACATAGCCAGGGAGGAGGGAGGAGGGAGGAGGGAGGAAGGAGGAGGGAGGAGGGAAGAGGGAGGAGACACAGGAATTAAGCTGATGTTTATTGGCACTTGCTATATGGTCAGAAACGAAAGTGTTTTCTATACATACAAGTTGTTAACATATGTATCCTAATCCATTCATTGCTGGTATGCATTAATTGGTAATTAATATAGAGCCTCACACCAGTCTGGAAGAAGAGATGCTTGCACACTGAGGGTGAACTGGCCTGATCTTATCTTACATGGTAGAAAACCTGGATTCCTGCCTTTGAGACCCGGGAAAGCTCAGGTTCTGAAGTGGGCACCACCTAATTTGTGTGAAACTTGTGAGCCAGATCAGGGTGTCTGAAAAATACCTTTCCATTCTAAGATACTGTAATTTTGGAAGCATTAGAACCAAGTCACACTTTGCTGGAAGAGTGTTGTTAAGGAGACAGACTTGAATTCAAGTCTCTTTTGCAACACTTTTTAGAAAGTAGAGCCAAGGATGTACTGGAGAGAACTTCATTTTCTGTTTTCTACTTTAAGGTAGGAACATCTCATAAGTTATGAGGGAACATGAGATATTTGTGGACATTTAATATGGTTCCTTGTTCATGGAAAGCTCATAGTAAATGGAAAATATAAAAACTATTAACATAAAGCCAGAAATAAAGTTGTTGAAATGCTAATAACCTTTGTTGGTAAATAAAAGAAAGAAGAGAAGAGAAGAGAAAAAGACCAAAGTTACCTGAATTACCCACCTCCAGGCCCTTCAGTTGAACAAGTTTGTTTTGATGTGAAATTATGCTTGAGTGCCTATTTGCTTCACAAGCATAATTTGTTACCTTTTTTCAGATGGTACTTACATAGATTTATTAATTTTCTACCTAGTCGAAACGTAAAAATGTGAGTCTAAATTCAGAGGAGGGATAACACGAGACTGTAGCAACCAACCTTCATAAAATTGACTTAGAACATTATATATCCTGTAGTCTGTGCATTGGTAAAGTTATTCTCCCACATTTGGACATGGGTAAGTATGTCCTTGAGCGTCTGTTTTAATGTCTTCATCAAGTTTATGTGGCTTTTGTGGGATGTCTGTCTTTCCATTTTTTCTTTTCTTAGAGAGATGCTAAGAAGTTCCATGGAGCAGGGGATGGCTCTAGGGCAAAGACCAGGCAGTCTGTTGGGTCTCCATAGGGTTCTGAAGCTGAGCCCTCAGCATCTGCGCCAGTCCTTTAGAAATCCTGAAGTGGATCAGGCTTGTTTCTAAGGCTCTCTACTTTCCCCCTTGTTTTCCTCCTACTTAAAAATATTACATAAAATGATTATTTTGCTTGAGATATGGTTTAATAAGTAAAAAAATAAACCCGCTGAAAAGGATTTATGATACAATACATTCTGAGGATGTTTTTAAAATTGGCAATTCTGAAATAACCAAAGACTGACCACAAGAACTTGGGAAAATACCATAGTGAGGTCCCCCATGCTTTTTGCTCAGCTTCCTCTGATGGCATAACCTTACATAACTAAACTAGATCAGACTACAGATTATCTTCGGTGTCTTATGACTCATGGATATGGGTAGAGTACTGAGGGATAAAAGGCCAGCTCTTCTGAGCCCAGATCAGCTTTGGTGTGTCACTGAACAGCAATTCTGGGTTCAGACACTGCTATAACCACTCTGTCCCTTCAGGGCAAGGCTGAAGTTGAAGTTACACTTTGTCCTATTGCTTATTAAAGTATCTGGCATTCACTTGTGTTTTTGGTTAACACATGGCCAATAGCTCTACATCTATAGGGAGTTTTGCTGTTTTCAAGGCCCAATTATTTGTGTCACCTCTGAGGATGATCACTCTCCAGGGGAAAAAGCATAAATCCAAATCACGCAAATCTTGGCATTTATTAGTGTGTGCCTTGTGACAAGGCACAAAACATCCTTGGGTCTTGCTGAATTGTGTCTACATGATTGTCATTGTAAAGATTTAATTTTTTTTCCTAGCTAAGCCTGAGTACACAGACCCTGGGAAGGATAAAATATTTGATTGCCATTTTTACAAACTAAGGTTCAAAGATGGTACATTAATTGAGAATCAGGGAACCAGGACATAGCTCCACAGCTGCACATGGTAGGATGGTGTCTTCCATGATTTCACATTACCTTTCCAAAGTACCAGAGGTCAGGATCAACACAAAACAACCCAACCCAACACTGCACAACACCATACTACAACAAAACATAGCACAGCATAACACAACACAACAACCAAACAAGCCAAAACAAAGCAAACCCAGCAAATAGAGCAAATAATCCACAGCTCAGGGCAGCAGTTAGGTTAGGAGCCTGGCCTGATGTGTGGCTGTTGATGGCCTTTGCTGATATCTTTCGCTGTGTGCACAGAAACTTAGGTGGACTTGAGTGATGGGTTACAACAAAGGTGGGCTGAGCTTATTATAGGTTATTATTTGGGGGTTTCTGTCAAAGCTCTCCCCCCAGTTGCCCAGATAGCTCAGTAGTGTGGCATCTCATTGCTTATCTCTGTGTCACCATGTTGCCCTCACCCCAGTGGAAAGCAAGGAATGCTGAGAATTTGGAACGTGCAACTATGCAACTATTTTACACTGCTTTCTGTTTTTGTTGTTTGTTTCTGATTTTGTCTTTTAAACCTGAAGAGAACTTAAATGGAAAAGGATGGAGGGTTCTGGTATTGCCATCATCCTTATCACTTTCAAAGTTTTGATCATGAAAATAATTTATTGCAGGGCAGTAGTGATGCATGCCTTTAATTCCAGCACTCAGGAGACAGAGGCAGGTAAAACTCTGTTGAGTTCAAGGCCAACCTGGTCTATAGAGTGAGTTCTAGGACAACCAAGGCTACGCAAAGAAACCCTTTCTTAAAAAAAAAATGAGAAATTAATTTAACATGGAGAATTTTTATAGCTTGGAACATCTTTAGTATCGCATCAGTCAAAATCCCTTCTTAACCTGCTCTGAACACTTTTTATACATCTTACGTTCTTCCTACTAGGTCACCTGTTGTAGAATAATTCCTTTGGGTCTCTCAATCTATGCACCTCCTTGAGATTGAATAGGAAATGTTAATTGATCATTAATTTCAAAGAGCTTTTGCTGCAAATGTCAAAAACCCAGGTATAGCTCTTGTGTGTGTGTGTGTATGTGTGTATTTGTGTGTGTATGTGTATAGCCCTGATTCCTTAAGTTAAGTACTGGGTTATAATTAGAAAGATCCAGTCTTTTATTATGATTTGCAGTTTGTGTTTTTCTTACTTTAGCTAAAAGTATGAATGTCAGTTAAGATTGAGATATAGAAAATTAGGAACAGAATAGTCTCAGGGATCCTAGTCATTTCTCTAGTTTTGAAATTATCTCAGTCTTTAACTATTGAGTTGTACTGTGGTCCGAGGAAAAGGGAAGAAAAAAATCATCCAAGTATAGTATATGCTATCAGAATTAAAAAATTTAAGATGGACTGTGACCCTGAGCAATTCAGTAGAATATCTTAGTATAACCACCACGTTTGTAGAATTTGAGAGACAGAAGAATATAAACATGTTAGTGCTTTAAATTTGATGATGCTCACAACCCCCCTTCCCCTGCAAAGTATTAAGGAGACTCAGAAACTTTCATTCCGACCTGGGCTTGGATTATTTCATTGTTCTAACAAGCACAGATGTTTCCTTAACTCAGAGAGAAGATTTAATGAGGTATAATGTATAATAATCCTTTCCCTTGAATTTTAATTAATATTTAAAAAAAAACTCCATGGCCTAATATACAAAGGAAATTGCCATTATAGTAAAAGTAAATGACTTTTTACTTTCTTGAGCCCCATGTTCTTGTTTCTTTATGCTTTCCCCTGCTTTTCTCTATGAGCAGTGCAAACACCTGGCAAAAGAGTTACATGGTTACACCTCTGTGTGGATGTCCACCCAGGCAGCACATCACAGGATGGCAATGTGCTAAAACCACATAGAAACAAACAAACATTACTACCTCTCTGGGGTAGAGCGTCGGGCATAGTCCTTGAACAGAACTTACAGACTCTCTTTAAATATTAAAATACTGCTTTTCAGTGATAAAAGTTGGCTGTAATAAAGCATAGGCTTATAAAATATGTTAGTTTTGCTTAACTTTTGACTATGACAAAGATATTCCAGCACAAATATCAGAAATATACTAAGAAGAATGATTCTAAAGTGAGCTTGCAATTTTTATCAGAGCATGCATTTTAGCTTGAAAGCATGAATATAAGGAATGAACATTTGTACTTGAGACTATTTCACAAAGCACTAAGGCACTTAAAATTAAACGCTGAGCATACTCACAATATTTTCCAATAATGAAGAGGCAGAAGAGGAATGGACCAGATGTCATTTCCTTCTTTCTGAGCAACTGATTAATGAAAGCTAAAACGTGATCTTGGATGAAATGAGTCGCGCACAGCTCACAGTGGTTGTGCTATTTCCGTCTGCAGTCTTAGCAGCTATAAGGCAGATCTCTCTCTCTCTCTCTCTCTCTCTCTCTCTCTCTCTCTCTCTCTCTCTCCCTGATTCCCTCCCTTCCTTTATCCCTCTGCCCCTCCCTCTCTCCTCTCTTGAGTCCCTTTTTTCTGAAAGTCTTACTGTCTTTTTACACATACAAACACCAAACACACACACACACACACACACACACACAGAGAGAGAGAGAGAGAGAGAGAGAGAGAGAGAGAGAGATAGAGAGATTAGTGGCAAGGAAAGTTTCTGAGAGCACATAGGCTCTGTTTACACTAAACATTTTGTTTCCAAGCTCTGCAAAAGTCTCCACATACATATATGGACACTGACCTGATCAAAGCCACACTGTTAGAAAGAACTTGAACTGAAGCAAATCCCAAGCAAAATAACATTTCCCCCTCTATGAATATTTTTGTAGCACAACTATAAAGGAGGAATTAAGGTGTGACTGCAGTGGCATTTTAAATCTGTTTGGAACTTTGAGTGCTAGATATGGCTCAAACAAAAACATAAAAATCCCACATCTCTGAATCCTTTTGTACTCCTGGATTTTACTTTAGTAGAGACCTTGACATACTGTAGCTGAACACTAAAGTCTCCCTAGGTCTAAATCTTAGGGATTCTGACACTTAGGGGCTGGCTGGCAGCTATTATCTGAACCTGGTTTTCAGGAAGATGATTCCTGTTTAGCAAGATGGCTCTGGAGCTCCATACAGAGCACACTGGATGTGTGACTCAGGCCCTAGTGCACAGCAGGTAACTACCAAATGGCAGACATTCATGCGACAAGCTTTAATCTGGCCTGCATGGGAAGAAGAAAGTATATAAAAAGGAAGCCCTTTTCTACGAGCAGCATTTTGTCTTAGCCAGAGTATACAGTTCTTACTTTTGACTTAGTAGTATATTTCTAGAATCATGGTTATCACAATCACATAAGGCTTTGAAAGGGGATGGAGAAAGGAGGGGGTAGAGGAAGTGTCAGCTAAGGTGAAATGTGCATGGAGCTACTTGGGAACCTATGATCTTGAACCCCAATACAAAATATAATAAGAGTTGATTTTGGAACCCATGTTATATATAAGAATTGAGGGGGTGGTATATAGCACCAGCCAAAGATTTAAGCAGGGATGAGGTCAGTGGGTAAGGAAATGGAGGGATAAGGACTGTGTTAACCAAATTAAAAGTATATGAAGAACCCTCATGAAACCCACTATATTAGTTTGAAAACTAATTAAAAAGTATAACCAAAATCCAGGCAGCAGTGGCACACACCTTTAAGCCCAGCACTCAGCAGGAAAAGGCAGGTGGATCTCTGAGTTTGAGGCCAGCATGGTCTGCAGAGAGAGTTCTAGGATATATCTATCCTGGAGTTTAAACAGAGGAAAGACATATGCGTTAAAATGCTTTTCCCAAAGGACATGAGTTTTAAGTGAAAACTTGTGTCACCTGAGGCACAGGTTACCTCCCTATAAGTTATTGGTCAGGAAGGTCCAGAGGCACTCAACAATGTATAGGTTATTGCCATTGCTCTTGGAACTAGATGGCAAGACTCTTTTGCTTGAAGACACCCACACTTTGATTGTAAGACACAGAGAGACAGATCTTGAGCTGAGCAGGAAACACTTCTTATTTGTTATAATAGCAACAGCTATGCAGACTACTGGGGGAGAAAAGACATAAATAGTCTTATCTAGAGCCCTGTCTGTGGCAATATTGACTGCCAGGCAAGATGTGCCCATTGGAGCAATGGCGGCAAGACTGTTTATGAGGGTAACCATTTACTCTTTGATTGGTTTGAGGTCTGTTACACAGAAGAGAATTCATACCCAGTAAACTCAGTCAGAAATCATGGTCGTAAATTTCTTTCTACAAAATAAATTATTTCTATAGGAGAGAAATGACAATTAAAATAACTCTTTGGCTACTATTTAGAGATAGGCTTCACATATTAAAGTCAGTGAAACAAATTCTTTTAGAGTCTATTCTTTTCAGACATTGGAAAAGGCTCCTTGGGTTCAAAATTGCTTGTAGTTGAGAATTACTGTATTTTAGTCATATATTCTCTTGAATAATGTTTAGACATTGTTTTTTTTGTGTGTGTGTTTTTGAGGCTGGGTTTCTCTGTGAAGCTCCGGCTGTCTTGGAACTCACTCTGTAGAGCAGGCTGTCCTTGAACCTGGAAATCTGCCTGCCTCTGCTTATCATGTTCTGGGATTAAAGGTGTGTGCCACCACTGCCTGGCTAGACTTGTGTTTTAAAGTCTGATTATTGACATCAAATTATCTTTACATAGACTTTGGATTAAAGTGAATTTTCTTGTTTTGCAATTTGAAGACACACACACAGAGAGAGAGAGAGAGAGAGAGAGAGAGAGAGAGAGAGAGAGAGAGAGAACCAAAAAGAGATGGAGTAGATTCTTCCTCCTCTTCGTGTCCATGCTGGTTGACTATAAACATGCTTGAGTGGTTTGGGAGGATCCATGGTGCCAGAACCTCTTCATGGCTAAGTGTTGTCCTGGTTTCCATCCAGATTTGGTGCTGACTTAGTTTAGTACAGCTATGTCCTTTCTTATCTCAGGGCTTCTTTAAGAAGCCTACAGAAGCACTCTGAGTAATAGCAACGCCCTCTGCTTGGAGATTTCTCCTTCTAACAACCCAGGGAGTCAAGCCAGAAAAGCATTTGGCCAGCCACACTTCCATCTGTCATCTCCATGACCTTTTCATCCCTCCTCACCTAAAAGCCACCACGCTTTTCTGCATCAGTCACTGCCATGTTCAATAGTAGAGACTGCCATGTTGTTAATGCTTTTTGATTGTAGACCTGAGTTTTCTCAAAGTCAGAAGCTCATGAAAGCTCACTCAGAGTTTCATGGGATAGAGAAAGTCCATAATTCACTAACTGCAAATGAAGAACATTAAGTACAACCCAAGGGCAGAAGAAGCAATCTGTCATATTGCTCATCCTATGGTTCCATTTCTCTCATAGGTGACAGCTGTCAATCAGTTAAGACTCTTGAAGTTTTCATCATTTGTAAGTTCCACTCAAAGACGATTTTAGCTGTCTTAATTTAGCACTAATTGAACTATTACAAGATGAGATGACTTTTGGAGAATGATATTGACAACATTGACAAACATGGAATTAGATAGAGTAGTTAATAGGTACAGGTATTTCTAAAGATGTTTTATAAAAAATTCAAGCAAATTTGTCTTTGATGGAAAGTGACCAGAAACATTATTATTGCAGAAAATTAAGCAGTAAGTGGAAAACCAAGTCCAAATTCATGTATTGCCAAGTTTCCCATTGGGGGATATAGCATGGAAATAGAATTTATTATTCTTCTGCAAAATTGATAGTATGAAGAGAATGAGGGCAGGGCTAAAAAAATATAGCTTTATCTCCCTCTGAGTGTATATGGATGTGTACAGAAGCATGTATGTATCTGTTATTTATCTACCCATCATTTGTTGAATCATGGATATTCCGGGATTCTTTTTGGTTAATATCCACTTATCAGTTGAGTACATACCATGTGTGTTCTTTTGTGACTGAATTACCTCACTTAGGATATTTTCTAGTTCATCCATTTGCCTGTGAATTTCATGAAACCTTTATTTTTAATAGCTGAGTAGTACTCTATTGTGTAAGTGTACCACATTTTCTGTATCCATTCCTCTGTTGAGGAACATTTGGGTTGTTTCCAGGTACTGGCTATTATAAATAAGGCTGCTATGAACATAGTGGAGCATGTGTCCTTATTATATGTTGGAGCATCTTTTGGGTATATGCCCAGGAGTGGTATAGCTAGGTCCTCGGGTAGAACTATTTCCAATTTTCTGAGAAACCACCAGACTGATTTCCACAGTGGTTGTATCAGCTTGCAATCCCACCAACAATGGAGGAGTGTTCCCCGTTTTCCACATCCTTGCCAGCATCTGCTATCACCTGAATTTTTTATCTTAGCTATTCTGACTGGAGTCAGGTGGAATCTCAGGGTTGTTTTGATTTGCATTTCCCTGATGACTAAGGATGTTGAACATTTCTTTAAGTGCTTCTCAGCCGTTTGAGATTCCTCAGTTGAGAATTCTCTGTGGGGGTCAGTTCAGTTATGGGAGGAGATGGGGGAGAAATACAGAGGGTCAGGAATTTGAAAGTAGGTGTGTAGCAGTGGGGGAGGTGTACTGGGGGTAGCCACTAGGAAGTCCCAGATGCCAGGGACCCAAGAGGTTCCCAGGACCCAACAGGGATGACTTTAGTTGAAAAACCTTACAAAGGGGAGATAGAATCTGTAGAGACCATATCCAGTGGATAGGCATGGCCCCCGGTTGATGGATGGGACCACCCACACACCTCAAAAATATTAATCCAGAATTCCTCCTGTCAAAAGGAAATGTGGGGACAAAGAGTGGAGCAGGAACTGAAGGAAAGACGATCCAGAGACTGTGCCACCTAGGGATCCATCCCATTTGCTGACACCAAACCCAGACACTATTGCTAATGCCAAGAAGTGCTTACTGACAGGAGCTTGGTATAGCTGTCCCCCTGAGAGGCTCTGCCAGAAGCAGACCAATACAGATGTGGATGTACACAGACAAACATTGGACTGAGCATGGGGACCCCAATGGGGAAATTAGGGCAAGGACTGTAGGAGCTGAAGGGGTTTGCAACCCCATAGGAAGAACAGCAATATCAACCTACCAGACCCCCGAAAGCTCCCGGGGATTAAACCACCAACCAAAGAGTACACAGGGGGTACTCATGGCTCCAGCTGGATATGTAGCAAAGGATTGCTTTATCTGGCATCACTGGGAGGGGAGCCCCTTGGTCCTGTGGAGGCTTGATGACCCAGGATAGGGGAATGCTAGGCCACTGAGGCAGGAGTGTGTGGGGGAGCACCCTCATAGAGGAAGGGGGAGGGAGAAGAGGATGGGGGCTTGTGGAGGAGAAACTGGGAAGGGGGATAACATTTGAAATGTAAATAAATAAAATAACCAAGAAAAAAGAAAAAAAGAATAGTTTGATTTTAGAACAGGGATGCCTAATAGAAATAAATGTGAGCTATATATAAAATTTTAAGTGTTTTTAGAACCTACATCAAAGAAGTAAAAAAAAAAAAATCAAATGACTTTAGTTTTAATGATAAATTTTATTAAAATCAATATACCCCAAATATTAATGTTATGCTGAATGCTACATGTTTCTTATAGGCTCATATGTTTGAATACTTGTTGATTTAGTCAGGGTTCTCTAGAGTCACAGAACTTATAGGTAGTCTCTATGTAGTAAGGGAATTAGTTAGTGATTTACAATCTGTAGTCAAACTCCCCAACAATGGTCAGCAGTAGCTGTGAATGAAAACCTGAGGATCTAGCAGTCGCTCAGTCCCACAAGACTTGCAGGGGAAGAAGATTGAATCTTCCTCCTTCCAATGTCCTTATGTAGATCTCCAGCAGCAGGTGTGGCCCAGGTTAGAGATGCGCTACCACCACACCTGAAATGTGTGTCTTCCAGACTCAGGATCTGGATCACAGGTGAGCCTTCTAATTTTGGATTGTAATTCACTCCAGATATGTCAAGTTGATAATCAGAACTAGCCACTGCACTTGGTTCTCAAGTGGTAGCACATTTTTGGGCGATTGTGAAACCCTAACAAAATGGGAAATAGTTAAAAGAAGTTTTTCATGGGCTAATCAGACCTTGAGGCTTATTGTCTTTCCTACTTTTGGTCTTATCTCTGTTTTCTAAAATGCCCAGATGTAAGGGATGTGAGCAAGTGTCCACTGCTACAGTTTGAGGGGTCTATCAATCACATCTTTTCTGTTGTGAGAGACTACCCAAAACCATGAGTCCAACTAAGTATTTCTCCCTTGCCTTCCTTCTTGTGAGGTGTTTGGCTACCGTAAGAATTAAAAATAACTAATATGCAAAGAGGAGGGGGGGAAGTGGACATGATACATTACATACATGTTTGAAATTCTCAATGAATAAGTGAGAATATTATACTGAAAAATCAAAGTACACAAAATACACAAAATTAGTACCAGATACAGAGTCTTTGCTGTGGCTACCTACCTCACTGTGTGATTTATAAACCTTTGGAACTAATTTGTGGGAAGAATGTGGAAGAGTTTGGACCTGCCTGCTAGAGTCCTAAAGTGCTGTAAGTAGAGATTAATGGGCCATTAAGAAGAGAACTCAGAAGACCAGGATGCTGATAAAAATATGGACAGTAAAGACTGGTCTTTAAAGTTGGAGAGAAAAACAAAGACTCTATCGGGAATAGGTGTAGATGTCATTCATGCTACATCTTGATTGCTGTCTGTGAATGTCCCCCAAAACTCCAGTGATAGTAAACTTAAAAGCAATGGACTAAATTTGCTTAGTGGAAATTCCAAGACAATAAATCATTCAGCCAGTGGCGTGGTTTCCACTGCATTTACACAGATTTCAGTAAAAGAGATTAAAGAAAATGGAACAGAAGATCTGAAAACAAGCTTTTGGTGAGGGAAGGATTTAAAGTTGTAGGCAGGACCTGGGCTGACAGAGACTACATTATTAAAGAAATTAGTGCAGCTAAGAAAAACTCATTCTTTGACCCAGTCAATGTATGCTCCAGGGAGCAAACACATCTGCAGAACTTTCATTTAAACAACAAAAAAAGTGCTTGGACAAAGAGACTGTCCCCTAAGGACATCCTTCTCAGCAGGTCTTCCTAGCAAAGTCTTTCCACAGGCCAGCTTTGGAAGAAAGCACATAGAGACCATTGCAGTTGTGGTCCAAGGGGGCTAGGGCATGTGCCCAGCTAACAGCAGACATAGTCCGTGTGGTACTGATTTTATAGGCATGAAAACTGTAAGAGTTGGAGGGCCATAGAGACTTGCATCAAGGTTCCAAAAAGCCAACAAGGTTAGGCAATATGAAGTAAGCCCCCACAGAGCTCCCGAGACAGGTACATGTGAAGGGTGAAACAGAGACCCCAGTACATTGGAGATGCTTGTAAGAAGCCTGCTGGGGGGAGAGCTGAATCTACCAGGAGGAACTGGACAGAGGTAGATTGATAGATAGATAATAGATAGATGATAGATAGGTAGATGGAGAGCATGCATGCGTGTTTCCACAAAAGTGGAAGAGCGGGCTACCCAATCCTATTCAGTCCAAATGATGCCATCATGATCCCACAGATGCCAGACATTGGGCTTTGAGGTTTGATTTTGTCCCTTGGCATTTTGCTCTGATATTTTTTCAAAGATAATATTTAATCTGTTCTATTGTATTATAAATACATACGTTTGTTTGTTGGTTTATTTTCATTGAGGATAGACTCCTCTCTCATTCAATACATCCTTACGACAGCTTCACCTCCCTCCAATCCTTTGAGCTACCATTCACCTTTCCTCTCTCACAGATCCATTTTTCCTGTTTCCTCTTTAGAAAAGAGCAGGCCTCTAAGAGGCAACAACCAAACAGGACAATACAACCAAACAAGATGCAATAAGACAAGACAAAAGCCCTCATATCGAGGCTGGACAAGTCAACCCAAATAGAAGCAAATGAGTCCCAAGAGCAGGTAAGAGTCAGAGATCCATACCTGCTCTCACTGTTAGGAGTCTCACAAAACCACCAAGCTATCAGCCATAACAGGTACTCAGAGAACCTGGTAGAGACCCATGCAGGCTCCATGCTTGCTGCTCCAGTCTCTGTGAGCACATATGAGTCATGCTTAACTGATTTAGTGGGCCATGTTCTCCTGGTGTCTTCCATGCTCTCTGATTTCTAGAATATTTCCTCTCCTTCTTTTGAGACGAGGGACTCGGGATCTCCCATTTAGACTCTTTCTGTGCATAATGTCTGCTGTGGGTCTCTGTACCTACTCCCATATGCTGCCAAAGGAAGCCTCTCTGTTGATGACTGGATAAGGCACCAATCTGTGAGTATAGCAGAATATTGTTAGGAATCATTTCATGTATTTTATTTTATTTTATTTTTTTGATTGTTCTGTTTAGTTCTACCCTAGGTCACTGCTGCCCATCTCCTGTTCCTGACCATCCATGCAGTATTGGAGCATGGGCTCCCTCTTGTGGAGTGGGTCTTAAGTTAAACCAATGATTGGTTGGCCACTCCCACAAGTTCTGCCCCAACACATCTTTCAGGTAGGACAGTTTGTAGGTGGAGGGCTTTGTGGCTGTGTTAGTGTCCAGGTTTCTCTTTCCATAGCCTGCAGAGTACCATCCTGCACCAAAGAGACTAGAACATAGGGGTGAAGGCTCCATGCGGGCAGCAGCCGGACCTCTCAACAATCAATGGGCAATGTGGAGTTATCCTAGCAAAGGGACCCCGCTGTCAGTTTTCAGAGATTAACCCTCTGTCCTAGCGCCAGCCTGGATTGTTTGGGGATCTCCACAGGACCCTTTGGCCAACAACTCAACCTAATGCAGTGCAGTCCCACAACTGGGAGCCCTGCCTGACTACAAAAGAAGGCCAGTTCAGATTCGGCAAACATAATTTATTTCTGACATAAAAATTTCGTATGAGATTGGCTTGAATTTAGAAGAGGCTTTGGACTTTTGGGTAAAGTTGACAAACTTAATGTTGTCACATAAAAACATGTTTGTTTTCACACATTTAATAAATGTAATGGGATTTTAATATTACACAGTTAGGAGAGTCACCCTTTAGACATTAAACAGCTCTTTAAATTGAATCCATTTCATTTCATTAAGACAGTCGCACTGTATTTCTCTCGTTGCCCGTCAGATGAGTAAAAACTTCACATTACAACTATAAGCCATATTGCAGAAACATCTGATCTACTTTGGGCTCAGGGATGGTGGTGGAAGTCTTTAAAAATATTGATAGAGCAGAGTGTGGTCACATATGATGGTAAGCCCAACACTTGGGAGCCAGAGTGGGAGGACCGGGAGTTCAAGACCATTTACCAGCTCTTGGGAAGGACTTTCCTTTGACTACCCTGAAAATCTATGTCTGATGTAGATGTGGGAAGATGGGCCCTCTTTGCAGACCTATTCGATTTAGGGCATTTTGTAAGCAAATCTACCAGTCTCATAATTTGTTAGCTAGACTGATCATCTCTGTAGTAACCCACACTGGATTAATATCACTGGATATTTACTTTTTCACTCCAGTTAGTTTCACATGTCGATAGCTATTCAGTACTTCCTCAGGGTGGTTCTGTGGACACAGCTCTCTGGTTTGCTGTGCTGTCCCGTTCCTTTCTGTCCCCTCATTTAATGAACTCACTGGGAGTACCTTGCCTCCATTAGGCTGTGGTTAGATAGGTGGCTCTTTTGTCTTCTCTACAGAGTTACTGGTTTAATTAGGAGGAGGTTCAGGGATGTGCTAACAGGTGGTCTGACCCTCTTAAATTTAGGGAGTGCTTCAGAGATTTTTAGCAATGACATAATGGCCCAGCTCTCTCTAGTTTTATCGAAAGACTGTTTTGAGTAGACCTTTGTTGATAAGAGAAGTTTTCCATTTTATCTTTTACTGGCTGTGGATAAGAAGCAGAGCTGTAAAAGAGTTGCTTTGAGTCACTGAGTTCTGAGTTTCTAGACTCTTGTTTCTTCTTTCAAGTTTCCAACTCTTAAAAAAATTATTCGTTATTGCTGTCTGTCTATGTATGGAGGAACAGGGACACGCCATGGTGGAGACATGGGGGCAAAGAATAATTTCGTTCAATTTGTTTTCTCTGTCTACCTTTGCATGGGTGCCAGGCTTCCAACACAAGTGCCACGCTTCTGAGGCAAGTACCTTTACTCACTGAGCCATCTCCCTCGACACTCCCTTTATTAAATTGGCTAATTGTTAATAAGCTAATTTGGTTTTTTTGTAAATGTATGCGAAACAAGGAAACTAACATTCATCACTAAATTTGTGTGATCTCTTGTCCTAGGATTGTAAATTGATCAGCTTGCCAAGCTGTCACTGGAAACAATGTCAACAGACACCTTACCACACTTAACAAGCTCACTAGTATCAGGGTTTGCTTCAGGGGTGTTCATCCAGGCTATCACCAACCTTGATGCCAATACTGCCTGTAGAACATACCATGTGCATGATTTTGTAATACATTTTATAAGTAATGTCATATAAATGATAACACACCACATCTAGCCATTGTCCTTACAGTCAGTTAGCATATGCTAGTCTGGGACACACTGATGGCCGCCCCCGCTTGAAGCTTATTTCTCTCATTATGCTCAGTCAGAAAGAATCAAGCAGATAAGACTCTGGCTGGTTACACAGTCCCACAGCTCTGTGTGGGGGAAGGTGACAAATAATGCCAGAGGTATAAAACCCAGAGGCGACTGTTTAATCAGAGGCTGTGTCTCATTTGCATTCTAATTAAGCTTATGGTGCCTTTTCTTTTTACTTGAAAAGTTCACCACACAGTATGTCTAATAATCTTTTCACAGTTTATTTGATATAATCTTTACAAACCCTTTTTACTTTATGATTACACATCCATTCAAGCCTCTTCTTTTGTAGCCTTTAGTTTCAAAGTATATGGGAAGTTTTATGATGAAATAGCACATACTTATAAATATTTCTACAAAACTTTGAAATACTTTTGAAATATTGTTATCAGTAATGGAATATGCCTCTGTATTACATTTTTAAAAAACATTTTACTAGTTCTTTAAGAATTTTGTACATGGGTTGATTATATTCATCTCTCTCTGCCAAATCTTCCCAGAAGATGAAGGGATTTTTAAAAACTACTAGGTAATAATAATAACTAATAACTAAGTTACTGGCTTCCCAATCTGGGCCTCTTATAATTTTTCACCTGTCACTGCTAAACGTAATTCTCACTATGAAGAGAATGAGAGAGGAGTTATTTTGAGCTAATGCACATGGCAATGGCCTGGGAGCGTAGATACAGGCTGCTCCTGGTTACATGGTCCAGGGTGGAGGCAGTGATATACACTTCCGCAGTCATCCACAGAAGAAAGCCTCAAATGAGGACATTTCTAAACATATCGTTAGGAGCATTAGGGAGGCCGTTCACAGCACAGATGGAGACCCGTGTGATGGGTTCTAGAGATCATCTGGTGACCATTGCAGCTTCTGGGGTAAAAGTTACGTGTCTGTTAGCACATTCCAGAGGCTTTACCTGATTGTTGAAAGGATGCTAAGTCAGACAGACACAGAGGTGCCCATTAATGGCTATTGAGATGGATAAAGATGACCCAAGGCAATGTGGCTTGGGATCTGCAACATTCTAACTCTCTTAACACCAGAGCTGTAATCATTATCACTCATCCCTGAAGAATCTGTTAGAAAATGACACTTCATTACATTTATGAATGTATGTTTGTGGGAGGGGCTTGGAGTGTAATGCCGCTGTACGTATGTGGAGGTTAAGAAGACAACTTGAGAGGGTTGGATCTTTCCTTCCTCGTTACGTAGGTCCAGGAGATGGAGCTCACCTGGTCAGGCTTAGCGGGAAGCTCTGTTATGGAAACTTCAGTTCCCAGCTTCCTCCTCAGTCAACAATACTCCCAAGCCAGCTGCTTTCCTGTGTCATCCTCTTCCCAATTCTGAATTAGTCAGATTAACTGGAGTGCGTAACTGGAGTGTGGGTGGGAGGAATCCAACTCAACCGAGGTCCGCTCATCTTCTACCCCGACTCTGCTTCCGACCTCGCCATCGCACCTCTAGCCCTTCCCCTCCTAATCTTTGCTCTTCCTGTTTGCTCTTAGCTTAGAAAGACTCTCTCTGTGTGCTTGGCTAAATGACTTCTGGTTTTTGTCTTTTCAGCTTCATCAGAGGAAGGAAGCAGCTTTAGGAGTTCACAAGCACTAGTGGTACTGTTCTCTGACCAGGTTACAGTTTTAATCTAAACTAAGAGTTGTGTCTAGAGTCCGATGACATTACCGATATGAGACTAGATTATGAACCATTCTTGATTATAGGACACAACTGTAAATAGACTAATGGCCAAAACGTTGGAAGTCAAATTTATGGTTTAACCACTGTACTGAAGTTTCCTAGGCCAGTAAATATAAAAGGAGATCGTACTGGGTCTGAAGAAGACAAGCGATACGTTAAGACTTAGTGGAACCAGGAATGTTGGCTCACACTTGCAAGCCTAGCACCTGAGATGCTCAGGCAAGAGGAGTATGACTTTGAATCCAGCCCAGACTTCACAGTGAGCTACAAGTCAGCTTGGGTTAGATAGTGAGGCCATAAAATAAATAAATAACACTGAGTAACAACAACGATAACCAAGCCAAACCAAGGTATCAATGGGAATGGGTAAGAGAAAAGTGAAGTGAGAAGAAGAGGAGAGACCAAGAGAAAGAATCTGTCAAAGGAAAACCCAGATAGCAACACAGGGGTCATCAGTGCAAGCAGAATAAGACTGAATAAGACTTGAATAAGTCTTGCACTGTGAGTTGGTGTTTGTGTCATACAAAAAAATAAATGTACCTAAAACCATCCCCACTGTCTCCATGCAAATGCTACCTATGTTATTATTATGTTATTGACCATGTTACATTATTAACTATGCCATTAACATGTTATTAACCAGGTTAGCTCTACAATTCAGCTTATGATTTTTCCGCGTAAAGACAGATTCTGTTATATTACATTTCCTTTGTTGAGTGAAAACTCTTCAGACTCTACTAATAAAACAGCTTCTTGGCGTAAGCAACCCTGGTTGTGAGGACAAGGACATGTCTTATTTCTCATTCAATTTTTAGAATGAATAGGTCTAAGTGGAGCTCCTAGGATAGTTCATCTATGTCCCAGATTACTTTCTATTACTCGTGTTTGGGTACCAGGCAGTAACCATAGAAACCTCTTATCTATTGTGAAAGAGCTAATGAAGATAGATTCTGGGTCCTTTGCTGGTATCATGTTCTCAGGATGCTCTTTACTTTCTAAAATACAAAGTGAGATTTTTTTCCCCACAACCTGTCTATCTCAAAGCACATCAGCTAGTCACATACTTACCACATTGTTTATATGGTTGTAAGATGCATGTAAGTGTTGGAACCAGGTGAGGCAGAGAGGGGATGCTAGGTGCACAGCAGCTCCAGTCATACCACAGTCAGGCAAGTCATGGAAGTGCTCCAACAAGCTATTTTATTAGTAGAGTCTGTACTAGAAGAAGAAGAAGTAATTGAATTGTAATAGAATGTAATGTAACAGGATTGATCTGTCTTCATGTAGAAAATTATGAGCTTGATTGCATAGCTATATGCTTTTGTAGAACCATCAACTCGGGACCCCTGTGAGACCAACAGGACATGACACCGATGTAATTAGCAAAGAAGGATTTTTAATTAGACAGCTCGAGCTGGACCACCATGAAATGGTGATCCTGAGGGCAGAAATGATGGAATATTTAAGGGCAAGAACCGCAAGCATGTGGGGGCTTGGAAACTGGGGCTTGGGAACTGTGTCAAGGCTTATAATCCACCAAGACTTGCAGAACAATGATTCTATACAAGGCTGGTCAAGCATGTGGTAAGTTCCTGGAACAGTCTGCACCTTCAGTACAGGAGTTTAGATTCCCAGGCCCTCAGAGTAGGGCAGGCACAAAATGGAATCTGAAAATCAAGATGGAGTGAGTTATGCTGTCTTTTTAAGTATCTCACTTTCTTAGCATGACAGTGATCATTGTGCTAATTGTAGTTATATTTCATGTGTGATATAAACACCATGTGATCTGCAGAAATCAAACTAGAAACACCAAGAGAAAAACTGAGGAAAGCTTAGAGTGTTGAGTGCTGATGTTTACTGGTTGAGAAGCATAGATGGGAGAGGAAATGAGCCCCAGAACGGAGGCTGTCTGGGTTGATTTAGCGTGCTGAGCCTCTTGCCTTTGAGGTTGTTTTTAAGCAGCTGGTGAGATCTTGTGGGCAGCATCTGAGGTTGAGCCCCTAGAGTGATGGATGTGGAGGAGAGGAGCTGGAGATCATGGTGCTGGATTACAGGATTGGCTGTATGGTGACAGATATAGGCGCTCCATTTCAGCATGCTCACCCGATGGCCAACCCTACCCACTTTCATATCTATAGTGGCTACACACATCGCTTTCCTTCGTGTTGACTGGCAACTATTCACCAACTCCAACAATTTACTCATTTTGTTAATTTTAGACAAATAGCTTGTAAGTCCACACAGCACAGTAGTACTTTTTACATTTTTTCAGAGGAAGAGAAAGCATCAATAAAACACATTTCCTGGTGGGGTTGTTACTAAGACCATGTCTAGTTATTAACTCAAATGTTAAATCCTAAAAAACAACTTCATCCAAAGATATGGCACAACAACAAAATTCTTTTTATCTTACTTAACCATGCAACGGAAGGAATAAATTTCAGACAGGCAAACAGTGGCAGGCAGTAAAACAAGCATGACTTGTCACTTCAAAAAAAAAATATGCATTGGTAAATATAAAAATATATGGAGTGTGAAATCAATTAAACCTAAATTTAAACACACATACTTAGTAATTTGCAATTTCAAATCCTTAATTACTAAATGAAAATACTTCCTTTGAATGTTGATGTATACCATATAATTTATCGAACTAATATTTGGTACAATTATTGCAATTATAATATCCTTTACTTTCTGTGTAGTAAATATTTAGTTCTCTCCGGTGTATTGCTTTTTTTAGTTATACTAGAAATGGTAAGAGATACTTTGAACTATAAATTTTAACATGTGGTTTCATGCATAATTGGTAGAAACCATAACTTTAATATAATTAATCTCCTTAGAAAAATTCACTTCATATATAATGCTTACTTTTAAAGTTTTGGAAAATTCTTAAATATGTGTGAAAATAATTTAAGACAAAATCTTATTATCTTTTCTAGGCTGGTCTGGAACTTGTGACCCTCCTTTCTCAGCTTCTGAGTGTAGGATTATAGGTATATACACCACCACACCTGGCTTTGTGAAAGTAAAATTTAAATGAGGTTTTATTTTAATTCAGTATAATTTCTTTAATTGTATGGTACATTGAACTGAAAAATTCACATTCTTTCCAAAATTGCTAAGCTAAAAATAAGTGGCTGTGCCTAAACTTCTAAATATGAAGACAAAAAAACAATTCAGTGTGCTGATGCTAGGCATACGTTTGATGTTTAAGAATGCATACTGGGGCCAGAAAGAGGGTTCAGCATGTAAAAGTGCTTGCTGAACAAGCCTGCCAACATAAGTCTGGGCTCCAGAACTCACAAGGTAAAAATACAAAACCACTTGCTAAGTTGTCCTCAGAATTCCATACCACACTGTGGTGTTCCTTGTAACCATAATAAATAAAATAAAAATTAAAGTCCTCAGAACAAAACAAAACAAGAATAGATACTTACATGACTTTTACTCACTAAAATTCACTTAAGAAAACTCATGAGGTCAGAAGATAAATTTTAGAGTTGGAGGTATGAATGTCTTCATTCTATTTAACAACAAATGAAAAGATTATTTATGCCAGGCAGTGGTGGTGTACGTCTTTAATCCCAGCACTCAGGAGGCAGAGGCAGGCAGATTTCTGAGTTCGAGGCCGGCCTAGTCTACAGAGTGAGTTCCAGGACGGCCAGCGCTACACAGAGAAACCCTGTCTCGAAAATCAAAAAACAAACAAACAAACACCAAAAACAAACAAACGAAAGATTATTTACTTATTTATTCTCTATTTTATTTATTCATCCAGACCCCAGTTTCTCCTCCCTCCTTTCCTCCCAATCCCTCCCTCATCCCCCCTCCTATTCCACTCCTTTTCTATTTCCCTTCAGAAAAGGTCAGGCCTCCCAGGGATAGCAACCTAATATGGCGTATCAAATTGCAATAAGACTAGGCACCTCCCCTCATATGAAGGCTGGAGGATGCAACCCAGTAGGAAGAAATGGGTCCCCAAAGCAGATAGAAACTTCAGAGACAACCCTCACTCCCACTGTTAGGAGCCCCACAAAAACAAACAGACAAACAAACAAAAACAAACCAAGTTACCCAACCATAACATATATTTACAGGGCATAGGTCAGACCCATGCAGGCCTCCTGATTGTCAGTTCACCCTATTTATTTGTTTTTTAGTCACAGTATTTGTCCCTCTCTTGGATCTGACAGTTATTACAGTTGTTCTTAGAGAAGCTATGGGCCCAGTGGCGTGTGGCTTCGCAATCTCCTCTGGCTAGTCACCACACTCATTCAAGCTTGAGCTGACATAGAAGGGCTTGAGTTCTTTGTGTGTTGAGAAGATGATAACAATGTTTTTGTCTCCAGGTTTAGACTCTGCTTTTCCTTGGAGCAGAAAGAGTCAACCTGTTGAGGAATATCCATCTCCTGGATCATCAGAAAACCATGAGTGATTTCCTTGTATTGCTTTGGAAGTCTGTACTCTGGAGATGAAACCACAATGGTGTAAGATGATTACAGAGTTGATATGCATATTTCATTTCCAGAAAAAAGATACTTTGAAAGTGGTTATAAGCAGTCACTGGGTTTGGATCAGATGATGCGAAGAAATGAAAATGGTTTGGTTCCTCATTTTTATATCTTTTATGTGCAGACATTGAACCACACATAATAATGTCTCTGGTATGGACACATTGAGATCTGTCTACTTATGCTTAGTCAGCATAACACGGTTAGACATACTCACTGTGCTGTATCTCAATCCTCAAAGCTTATTTACCTTATATAACTGAAACTTTGACTATTGCCTCTCAGTTATCTTTCCTGTCTCCAGCTCTTATCACCACATTTTTCTGGTTTTATAAGTTTGCCTATTTTAAATTCTGCATGTGACATCGTATAGAATTTGTCTTTCTGAGCTTGATTTATTTCACTTAACGTGGTAGCCTCTACATCCATCCAGACTATTGTAAATGGCAGAATTTTATACATTTTTAAAGGCTACTTAATAATTTACTATATACATGTATCAATTTTCCTTATTTGCTTATGCATCTACAACAAGCTTTGACTTTATGCTATGTGAGTCTGGTGAGAAATGGAGACTGTGTGTGAGCAGAAGAGACACATGCACATATATGTCTTCCATCCCTGACACTCTCTTTGCCTAGAGCCACAGAGATGGCAGAAGACACATGATGCATGGGAACTAATCAAAACCCAATGGGAACACAAACATAATGTCTTGTTTATGATGGAGTGGGGAGTTGATAGCCCTGAGAGGTTTGCTCTCCCTTAGAATCAGAAATGTTTCAAAAGTGGATGGCGGCATTCTAAGAAATATTGGTAGCCACAGATCACCAGCATGTTCCTCGCTATTCTTGCAGCTTCTGTTTACAAGCTAACAATTTGAAAATTATTCCACAAGAGCAAGTAAAAAGGGGGCAAGATGACACACATTTAGAACCATAGCACTGGGAAAGGGAGACTGGAGGATCCTTGGACTAGTGGGCCAGATGGTCTATCCAAAGTGGCAAGCTGTAGGTTTGATAAGAGACCATGTTTCAAAAAATAATGTTGGGTGCAGCTGGAGAGATGGCTCAGCAATTAAGAGTTCTTGTTGCTCTTGCAGAGGACTCCAGTTTGGTTCCCAGCACTCACATGGTGGCTCCCAACTATCTATAATTCCAGTTCCAGAAAATTGGACACCCTCTTCTGGTCTCTGTGGGCAACAAGCATGCATGCAGTACATGTGGGCAAATAATCAAACATATAAATTTTTAAAAAAATTAAAAGAAGATGGAGAGTGAGTGATGAAGACACTTGAGCTGACCTTTGACCTTTGCATGTGCACATACAAAGCATCACACATACACAAACACATACATGTACAAAAGGGAAAATGTTCATAGTTTCTTATTGTTCAAGTCTTTCATGATTTGCCAGTAAGCCAAAGATCAAGGATGTCCATAGACTGTACTAAGAAAGCAAAAGTAAAATCAAGGGTTTCCTTTGTTTTTCTAAGAGCAAAATAAACTTTCATGTGTGAACTATGAAATATGAATTTTATAATTTTGATGATCTTGCTTGCAAGGTAAATGATCTTACATTTAAAATTTAAAACTGGAATTGCATAATGCACAAATTAATGCCAAAATTCATGTTAACAATTTAAATTTTTAATTTTTTCTTTCCCATGATAACATTAACAGACAATAGAAATACAATTTTATTATAGAGACACACAGAGAAGCTATATACATTAACTTTTTGTATGATTTTATGTTATACATATTAAAAATGGAAATGTCCTCCTGTTTTTTTGAAAAAGAAGTGCCAAGCTTTCCTTTGGCACCTGGTCTGCAGGTTCCATCCCCGGCTCTGTCTGTGCTGGCTCAAGACAGCACACAGGTGCCAGTTTTCCATCCTTTCTTATGAGTTTATATAGGAAAGAGGCTGTGACTACTGCTTAGTTTTTCCATATGAAATTGAGAATTGTTCTTTCAAAATCTGTAAAAAAAATGAGTTGGAATTTTGATGGGAATTACATTGAATCTGTAGACTGCTTTTGGCAAGATGGCCATTTTCACCCTTAATCCTACCGATCCATGAGCATGAAAGCTCGTTCCATCTTCTGATATCTTCTTCAATGTCTTTCTTCAGAGACTTTAAGTTCTTGTCATACAGGTATTTCACTTGCTTGGTTAGAGTCACACCAAGATATGTTATTTGTGGCTATTATGAAGGGTGTTGTCTTCTTAACCTTTTTCTCAGCCCATTTATTAATTTTATAAGGGAGGGCTACTATATCTTTGAGTTAATTTTGTATCCAGCCACTTTGCTGAAGGTGTTTATCAGCTGTAGGAGTTCTCTGGTAGAATTTTGGGGTCACTTATGTAGACTTTCACCTCATCTGTGCACAGGGTCACTTTGACTTCTTCCTTTCCTATTTGCATCCCCTTGATCTCCTATAGTTGCCGTATTGCTCTGTCTAGAACTTAACCTACTCTATTGAAGAGGTAGGGAGAGAGTGGACAGCTTTGTTTTGTCCCGGGTTTTAGTGAAAATACCACTGTCCCTAAGAGTGTTCAGCTTAGACAAACCTTTAAACAAGTGATATGTTGAATGGGTATATTGCATAGCAGCCCACCATGCTCAAGGACCTATGTTCCATGCCAAGCAACAACCCTTGCATCCCCCAAGAGAGAGGGGTGGTGGTGGTGGTGGTGAGCAGGGACGGACAGAGACAGAGACAGAGACAGAGAAGCAAGCAGCTTTAGTTTCTAAGCTCTCTGGTTTCAAAGGCCTTGAATCGTTATTACAAGTGGTTTCCCTTATCATCTGGTTCATTTTCTATCTCCACTTGCCTCTCAAAAAGTAGGCTCTGATACTTTCCTCTTTTAGAGTTGGGGGCTGGGAAATAAGGCCTTGCACACGTGAGGTAGTCACTCAACATTAAGCCACTTTAAATGTTTTAAAATCAAATTCAAATGTTGTTAGGAGCCCTGGTAAGTGGAAATGTGAAATGTTTGACCCCGAATGACATTTCTTTTAGCTTTGTAATTTATTTAGGACAAATATTAAACATGGCTTTAATAATAGTAAGGAAATGTCTATTTTCAGCGATGAACTGTTCTGTGACTTTGAGGGATAGGATATTTAATTGGAAATGAGTTGAAATTACTTCAGTTCTTTTTGTTTAAAGTGACTAGTAAAACAAATTTCCTCTTTCTTTAATGGAGTCTTACAGCGTCTGATTTAAGCACCCCAGGTGCCTTTTCAGTGTTTGGCTTGTTTTGCAGACATGTCCCTCTGTATACTTTGGTTTTAGGAGTGGTTAATAGCACTGTATCTTTTCCTTTACAGAGTACAGTAAAAGGATAACATTTGTTAAAAATAATTGCTAGTAACAGAATCCAAGACTGACTTAAAGTTTGCTAACTTAATTTGTTTGGTGACTTTGTTGCTTAATTCTGTCTCCCCCGCTTCTGTTTCATATTCCACAATGGCCCCATGACTCTATTGTTGCTTGAAATATAACGAAATAAACTGGAGAATTTTTCTCACTTGTTTATTTAGCTATCCAATCAGAAACAAGGATGAAATTTAAAAAATTTAGAGAGTCTTCAATGCAAGGCAATGCATCTTTCATTGAACATCTCAACTAATTGCTCCTTGTGCTTCAAGCACTCAGATTCAGGGTTCATGCCCACACCAAGGGGTTTCATGTTGGTGGGAAGATGCAGGCACATGGATGGATGAACTAAGGGCTTAGAGAGGGCTTCACTTGAGAGTTGACTTACTAGTACCCTCTATGGTAAAATGGAATACTTGAAAGATTTCTCCATTCTTGCTGATAACTTCCCAGGCTTCTGCTTTGCTCCTACTTCTGTGTCAGAGATTTCATAATCGTTAGAACATGTTTTCTGGTGACCTTCACTTCAAATTCAAAATCTCTGACTCAAAACCTTTTTAAATAGCAAACTTTTGGGGCTCCAGAGAGTATTGGCTGGATATTGGCATTCTGTTTTCTCTACTTGCTGATTGAGCTAGATGTGAGTGAGTTACTCCATGCTCTCGCCATCACTACCAAAGGTGGTGACTGCTTTCTCTGCCATGACCGGGTGTATCCTCATACTGTGAGTCAGACTAAACCCTTCCTTCCTTAAGTGGCTTCTTGTACAGTATTTGATCACAGCAATGAGAAAAAGAACCAATATAGAAACCTGGTTATTGAGAAGTGGATGATAGTGATAAACTTGACTACGTGGTTCACAGGCTTTCATATTAGTGGAGCTATGGGGGAGAGTTTAGAACTGTGGCCTGAAGAAGCTTTAGAATGTTGTAAGCAGAGATTAAGGGAATATCCTGCTGGAAGTTTGGAAGACCAGAAGACCAAGAGAAATGTGGGCAGTAGGGGCCTGCCTCATGGGGTTTCAAAGGGGAACTGATAACCTGGCAAAGAGCTTGCCTCTGCCTCAAAAACTTGAGTGAGGCTGAATTTAAAAGTCAGAGACTAAGTAGCTTGGTGGGGGGAGTTGGAAGACAGTACAACATTCAGGCTATCGTGTGATTATTGCTCTCTGACCTCAGCCAGACTTATGGTGAGTGAATGGAACAAAAAGACAGGAAAATATGAAATTTAGTTAGGAAAGAATGTAATTGAGTTAAAGTGGAATCAGCCCAAGTGAGTTTACATATGTTTTTGGAAACAGAGCTGGAAAAATGGGGCATTCTAAGTCTGACAGAACACAGGTAATGGCATCAGGAGCCTAAGATACAGATGAACACGGAGCTGCAGTGTGGGGCTGTGGTCTGTGACAGGCAGTCTGGCACCCAGTCAGGCACAGGTTAAACTCCCAGGCAACCCAGTGGGGCAACCCACAAGGGACCGGAAAGCATTTTGCCAACGCTCCCTGGAGGTTTCTGCCTCCTGTCAAGTACAACCCCCCACAGCCTCCTGTAGAGAGGTCTGTCATGTGAGGTCTGTCAGACCCCTGACCCACCCCTCCTCAGGTAGAGGTGTGGCCATCCCCAGGTTAATGAGATGTGGCCAAACCTAGGGGTTTAGCCACACCCCTTCCCAGTTACTATATCTGCCTCAACCCTTCCAGAGGGCATGGGGGTACAATTTTATCCATGCCACTCATCACGATGTCAGTAAACGTCTTAGAATTATGGACTGTCTAGTCATCTTGACCTGCTGTGGAAAGTGAGGGATCCAGCCTTTGATTAAGGAGCTGCATCTAATCTCTCGCTGAAGGCATCCGGCATCTCAGCGCTTCTAGACAGTACCCATTCATCCAAGCTGAAGCAGCTAGCCCGGTGCTCCAGCCAGTCGTAGCACCAGGCACCCAGCAGCTTCTGCGATGCACCAGGCTAGAGAACCCAGGGAGACGGCTGCCATGCGTTCCTGGGAATGGCACCCTCCCCCACCCACTGGTAGATCTCCACCTTCCCACAGCCTGACCTGCCTGTCGGACTGTGCGCGGAGGAATGCGGCCACTTCCCCATGTGTCTTGTTCCACCCAGAGCCACAGTGCCCAGGACAGACACGTGGGGCTTCTCTCCCCTGTGCCATTTGGCCCCACACTGCAGTTTTGTGTGTTTTAGGCCTCAGTCTTGCTTTAGGCTAATCTTCAATTGCCATCTTCCTAATCTTCCCATCTGCAATGGGAATGTTCACTCTATGCCACTGAATATTGTAAGTATGTGACACATGCTTACATATACTTGTATATATGAAGAATTTGGTCCCCAGTTGGTAGAACTGTTTGGGAAGGATTAAGAAGTGTGGCATATTGGAGGAGATGTGTCACTGGGAGTGGGCCTTGAGGTTTCAGAAGCTATCATATTCTCTCTCTCTCTCTCTCTCTCTCTCTCTGTGTGTGTGTGTGTGTGTATGCTTTGCACTTGTAGACTAAGATGTAAGGTCTTAGCTACTGCTCTGACAACAGCCATGCCTGACTCCCATGCTCTCTGCCATGATAGCTATGGATGTACTCTCTGAATCTGTAAGCTCTTAATAAACCATTTTATAAGTTGCATTAGTCATGCATCTCTTCACAGCAATAGAAAATTAAGTAAAATCTGGATGTGATGGTGCATGCCTTTAATCCCAGTACTCAGTAGACATAGGCAGGTGGATCTCTGTGAGTTTCAGGCTAGTCTGGTCTCCATGATGAGTTCCAAGACAGCCAGAGATACATAGTGAGAGCTTGTTTCAAAAATAAAGAAAGAAAGGAAGGAAGGAAGGAAGGAAGGAAGGAAAGAAGGAAGAAAGGAAGGAAGGAAGGAAGGAAAGATGAAAAGAAAAGGGTAGAAGATAAGTCTTATATAACTTTTAGGGGATTAAAAGAAATTCTAATTACTCACAGTACTTAGTACTTAGTATTTAGAAGTGGGTCCATGAACTTGAGTGGAGGTCCCTCTTTACTTTCTGTTGTCAGTTTCAGCCACACTGATAGCTTTGGCCACATGCAGAACTCAGACCCCTCTCCTTAGCCCAGCACTAGTGCTACGTGTATTTTCTTGCCCGTTATATCCACTGCTTGTCTCAAAAGCATTGTTTAAGAATGTGTGAGAAGAACTCATACTAATTCAACTTCCACTACATTTCTCTGCTCTTCTACTCTGAGTTTTTCTTGCAAAGTACATCTTCAGGAGTAGCAGCAGCAGCATTCACTGGGGTGGAAGCCGTTGTCACCGGCACATCTGCATCTCTGCCTCTGTTTATATGAGTTCAAAACGTCTTCCTATTCCCAGGAGCCAGCTCAGCTCTCGCTCACCCATTCATCTTGCCTCCTGTCCGGCAGCCTCACTCTGATTGTTTACACGTGGCTCTCTCCTGCATCTCTTTAGGAAGAGGGAGTAGTAGAGCAGTCTTGAGGGTGTGGTCAATGTTTGGAAAAGCTGTTCAGAACAACAAGTCCATTTGATGACTTGGGATTCCCAGTAAGTGCTGAGGGTCAGTCAGTTCTCAGTAGAAGGAAGTGCTCCCTTTCTCTCCCTAAATCTCTCACGAAATATTAAGGGTTAAAGGAGTATCGTGCTGTAATTTTTCCCCCTAACCTGAAGCCAGTTATTAAATTTTTCATTGCCTTCTCGCTGACCAGTGAAATTCAGTTTCTTTAATTTCCATATATTTACATATGTATGACTATCTTTTGCATCTTTCCAATATTTTTCTCATACATTTTAATGTCTAATTTCAACCTAGATGTTGAATCTTGGTAATTTTCTCAATTCCTCAATTAAATGTTCTTTTTGGGGCTCTTGTGATAGAAAGGAATTAGGGATTAGGTTTATATAGAACACAATTAAGCAAAGACATTTCAGGCAATGTTACAGAATGTAAAAATAACATATCACAGACATCAAGCTTAGGGAATCAGTATGTATGGGATTGATAATGATAGAAAAGTGTAAGGTCAGTTATTAAAGCTAAGTTCTAACTGTATGCAGATCAGTGATTTTGTGGTCCTTGGGAAAGTCTTAATTAGAAAAGATTGGCTAGTAAAAGAATGTGCTGCAGTGACAAGGCATTTAGTGTTTTTCTTCTTAGCCCTAATTGTTATTTGTGCAATGATGAGCTTTTTCTAACCCTCCTGCCCCCCAGGAATGATGTTTAGGTCTGACTCAGCTTCCACAGCGATTCTAGTTTCCTGATGTTCCCCACAAGATTTTATTAAATATAGAGCTGCAGGAAAGATTCAATAATGAACCATAAAATCATCATTATGGGAATTACTTAAATAATACAATGTTTAAGGGTGTGCAGAAAGAAACTGACATAAATTGCTCTTTAGAAGAGCTTTACTATAGAGAGTTATAGCATCATTCTGCAGATAGTGATGATGGGAAGGGTGAGAGGAAGCTTTTGGGCACAAAGAAGAGCTTTATTAGCAGAGACAGCCATCATGGATAGTATGATAGGGTTCCTGGAGGGGAAGACAGATGCTTTGGTGCCAGAGAAACAAGAGAATATCTTACATCTTTAGGTGTCTAGAGAAAAGGATGCTCTAAGGTGAGATATAGCTTTTACTAGAAGGAATGTGTTTCTTGGAGGCAGTACTATTTGGAGACATTAGATGAGAAGTAAAGGTAGCTAAAGGCCATCTTGGGCTGGACAATGAGGTAATGTTTGACTGTAAAGACTGAGATGGTGCAGGGACCCTTGTTAGCATTTGCTGCTGGACCTGCAAAGAGATAGGTCTAGCTGTAAGTAGGTGCGGTTAGATTTCTTCCAGGATGTCACACCTGCTCTCTTGAAATGGATGAGTTCAAAGTCACTGGTCTTGACCTAAGAGAAGATTATGAATAAAGTTATTATACATTTTTTTTATTGTTTGTATTCTCATGTCGAAATTCAAAATTTTATCATACCATCATAGGCAGGATTTTATGTTCCTATCTTTGTTTATTGTTCCTTTCTGTCTCTATGTTCTTATCTGTGTCTTTGATTCCTTTCTGTGCCTGTTGTTACTCTGTGACTATGGTTCCTATCTGTATCTATGATCTTATATGTGTCTAGTGTTTCAATCGATGACTATGTTTTTATCTGTGCTATATGTACCTATGGTTTCTTTCTGAATTTATATTCTTCTCTGTGTTCCTTTCTGTGTCTATGTTCCTATGTCTATTGTTCCTATCTGCGTCTATGGTTTGTATCTCTGACTGTGTTCCTGTATGTCTCTATGTTTCTCTCTGTGTCTATGTTCAGTCTATGACTATAGTTTCTGGTTTCTCTCTGTATCTATGGTTCCTATATTTGTCTCTGTTATCATCTGTGTCTATTATTCCTGTCTCTGTCTATGTTATTATCTATGTCAATTGGTCCTATCTGTATATATTTTCTTATCCATGTCATTTGGTTCTCTCTTTGTCTATTGTTTTTGTCTGTGTCTATATTCCTATCACATAAATATAAGCATAGATAAAAATAGAAACACGGACAAGGATATGACCCATAGACACAGACAGATACAATAAGTACAAATGAGAACATAGACACAGAAAGAAACATAGATATAGATAGTAACATAGACACAGATGAGAACACACACAGATAGGAACACACACAGAGATAGAAACATAGACACAAGTAGGGAGATAGACACAGAGAGGAACATAAGCATGGATAAGAATCCCAAACACAAACAGAACCCACAGACACAGATACAAACATAGACAAAAAGAGGAACAATACATACATATAGCATCATAAGCAGAGATAAGAACAATAGAACAAATAGAAACAATGTATAAAGATAGGAACATAATACATATAGGAACATAGACATAGATAGGAACTATTGGCACAGATCCGAACAATAGACACATATAGAAACAATGTGTAGAGACAGAAACCATATACACAGATAAGAACATAGATGTAGAACGAAACATAGTCATAGATAGGAGCCATAGACACAAATAAAAACAATATATAAATGTAGGAGCATAGACACAGATAGGAACAACAGACATGGATAGGAAAATAGATATAGATAGGAACCATAGACACAATAAGAACAATGGACTGGAGTAGGAACATAGACACAAATATGAACATAGATAAAAACACAGACACATACTCAGATAGGAAAAGTGTAGTGGATTTGGTTTTCAACTCAATGATATTATACCTGGAACTAAAATGCCCAAAATAGAGATCATACCTGTGAATGATTTTTGCTTAATTTGAAGTAAGATGATCCACTTCTAATTTAGATCTTTGAGCTGGGATAACACAGCTTTAATTCAGATCTTTAATCCAGATCTAATCATGGCCATGCCTTCTGCTAGAAGTCTATATAAGGACATGGAAGAAGGAAACTTGCTCTTTGGCTGCTTACCCTCATCTTTCTAGCAAGTCCATTCCTTCACTGGCATTAGAACTTACTTCTTTGGGATTCTAGAATATACTGAAGGCCATTTGATACAACCAGCCTAATGCACTGAGCAACTACTGGATTCTTGGATTTTTCCATTCACTGGTAGCCATTGTTGAATAAGTTGGACCTCAACCTTTAGGTCATTCTAGTAAAGTGTGTGTGTGTGTGTGTGTGTGTGTGTGTGTGTGTGTGTAAGAGAGAGAGAGAGAGAGAGAGAGAGAGAGAGAGAGAGAGAGAGAGAGAGAGGAGATATTCATTCTATAAGTTCTGTTACTCTAGAGAACCCTGACTATTATAGCAGGCATTCAAATATTCTTCAAAAATCATAGTGAATAGGAACAATCATTATAAGTGTCATTTTATACAAGGAGAAAACATTTAGTGAAGTTAAGAAACTAGGCTAATACAATCCTACCCATAAGTAGCTTTGCAATTATTTTGTATTTTCTGGTTTAAGGGTCAATTATTTTGACTCTTTTATGGGTTTATTATCTTAGTCTTTCCTGGTACCACAGAAAGTATAAACTTCTTAGATTTGAGGCAAGATATAACTTTTATTTTCTTTATAAATCAATTACCTTAGTATACCAGTTACTTTCCTGTTGCTGTGATAAAGCCTTCCAACAAAAGCAACCCATTGAAGAGCTTCTTTCAATTTTTGATTCCAAAGAGATAGTGTCTATAATGGCAAAGAAGGAATATCATGGCTACAGGGGCAGGAAGATGGGGATCACAGCAGAGGGGGGGGGGTAGAAAGTTTCAAATCTACTGTAAATGATGAACTTCCTTCAGCAAGATCGTCCCTCTAAAGATTCTATAACCTTCCTGAAAAGAGCCACCAGCCGAGAACTGAGTGCTCAAGTACATGAGGTTATCAGTGAAGTCTCTAACTCAAACCATCACATTTGGTCCCTCACCCCCATATGGCCATCTCATAATACAAAATGCATTTGCTTCAACTTTAAAAGTTCCCATAGTTTTTAACAGGGTCAACAGTGTTCAGAAGTCCAAAGTCTCTTTTGAGGTTCAAGGCAATCTCTTCACTGTTATCCTCTGTAAAATATAAAAGCGAATTCTATGCTTCCAACCTAATATGACACAGGTCTATTATAGACACTGGACCACAGTTAAAACAGTTTCTGTACACTGAAGCAATTGCTTTATTGGAGCAGGAAACCACTTAGGGTCCCTTTTTCAACTGGGTAGGGTCTTGTCTACCATTTCAGTGTAGAGCAGGACTCTTCTTTTTCATGGTGCTACCCTGCCTCTGTTCTGTAGCACACACCTTTGTTGTAACACTGATACCTAGTGCTCTCCTTACAGACTACACATTTGAAACTTTTCTTTCTGTGACACTTGTAGCTTTTTTTCCTTACAGACCTGCATAAGAATAATCAGCAACAACTACACCACAGACTCAACATTCTATTGTCTTGAAATTTCTTTCATCAGATAAAATTATCCATTATATTTTAATTTAGCTTTATGTAAAATTTCCAAACATGGGCACAATACAGACAGATTCTTTGCCATAATATCACATGAATAGGTGCTACCCTTGCTCCCACTTTGGAATCCTCTGAACCATGTCTCTGCTGTTCATATTATTCTCAGTACTACTTTCCCCAAGCTGTTACTACAATTGTTTGTTAAATTCTGCACACAGCATTCCATTGCTTTTCTAACTGAAAAAAAAAAATACTTCTCTAAAACATGACATGATCATTTTCCTCACAGATACAACCCTCCTTTCCTGGTATCAGTTTCTGTATTACTCACTGTCTTAGTCAGTGGTCTATCATAGTGAAGGGACACTATGACCATGACAAATCTTATTTTAAAAACCATTTAGCTGGGCAGTGGTGGTGCACGCCTTTAATCCCAACACTTGGGAGGCAGAGGCAGGTGGATTTCTGAGTTCAAGGCCAGCCTGGTCTACAGAGTGAGTTCCAGGACAGCCAGGGCTATACAGAGAAACCCTGTCTTGAAAAACCAAAAACCAACCAACCAAACAAAAAAACCATTTAATTGAGGCTTGCCTAGTTCCAGAGATTTAATCCATTATCCTCATATGGGGAGCATGGCTGCATACAGGCAGATGTGGTAGCTGAGAGTTCTAAATCCTGATCCAAAGGCAGCAGGAAGAGAATGCTACTGGGCCTGGCTTTGCTTTTGAAACCTCAAAGCTCACCTTCAGTCACACACTTCCTCCAACAAGGCTACATCTCCTAATCCTTTCAAAAAATGCCACTCATGGTTTCTAACCATTCAAATCTATAAACCTGTGTGTGTGTGGGGGGGGCGGTCATTCCTATTCAAACCACCACATTCTTCTTCCTGGTCCTCATAGGCTCGTATCTTTATTATGATGCAAAGTGCATTTAGCCCAGCTTCAAAAGTTCTTATAGTTTTTCACAGTTCAAACATGGTTTCAGAGTTCAAAGTCTTATCTGAGACACATGGCAATCTCTTAGCTATAACCTCCTGCAAAATCAAAATCAAACAGCAGATCATAAATTTCCAATACACAATGGCTCAGAAGATACATTACCATTCCAAAAGAGAAGAAAAGGAGCACAGTGAGGACATATTGGCTCAAAGCAAGCCTGAAAATGAGCTGGAAAAACTCCAAAGTCTGCTTCTCCAGGTCTGATGTGAAAGTACTCTTCAGATCTCCAGCTCCTTTCAGCATTCTTCATTGCAACATTCTTCTCTCTCTTGGGCCAATTCCATTCTGTGCTCCAGATCTCCTTGGCAGGTATCCCATGACTCTGGCATCTCTTGGGATCGCCAATGAAATCCAGGCTTTACTTTCATAGCTCCACACAATGGCCTCTCTAGACCTCCATGCAAGGACATCCTGACACATGCCTGGCCTGAGTGGCTTTCTTAGCAACAGAGATTACACAACCTCTTTTTTATATCCTTGACTCTGAAGACAGAACCATGTAGCCAAACTGCCAAGTTTTACTGCTTGCTGGGCCTGGGACATGGCCCCCTTGCTCAATTTCGTCAACTTTCTGTTTTCAATGGTCTCCTTTCCTGCTTAAGCTTTCCTTTAATTCCTTTTTATAAATTGGAAGCTTAGCTGGGTGAAATCCTGCCATGGGTTCTCTATTCTCTTTTTTTTATTTAGCATCTGGCATTGATTGTTTGTTTTTTCTTTTTTTCTTCTCTCCTTGAGTATGGGATTTAACTCCTTAATACTTCCTGGTACTCCTTTTCCCTCAAACTATACATATTTATTTTTTCTTGCAAAATGTGGTCCTTTTCAAGACCACATAAGAGTGACCACATGACACAGTTATTATAAGATAATAACCATGTAATACAGGCTGTCTTGAAATCTCCTCTGCCAATGCTATTAGTCCCAAACTCTTCAATTTAGCCTCAGGGAGATATTTAGAACAAGGGCAAAAAGTATTTCTATGCTTTTCCAAAATTTCACAAGAATGGTCTCTAAGCCACCTATTAATATTCTTCTCTTCAGAAATCTCTTGAGCTAGGCCCTCATAATCTACATTGCTCTTCACACCACTGTCTTCCATGCTCCTTCTAGGATGGATCATTAAGCCCTACTTAAAGTGCTCAACTGCTTTCCTAATCCAACTTCCCAAAGTCCACATTTGGCCAACAAGCAGCATAGTCAGGCCTACCATAGAAATACCTCACTCCCTGGTACCAACTTCTGTCTTAGTCACTGTTTTACTGTTGTGAAGAGACATCATGACCATGATAAGTCTTTTAAAGAAACTATTTAACTGGGGCTTGCTCACAATTTTAAAGGTTTAGTCCATCATCCTCACAATGAGGAGCATGGCTGCATAGAGGCAACCATGGTAGCTGAGAATACTAAATCTGTATCCAAAGTCAGTGGGAAGAGAGGAAGCCTTTGGGACTGGCTTTGCTTTTGAAACCTCAAAGCCCACCTCAGTGACACATTTCCTCCAACAAGGCCAAATCTCCTAATCTTTTCAAATAGTGCTACTCCCTGGTGACCAAAACCTTCAAATATATGAGCCTATGGGACCATCCTTATTCAAACTACCACTTTTTTTTCTGTTGCTGTGATAAAGCATTCTGACAAAAACAACTTAAGGAAGAGTGTATTTTAGCTTACTGTTCTGTAGGGGTAGAGGGCACAAGGGCAGCAAAGGACTGATACAGTGGCAGCAGTAGGGAACAGAGAGATCATACACAGGACACAGAACAGGAATGACAGTGAAGCTACAAACCCCTGAAGTCTGCCCCCCAATGATGCACTTATTCTGCAAGGCTATACCTCCCAAAAGTTCCATAACTTCTCTAAACAGTGCTACCAAGTAGAGAATCAAGTGTTCAAATACTTGAGTCTGTGGGATATATTTCTCATTCAAACCACAATAGATATTTTATTATATTAGATATTTTATTATAGTAACAGAAAATGAACTAGCATATCACACACACACACACACACACACACACACACACACACACACACCCCTAAAGCCTTTAAACGAATTCATAGATTAATTCTATGAGAACATAATTCATAGTTGTTAGGGTCCAGAGAAGATTACTCTTTGACCATGTCCACCTGCAGAAGCTGCTTTTTAATAGGCACTGTAGCTATAAGGATATAGCCTGTCCCCTACTAAGAGTCTGACTGTAAAGCTCTCACCATCCCTAATAGATTCTCAGGTGCTCAGCTTTTAGGTGAACGGCTGCTTCATTCTCAGTTCTCCAAGGAAGGCTATAGACCCCAGGTTGCCAGATTCTCTAGGGCATTGGAGTGCTAACACATGGCCTACCCATTTCATACGTACACATCAACTATCTGTGTCCCTCCCCTTGATTCTCCATATATTTTTGGACACACATAGAATTTCCCTAACATTTTCTTCATTCTCCCTTCCTGGCTCCAGCTCTTGCTGAGAAACCTTTCCCCTTTCCGTGAGACCTACAAGAAGAGACTCCTAGTCTGCCTTGTGGACTTGAATAGTCCTACTTGCTATCTGCCTTGCTATGGTGCTGGGGCCTGAACTCTCACCAGGGTCTCCACCACACTGTTGTCTGGCTTTCTGTATATGTGCCCACAGTGTTAACAGTTCTTCTAATGAACTTTTTACCCTGAAGGAAATCACCCTCAGTGCCCCCCTTGAATTTCAGTCCCAAAACCATTCAATATTAAAAATTAATAAATAAGAGTAGCTGTATGTGTAATAAAAGCCATGCATTTTCATGAGCCTGCGTTACCTTTAAGGTTACCTATGGGGCATTTTCTGTGTGTTTACAAGGAGAAAAGGAAAGTTCTGTTTCTTGCCGAAATCAACAGAGTTGGTGTAGAGCTGAGATGAACTATCATCAGCTCAGAGCTTTCGCTGTGAGGCCAATGCTGTTATGGCTGTATTAAAGTTGATTCATTCAAATGCACATGTCCATTGTTCAAGAGAAATCCTCAAGTTCTCAGGCAAAAGTCTTTTGCATGTCCCCCCTCCTCGCCCCCCCATGAATTGCTATGCTCGTTTGTAGCCATTGGCTGAGTCAAGTAGCCCATACTTTCAGGCCTTGTGAGAAGGCCTGGTTCATGCTCCATCTCTGGCCTTGTGAGAAGGCCTGGTTCATGCTCCATCTCTGGCCTTGTGAGAAGGCCTGGTTCATGCTCCATCTCTGGCCATAGTGCTGCTCTACTCTGGGGCTAGCTGCACACAGCACATTTAAAGCCATAAAATGTGAAGTATTAAAAAGCAGATGGTTTCATTTACTCTGACTCGGAGACTCTTCTGGAACCTACCTTTAAACAACTAAAATCTTTACTGTGAGAAGATAGAAACGTTAAGACACACAGTTAAGGGTAGTTTTAATAACCATCCAGCATGTAAGAGAATATGATTTTGTCTCTTGTTGTCTCAGGATTGTGTCTAAAACCTGAGATGAGAACACATGGCACTAAGATTCTCTAAGCCACTAATGGCCATCGGGGCTTACTACATGACAGTTGTCACCATTACTTATCATTAGTCACCCCAACCACCTCATTTCTTCGTGCTTTCCCAGAATTTGAGGGAGGGTAAACATTCAAAATTTATGGCTGATACTTTCCCTTCCTTGCCCTTAGAAGAGCCAGTAGAGCTTTTCTGTCCACAGAGCCAAGTGACTCAGTCTTAATAGTATCCGCATGCAGATTGAGGCCATCTTGGGAAAGCAGAGATTGTCAGCCTCTCCCTCCAAATATTTACTTAGGTGCAGAATCTTGAAACATGTTCTATGGCTGGATATATGATTTACTTCTCAACTTTTCTCCTTCACTTGGGGAAGAGACGGGAGAGTGTGGCTGTGGTTCTGGATGTTTTGACACATACTTGTGATGAGGTAGGAGGTAAGCTGTTCGGGGGGGAGGGGCGGTGTCCTGGAGATCAAGAAGGTTTCAGGCACAGAAAGGCTAAGCCTGATGCTTCACATGCATATACACCACGATTGGAGGTCACCACAGTCATCCAAAGTCAACCTGAACCAGGGCAAGAACAGGGATGCCTCCTAACCAACACCTCAAACACAACCATGTAGGGAGAGTTTCATTGTGTATCTGTAGTCCTAGTCTCCTCTGAATCCAGAATGGTAAATATTTGTGGCAAGGGAGAAATGAAGGCAGTCAGAGGTAAATTATATGCCCTTCTACCCTTTAGACACTATGGTTGAATGGGGTGACATAAGGGAGTAGTGTCTAAAAGAGCTCTGCACTAGATATGACACCCAGGTTTTAAAAAGTGATAGTATTTGAATCATCATTATCGGAAATGGAGGGTTGCTCTGAGTACAAAACGGCTATCGAAATATCCTAGGATATTAAGATACCAGTCACCCAGCTATGGAGGCTAAGCTATTTCAGCAGTACTGAAGCTTGTACTAGGAAGACAAAGTCATTGGCACTTAAACTACAACACATTGTGATACTCTGATGAGCTGTGTGTTTAAAATGAACCTTTTTATCCAACAAGCTTCTATGCCGTTTTCTTCATGAGCAGGACTGTAGTTACTTTTATGTTGTCTAGGTCATATCTGGCCCATATAACCTTCGATTATAAAGGATTGAAAATACTTGGTATGTGTGTATATAAGAGTATACAGCATTGCTAGAGCACACATGTGGGATGTCCTTCAAAGACTCATATGCTATTAGTAACATCTTGGTCCCTAGCCCACAGGACTGTAAGAAGGTACTAGAAACTTATTTGGAAGTCTTCTGGTCTTTGGGAAGTCCATTGTCCAGTAACTTCCTCAATATCCCTAGTCAAAGCCTTTAAGTTTTAATTGTCTGGGCCTTCCATTTCTTTGATTATAGTTTTATTCCCTGATAATTTAATTTTGTTTTTGTAGTTATTTTGAATGGAATTATTTCCCTGATTTTCTTTTCAGTATGTTTGTTATCAGCATTTAGGAAGATTATTGATGTTAATTAGTGTGCTAATTTTGTATCACTTAAGAGATTTTGGTGGAATTTTTGGAGTTTCTTATGTAAAGAATCATATCGTCTGTAAAAAGAGATACTCTGTCTTTATCTTTTCCTATTTATGTCTGTTTTATTTCCTTGTCTTATTGCTCTATCTAAGGTTTCAAGTACTATACTGAATAGAAGCAGAGGGAGTGGACACCCTTGTCTTATTCCTGATCTCAGTGGGAATGCTTTTAGATTTTTCCATTCAGCATGGTGTTAGAAGTTTATTGCATCTAGCCTTTATTATGCTGAGGCATGTTCCTCCCATTGCTCATCTCTCTATCTCTTGTTTTTCATGAAGAGATGTTAGATTTTGATAAAGGCCTGTTTTGGGGTATCCTTTGAGATGATAGCATGGTTTCTGTCTCTGAGTCTGTTTATGGATGAAGTATATCTATTAATTTACACATGTTGAACCACTTTGCATTGCTGGGATGAAGCTAACTTGGTCATAAGGAATGATTTTTTTATAAGTGAGTTTGAATTTGGTTTGCAAGCGTTTTACTGAGAATTTACATCTATGTTTATCAGGAAGATTGGTCTATACTTTTCTTTATATGTCTCTTTTGAATTCTGCTTTCTTATCTTATATTGACCACTGTCTTGGTTAGGGTTACTATTGCTGCAATGAAACACCATGACCAAAGCAACTTAGGGAGGGAAGGGTTTATCCATGTCACAATTTATCAACGAAGGAAGTCAAGACAGGAAGCCAAGCAGTTCAGGAATCTGAAAGAAAGAGCTGATGCAGAGGCCATAGAAGGGTGCTGCTTACTGGTTTGTTTCCTATGGCTTGCTCAACTTGCTTTCTTATAGCACCCAAGACCACCAGCTCAGGGGTGGCACTACTCACAATGCCCTACAGTCTTGCTTATATCCTGATCTTATGGAGGCATCTTCTCAGTTGAGGCACTCTCCTCCCTGATGACTCTAGCTGTGTCAAATTGACATAAAACCAGCCAGTACAACTGACTACTTGTCAACTTGACATACAAACACATCACTTTTCAATTAGAACCTTTCCTTTCTCATTTTATTCCCAGATGGACCATTAATATTAATATCGCAATATAAAACATAAATAACAGTAAAAGTTCCACACTATTTACAAATTCAAACACATTAAAAGTTCAATCTCTTTAAAATATTATCTCTTTACAAATATAAAATCTCTTTTAAAAATTCAAAGTATTTCAGCTGTGGGTTCCTGTAAAAATCAAAATTAAGTTAAATACTTTCTTCAAGAAGGAAGAATCAGGGCACCGTCACAGTCTTAACCAAGCAAAACTAAACTCCAACGGTGTGTAAATAACTCAATGTTCAGGATCTGTGACTGATACACAATCTTCTTGGCTCCTCCAAGGGATTGGGTCACTTCTTCAGCTCTATCCTCTGCAACATACACAGCTTGTCTTCTAGGCTTTAGCTGGCTCCACTTCATTGCTGCTGTCATTCTTGGTGGTCATCCCATGGTACTGGCATCTCCAAAACTGCGGGGTACCTTGCTGGAACTGGGTTGCACTTTCACCAACAACCTCTCCTGGGCTCTCCTCAGGGACTCCAGCACTGTCATACAGCATGAAGCCTCAGCTTTTGCCCATGACCCCTTTATACCTTCAAAACCACTACCACCTGGGTGACTCTTACACTATCAAGCTCAACTGCTAGCACAAGGTACAGCCTTGGCCACTTCTGGAACAAAGCTTCTGTGTACTGACCCTGAGAAACACTTTTCAAAAGATTTCACTTTGGTTGTACCAAAATAGATTCACTTTAGTGTCTTCGTAGTCACCACTAATTCCTCAGCTCCAGCTAACCAGCATCAATTGTCCCAGTAACACAAAAGTTCCACTCCAATGGTGCTGGTCTCTTGTTAATCATGCCTGACTCTTCATCCCCCAGTTGGCCAGAATGGCAGAATCTTCATTCAAAATAGAAAATGTCCCTGATAGAGTCGTTAGATTTCCCTCTGAAACTTCAGAAGCCAGACTCCCATCATCTGCACTGCTCTCAACATTCTTATCTTCCGTGCTCCAACAGAACAGCCCAATGAGCTCTCAATTCAACTTTTAGCCCAAAGTTCCAAATCCTTCTACAATCCTGCCCCCTCAAACACAGTTAGGCTATCACAGCAAAACATCATTACCCTGGTACCAACTTGTCTTAGTTAAAATTATTTCTGTGATGAAACACCATGATCAAAGCAACTTGGGCAGAAAGGGTTTATTTGGCTCACACTTCCACACCACAGTTCATCAGGACAGGAACCCAAGCAGGTCAGGAACCTGGAGGCAGGAATTGATGAAAAAGCCATGGAGAGATGCTGCTTATTGGCTTGTTCTCTCTAATTTTTCTCAGCTTTCTTTCTTTGTTTCTTTTTTTCTTTCTTTCTTTCTCTCTCATTTTTGTTTTTTGAAACAAGGTTTCTCTGTATAGCCCTGGCTGTCCTGGAACTCTGTACACCAGGCTGGTCTCGAACTCAGAAATCCACCTGCCTCTGCCTCCCAAGTGCTGGGATTAAAGGTGTGCACCACCACTGCCCGGCCTCAGCTTGCTTTCTTATAAAACCCAGTACCACCAACCTAGGAATGGTAGCATCTACCATGGAGTGAGCCTTCCCACACCAATCCCTAATTAAGAAAATGCCCTACCAGCTTGTCTACCTCCTGATCTTATGGAGACATTTTCTCAACTGAGGCTCCCCCTTCTCTGAAGACTCTAGCTTATGTCAAGTTGACATAAAACTAGTAAGAACGAGAACCTTATTTCTTTCATTGGGCCTTTTGTTTTTGTTTTCTTGAATCATATGTGCATCTTGTCTGAGTTGTGTAAACAGTCATTCTTTTGAGTTCTCTGGATGTTCCTCCAGGTCATTCTTACTGAGGCTAATTACTCCGGGATTAGTAATTTTTGGAGGAGATGTTTTGTTTCCATCGGGTCGTTTTTTGTTTATGTACTGTGTCTGGAGTTTGTTGATTCAATGTCTTTCTTCCTTTCCTTCATTCTTTTCTTCCTTGCTTCCTATCTTTTAACTCAAGTCTCTACTCTTCTTTCATTGGAAGGATTCCCAAAAGTGTTTAACTAAGTCATGGTAAGCTCGAGCCATGGTTTTCCTCTGTGAGGCTGGTATTCAGGGCCACAGGCTCTGTTCCAAGCCTTCTTCTCACAGTCCAATACTGCCAGCACTAACAGTTACTATCCTCCAACTGGTCCATGCCTCTTCCATCCTCTGGTGTGGCTCTCTGCATCTGGATGCCTACTCTGGATCAGCTCTGGCACATTTCTGCAGCCTCCTACATGTGTTGGGAATTTTCTTGTTCCTCCATGTCTTCCCCTGGGTCAGCTCTAGCCCAGACCCCCAGCTTCTGCTGCATTTTGTGCAACCTCTTATGTCTCTGGACTTCGCCACGGTCTCCTTAACCCACACTTTAACATGAATGGGTAGAGGGAGAAGAAACTTCTACATCAATAGTTTTTTTTTTTTTTCTGTGAGTTTCTTCTATTTTCAAAACTATGTTATAGAAGAATCAGTGTGTACTTACATGGCTAGAATTTAGTTATTTAATTAAAAGAAAATGTTTAAAATTCTATTAATAAGACACATTAAAGAAAAACTATGTGTTAAGACATTAGGGTTGAAAGAATAAATTGCTTGACCCCAGCAAATATTAAGAAGAAAAACAAAACAAAAACAAAAGAAAACTTAACCAAATGTCATTTTCCCAGGAATGTTTGCTTTGCATTAGAAATGATCACTCCTTCCTTAACTTCCTTCTGTTCCACATCATCACTGTCTCTCAGCTTGAGTCTTTACTACATTGGGGCTTGAATAGAGAGAGAAAGGGGCTACGGGTGGAGCCCGCTGGTTTGCTTCTTGTGTAGCACGCTCAAAGCCCTCCGTTCATTCTCACAACAAAAACAGTTAAGAAAGCCAAGGTAGGACATGGGACATAGTGTGCATATGAATCTTAATTGTATTTCCTGCAGAATGAAGGGAGGTGAAACGATATTTGAACCTATGTCCTACGGACATAAAAGATGTTTTTGAGAAAAGCATCTTTAGTTTGTGGCTGTTCATAGCAGTCCCTGTTCACATTGAGTGACAGCTGTGGGCCTCTGAGTTGGCAACTTCTGTTTACCACAAAACATACCAGATGCTATATAGTCAAGGTAGCTCGTGACACACTCTGTAACAGAAATACCAGGGTCTGCTTACCCACATCTTCATTTCTGGAGCTGAATTTCATGATTGTGTGGGCTTTGAGCAAATGCAAAGATCTGATCCCCAACAGTCCTGGAGTCCTTCTTTAGGCTCTGTCCCATGTACGGTTGAATGGAGGGGTATTGGAAGAAGTCACAGGTGGGTATGGTAAAGTTAGCTCCTGCACGGTGGACACTTGTATGAAATAAGATCAGAAGCCTATGTTTAGACTGCATTGGGTTTTCCTACAAAAGCATTTTTACTTAAAATAGACTTAATATCACACACCCTCAGCTTTAGAAAGACAAAAATGTTGAATGAACAGATTTCTCAGTGTCTTCACATATAGGTACACAAGATACGCTTCTGAATCCCTAGGACCCAAAGAAAACATAAGGCTACACAAACCACCCCCTCCAAAGCTTCTTCTGTGGCTTTTGTGATATTAAGATCAACACCCGGCTGCTTCATTTTGCTCTTGCTCTATATTTTCTATTCTTGTTTTGATACTTGAATGCTTTTCTAAGTGCACGTGTGTGAGCCCACTTAAAACCAGCCTCATTGAGCTGTTGGAAATATGTGGCTTAAAAACTATCAATGAGCCAGGCATGGCCATGCATGTCCTTAATCCCATCACTTTACAGGCAGAAGCAAGACAATTTCTGTATATTCAAGGCCAACCTGGTCTACATAGTGAGTTTCAGGATAGCCAGGGTTACATAGAGAGATACAGGGTTACACTGTATTAACAACAACAACAACACCCAAAGAACTTCAATCATGAAATATAGCTGCATTCCAATGCCCAGGTGATATTTATATTTAATATAGCAAGTGACATAAGATTGTCTGATTGTCTTTTTTTTCATTTTAGAAAATGTACTTTTAGAAAAAAGTATAGGGAAATATGGCATTTTAAAGTACATTTTCTTAAAAAGTAAAACTGTTAACAAGTAGACATTCTTTAAAATGTTGCTTTAACAAGAAAAATGGACATAATATATTTATAGCTATATCTATAGCTTAGAAGATAATGACAATTTGTTAAATTAATATATAGGTAAATAATGTAATATCATATAGCCATAGAAAATGGTATTGTCCTAAATATATTCAGTAAGTGAAAACTGTAATATCTTTTGGTTAAAACAATATGTGTATGTATAGATCTGTTTTGAGGCACAGAAAGTTCTGGAAACATATACAACAAGGAGTTAACACATGTCTCTGAATTGTTAGAATTATAAATATTTAAGATGCTTCTGTTTTACTATGGTTTTTTTTTACATTTTTTTTTACTTTCATATTTTGTATTTTTTTTACATTTTAAAATCACAATAAAAGCCAATTATTTAAATTAAACAATAAAGATTAGCTTAAAATTTGTTTTCAGAAGTAGAGAAGGGAAGAACAGTGGCTACAGCCAACTCTTGCCAGTCTGCCTGAGTGGAGTTAGGTAGGAGATTTAGGGTACACAGCAGCTGGAGGAGGCGCTCACAGCGCTTTCATCTCCTCTCAAGCATTCCCAGGCACCGTTTATCTCCTCCTGGTTAGTGTCAGCAGAGAAAATGACAAGGCTAGACACCACCTGCTCAGTGAACCTGCTTTGATTTACCAGAGATGGAAGTAAAGTGATTTTTATAGATGTATCCACTGAAATTAATCATCAGCGTTTGATCTTCCTAAGAGTGTTGAGAAAGAACTAAGACATAGAACGGTCATAAGAGCCGCTCTTTGATCCGATTGTAGTTTTAGAATGAGAAAACTAAACTATCCTAAAGTATGTAGCTTGAAGCACAGTCTTGGAATGGGGGGAACCAGAGCTGCTGCTCGGTGTAAGCAGGTCCTTCAAGTCCAGCCCGCAGAGACTTCTCTCCCTTTTTGCTTCCCTCTGATTCTTTTAGAGTGCAAGCTTGTAAATTATCTGTCTGGAGTTGGCAGTGAAATCCAAAGCTTCTATTTCCAGAGAAGAGTCACTTTTTAAAAACAAGTCTGGTCATTTGTCATTTTCCAGAAATAGGCAAGCGGTTCCAGAAACACTTGGGAACATTCTAAAAGTGCAGGTTGCCCCCAGTAAAACAGAGCTGGGTTTGGAGATGGCTTCTGAGCCACGTGGTGGCTGTGGTTGGGGAAGGGCTGAATTGTGTCCAGACTGAGAATGGCTTTACAACTGGGGCGACTCTCTCAGTGTCCGTGCCCAATGTGGCTGCTAAGTCACTTTCATGGTCGCTAGTTGATGTTATTTCTCTGCTGGTGAAATGAGCCAGTTCAAGCCAGATTAGATAATACTAAGTGCGGGTTTGTTGGGAAGCTGCTGGGGGGAACGGGGCTGGCGAGTTCACTGGCTCCAAGGAAGGAGGCCAGGGAAGTTGCCATGGTAAGAGAGAGAGAGAGATGAGGGAGGGGAAGAGAGAGAAAGAAAATGTAGAGAGAGGGGGGGAGTAGGAAGACAGAGAGGGAGAAGGGAGAGGAAAGGGGGAGGAGGAGGGGAACGGAGAGGGAGAGGGACCAAAAAATCTAGATTATCTGAGGGAAGAACAGCCCAGTCACAGGGCTGGAAAGTTCACGATTGGGGCAAAGAATGTCAGGTAGTGTCTGAGGGATGCTGGTAGAACCTCTGCTTTGATATGTAAAATATGCACCTTATTCCCTTGTCCCAGGTCCAAATCAAATACTTGTGGCATTGTCTGGTTCTCCACTAGCTACGAAGAATTCTGAGGAAAGGACTGTGTTGAGTTTTAATATTTGCTTCTTTTAGTGCCAAGCTTTTCACTTTGTTCATATGCCATGAATATTTGCTTAGTGAGTTGACTATTATTATTGTTGTTGCTGTTGTTGTTCTTTGTTCAAGTAAAGACTCATCCGTGTAAATTTGACTGTTCCTTGAAGCCTCTGCACTAAATGTTGTAGTCCTCAAAGACATGCAGCAGAAATGCTTAGCGTAGGTCACATGACTCAAGATGACTCAAGGAAACCTAAGGAAAGTGAGCGTGGGGGCGGGGAGTTTTATATCTTAAAAAGAAGCTATACTCCGGATGGCTCATGCCGTTCTTTGGCTGTAGCCGTATCTAGACCTGCTTCCTGGATCCCGCACAGTTGTCCTGGGCACGTGAAAGTGCATGAAATGAAGACAGCAGAGAAAAGGAAGCCACATGGTCTTTGATGACTTGGTTGGGCCGCTGCACCCAGCAGCCTCACAAATGAACCTCTCTGGGGATTGATTTTTTTTTATTTTTCGGGGTACTTTGCTTGAACTCGGGCTCTCAAACATGCTAGGCAAGTGCTCTGCCACTGAGCAATAGCCCATCTCTTTTACAGTTTTTAATTTTTTAACAGCTCGTGAGAAGGTTTAACTATATATCAAGGCATGCCTTGAATTTGCTCTTCCAATCTCAGCCTCTCAGTTACTTCGGGTTACAAGTGTATGTCACCATACCCAGCTCCCTGGGGGAATTCTTATGAGAAGTAATAGACTTTGTTTTTGTTTCAAACAAATTATAGAGCATGCAGCTACAATGCATCCCGACTTCCCCTGTAGGTTTCAGGAAAACTGGAGATTAGCCATGTTCTCTCTTATGTTCCAAACACAAAGGGCTTCTGCCACTAAGACTGTGGGGTGCAAATATAGTGTGAAGGGAGGTGGTCACCCTGCTGGGAGTTTCCAGCCCTGTGTAGCTAGTAGTTTCTCCACCCTGGTTCTGGAGTGGAACAGAAAGATGGAGCCAAATCAAGACATAAAGTTTGGTGGTCCAGTCTCCAGGAGCTCCCTCCATGGGGCTGCAAAGAATACACATGGAGGGACCCATGGTACTGGCCACATAGGCAGAGGAGGGTCTTGTTAGCCATCAGTGGGAGGAGAGGCCCTTGGGTCTGAGGGTGTTAGATCCCCCAGTGTAGGGGAATGCTAGGGAGGGAAGAGGGGAGTGGGTGGGTGGGTGGGTGGGGAGCACCCTCATAGAGGCTTGGGGAGGGGGAATGGAATAGGGAGGTTCCAAAGGGAAAAACATTTGAAATGTATATAAAGTACATATCCAAAAATAAAAAACAAAGAATTAACTCTTGGCTAAACAGTTGGTGAGATATGAGGGAGGGTCTTGAGGGAGGGAAGAGAGAGAGGGAGGAACTATGTAATTATAACATAATCTCGAAAATAAATCAGGTAATAAAGATGAAAAAAAAAAAAAGGTAAAGTTTGAGCACTGGGTCCCCATCTGATGACACTGTTTTGGAAGACTGTAGGGCTGAGGAGGTGTGGCCTGGCTGGCCATGGAAGGCCCAACCCTGGGTCCAGTCTTGCTCTCTCTGCTTACTGCTTGCTGTGATGCTCCTACAGACAGCCGGGCCACATCTGCCACCAGGCTTCCCTGAAGCTGAAACAAAATGAGACAAAATAAATCTCTCTTAAGTCATTTCTGTCAGTTTTTTTCCCCTCATGATAAGAAAAGTAGCTAACACTGTGAGTGACGCATGCTAGGTGGAAGGCACAGAACTGAGAAGCACGTGGTGTAGACAACAGAGACAATTCACGGTGATGCCTGGCCCTAGACAGAGCATTGTTCCAAGAGAAGCCAGGAGGGATGAGGGGCTAGAAGGGCTAAGCCCTGGGGACTGAGCTAATGAAGATGAACAGTTATGCATGCAAGAGAGAGGGGGAAGGGGGAGATGAGAGGGAGGGCAGAGGGAGGGAGGAGAGAGAGGTGGTGCAGGCTTGACTAGATCCCAGATTTATGGGTCTTGAAACATAGATACAAGATATTGTGGTTATAAGATTCAGCTTTATTTGTTAATCTACACAACAAATATCTTGCTTATTTATTATTGAAGCTCTTTCAACACTTTGGGTGGTTCTTCTCATCAGTGGTTTAATCCAAGATTACAAGTTCTAAATAGAACTTCTCAAAAAAGATATTCTAAGCCTGCTTTTTTTGGTTTCTATTAAGCCCTAGTTCGAAAAACAAAGATCTCCTATTGTACCATGTCTGGGAGGAGTGTCTTTAATTTTTTAAAATTTCATTTTTTATTGGTTATTTTATTTATTTACATTTCAAATGTTATCCCCCTTCCTGGTTTCCCCGCCACAAACCCCCTACCCCACCCTTCTTCCCCCTGCTTCTATGAGGGTGCTCCCCTACCCACCCACTCCCACCTCCCCACCCTAGTATGCCCCTACACTGGGGCATCAAGCCTTCACAGGATCAAGGTAACTGGAGTTACAAGCTGTTGTGAGCTACCTGACATGGGTGCTGACTACCAAACCAAGGTCCTCTGGCAGAGCAGTGAGTGTTCTTAACCGCTAGTTCGAGGCCAGCCTGGTCTACAGAGTGAGTTCCAGGACAGCCAGGGCTACACAGAGAAAGTTTGTCTCAAAAAAAAAAAAAAAAAAAAAAAAAAGAATCTGCATTTAACCTTTCCTTTATCGTAGTTTGTAAATGTGCAAGCAATATATGAGGTCCCATTGGAGCCTCTTGTTTTTACTGCTAACAAAACTGGAAACAAATGTTTTTTGACTAGGAAGCCTTCCTACAGAAAGTGATACTATCGTACCAAGTTTACCCTTAGGAACCTATTATTGAATGTGTTTATAGTTGGTTTTCAAACTCCATGGCAATTTAGAAATCCTCTGTATTACTGATAATGAGAAATGTATCAAATATAAAAATACTTCTAAAAACGAAACAACTCTCATATAGAGTATTCCAGCCAACCCCAGAGTAGTCCAGCTAGCTCCGGAATGCTCTTGGTCTTCCTCTGTGGCAGAACTTGCTTGTCCCTTGTGTGTGATGAGAGGGCCTCTTAGGAGCTCAGGTGCACTTCCCTCTCTCAGCACTGAACTGTAGTGGGGTCTCCCTCAACCTTTCCTCCTTCTCCCTTCCCCTTTCTTCCCCCTCCTCTTACTCCTTTTCTCCCCTCCCCAGTTTCTTGCTTTATGGTAAAGGCTAGCCTTGAACCCACATTTGTGATCCTCCTCCCTCGCCCTCCAGGGTGCTGGGATTATAGGCACAGTCCACAAGACCTGACAGCCACTTTCTCTTCATAAACAAATTATAACTGTACTTCAAAACCATTTTGTTTTACTTCCTGATAGGCTTTCCTAATCCTTCTTCTGAAAGTTTCCTCTCTGTATTATATATACAAGGAGACTCCCTCACACCCTCAGGGGTCTATTCCTCCAAGTATGCCTTGAGGGGTTAGTTCCTGGGTGAGGGGAACGTGAACAGTCTTAAATGTTCAGTGGTTGGTGACTCTCCACAGTCTGAACCTATGCGGCAGATTTTTTTTTTTTTTTTTACTAATTATTTCATTTCACTGGAGAGAGGCAATTAGGAAAAATGTCTAAAAATTAATCGTTAGAAGAGTGATAATTTTAAAATGTCAAGAAATAATATTACAAATTTTAAAATATGTAATTGATCTTATACATTTTCTTGTTCAACTTAGCTATCTCCAGGAGACACAAACTAAGTATTACACTCTCCTCTCTCTCCCTCCTTCTCTCTCTCCCTCCTTCTCTCTCTCCCTCCCTCCCTCTCTCTCTCTCTCTGAGCATGCACACATGCACATAACACTAAGGTACTCATTGGTTACGACTATAAATGACATAAACTCCATCAATACAAGTTCCATATGACTGTATTTCACATGAGTATGTTAAAAGACGGTCTTAAAAATCTGTGCACTGACCCCAATGCTAACTCAGCCTCTGCATCTGACCATACTCCGTATGTGGATACTCATTTCCCAAGCCAAGTTGTGCGGTAAGTGGTTGTGGGTTTCTGTGAAGGATGAGACATCATTACCAGAGACTACAGCATTCCATCATTGCTCTAGAGATACAGGGCCCTTGTGCCAGGGGTATAGTTTAGTTAGTGAGCTCAGAATATGAAAATTGACCCAGGTTTGGAAAAGGGGCAGTGAATTATGAGTTTCAAATGGAGAAGCTACTGCCCGCTTCTCCATTGCTCCTGCTCATTAGAAACAAAAGGGGGAAACTCTCTCCTCTTCTCACATGGTACAATGTATTCTTTCCTTCATTCTTTCTGGGCTAATGGCAAGACTACAGCAAAACAACAGTTGTATGCAGACTGGCTTGTTCTCCTGTCCTACCATGAACGTTCAGAATATGGCAGCTCAGTAAAGTGAGGTTACGGAAGAGAAAGGGAGCAGATGCCGTTGGAATCTGCTGTACCTGTGGCTGCTGCCTTGAGGTTGATTTTGTTCTCCTCTGTACAGTTAGTGCATAAGATACTGACCTTCTCCGCCCTGCTTCCTGGAACCAAAGCCTGACTACCTCATCATTTTCCATTTCAGCAGAAAGCACTGGGGATGAATTAGAAGTGAAGTTTTCAGACGATGTGAGACTCGAGCAGGGAGCAAAGTGGCTCAGAAATTTATATGAGCAGCGTTATTTCCAGCACAAGAGACTTGCAAACAAAACGTTTAGGAAGAGGGGAACTGGGCTTCTTAGAGTCTGGCATGGCACATAAAACCACTGAAATAGAAAAGAATTATTCCCCTCCTAAAATCAGGGTAACATTTGCTGCATATATAACCTGGTATTTTCAAGCACTGTATTTTGTGTTCTGTGGTTAGTGTGTACCATGACTCAGACAATACTCTCCACTGGGCCAGTCAGTCCTCTTAAGAAAAATTCACAATTGATATAATAGCAGAGGCCTTAAAGGTGTATCAATATGGGAAACAAACAAACAGAAACTCTTGCCTTAGGTTGCTGATGTTTAATATTCCATCATAATTAAGCTCATGTAAAGCCAGCTTTTCCTTCTAGATACCATACTGTCTCTTAAAACTATTGAGTGTATATTGCTTTGAGCACTATGGTTTATTTTGATGGGTAGCTGTAACCTACCTTTAAAATTTTAAAAGATGATCAACAAATCATGTTTCCAGGAAGGCTTTCAGTTCATTGCGTTCTTTGGAACGAACACCATGGCCAAGTTTCTTAGTATAGAGAAAGAACATATCTCATTTTGAGGTAGATCAGTTCTTCAAAGGAAAATACTTTTATTGGCTATGATTGTGTTAAGCCTCACCTTAATATTAGCCTGTCATCTGTTGATAAGTTGAGCCTGAGGGTGTTAGATGCCCCAGTGTAGGGGAATGCTAGGGAGGGAAGACAGTGGGCTGGTGGGTGGGGGAGCACCAGAGGCAGGGAGAGGGGGGGATGGAATAGGGGGTCTCCAAAGGGGAAAACATTAGAAATATATATAAAGTAAATATCCAAAAATAAAAAAAAATTTTTTTGTATGTTACAAGAACTAGAAATCCACATGGAATTCAAAAAACCACCAGAGAGCATCATTTAGTTGTTCCTATGCTTATTTTGTGAGTTTTAACTTCTTTTATACATTGGGGGGAAAAAAAAGCATGGGGGGGGATGGGAAGAGGAAGAGAGAGAGGGAGAGGGAAGAGCTGTCTGTTCTTTGCAGCTCTTCTAAGTTCTTCTAACTTCTTTTTCAAAATGTTGTATTGATTCTCTGTGAATTTCACATCATTCACCTCAATCCCACTCATCTCCCCATCTTCTTATATCCAACCTCCACTCCTAACCTCTCCCCCAAAAGAAAACAACAAAAAAATTGAAAACTACCACACTACCACCACCACCACCACCACCACCACCACATCTCACTGTTGAAGCTGTGGTGTATTCCAGTGTGTCCCACAGCACACAGGAAAGGTCCAAACAGCTTTATTTGCAAATGTTCATTGCAGTGAGTCATTGGCCTGGTTTGATCTCTTCAGCTTCTGCTACACTATCAATTCTGGATCCTCACCAGGACTTCTCTCAGATATGCTGTTATTCACCTGTGTCCCAGAGATCCTGCAGGATTGGCCCCTTCACTTGCTCCAGCAGTTCATACATAGATGGGGTGGATGTTGGGGTGGGCCACAACTTAAAGCCCTGGATCTGGGCCTGGATAGCATCGGAGTTGGTCAGCTTATCAGCTTCACCACACCCATGCCACCAGGGCCAGCTCTCCAACTTTGACCAGGCAAGGGGCACGGCTGGCCGGTTCTCCTGAATGCTGCAGCTGGTGAGGGGTGGGGTCAGCTCACCCTCTGCTGCAGGTGCAGGTGGGGGGCAACTGGCATAGCAGATGAGGGGTGGGGCCAGCTCCTGAACTCATTCCATCAGGCCCAGCACTCCTGCACCAACACCACGAGAGCCAACTCTCCCAGCCAAATCAGGGACATCTGAGTGACCTTTGGTGGCAACCGCAGCTGCAGCAGAACTATAAACCCAGACATGGTTCTCAGTAGTAACCCAGGCCAGGATGTCACCATGGCCTCAGCTGGCAGCACAGGCCACTCAAATCAGTTGGGCTCCTGGCATCAGTACAACCCTCAGACATCAATATAGTCTCAGGCAGTTGCCCAGACCACTGACATTCAGACGTCTTTCAGTGATAACTTGGGCCACAGACAGGACAGATTCCAGAGGCAGTAGGGCTATAGACCCAGGCAGCCCTTGGTGGCAGCTTGGGTCCACCATCAACTTGGCCTCAGGTGGTTGTGTAGGCTCCTTGAATCTGCCTGTTTCTTCCCTGTTTCAAGTTTCCAGTTCTCCCTTTCTCCACAGTGCAGGAACCACCTGGCTTTCTTTCTCTCCAGTCTCTCCACCATCTTCTCTCTCTTTCCCATCTCGTGGGCACATATTCACTCGTTGTAGTGGCTCTAATCGGTAGATACTTGGGCGTCTTTCTTCCAGCCAGCTAATTCATCTTTCTTAAAAGTTGTTGACACTGGGATGGAGAACTGGCTCAACCATTAAATGGATTTGTTACTCTTGCAGGAGTGCCAGGTTTGATGCCCAGCACTCACGTGGTGGCTTACAACCATCCATAAATCCAGTTGCAGGGGATCTGTTGTGCTCTTCTGACCGCCACAGGCACCAGGCACATACGTGGTACATGTACATATATGCAGGCAGAATGTTTATACACATAGATTTAAAGAAGAAAATCTGAACATGTTGGACATGAGTGGAGAATCCCCAGTCATCACCTAGCAACAATGCACATAAGGGAAGCCTTGTCAAAAGTCCCACTAGTTCAACTGAAGAAACTTCAAAGGAAGAAGCTGATGGTGGTACTTTGTGCAGGGGTAACTTGCAGAGGTCCAGGCATCTCTGTGCCACTGTCTGATAAGTATACATCTAATAAGAACAATTCAAAAGCAGATAAGTAGGAAGTATTCCAGCTAAGCATGGCATGACACTGGTGATGACACCTTCTCCCCCACTTTGTTGCACTTTGACATGACATTGTTTCCATTGTTGTAGGCTATGAGGTGCTGGGACACTTTTGCATAACCCCATGAACACACAGCCACAAAGTTTCGTTTTTCCAAGTTGAGAACCCAAGTCACAAAGGGGTGACTTATTTAGGGACAAACACTGAGAATTTTCAGGGCTGATGTGGTTTCAAAAATACATGCTTAGCTCACCCTTCTGTATCTCTTTTTGATCTACATCACTGGGAGCATTATTATCTTTTTTTTTTTTTTTTTGGTTTTTTGAGACAGGGTTTCTCTGTGTAGCCCTGGCTGTCCCGGAACTCACTCTGTAGACCAGCCTGGCCTTGAACTCAGAAATCTGCCTGCCTCTGCCTCCCAAGTGCTGGGATTAAAGGCATGCGCCACCACTGCCCGGCCGAGCATTATTATCTTAATGAAATAAAATATATTATTGACTCAAATGCCTTTCACAAGTGGCACACTTTTAATTTCATGATTTGTATGTAATGGACTTAACAAGCAAGTGCCTGCATTGATGATGAATCAAAACATAACCTATGAAAAAGGCAATCATCTAATTTGATAGTAGAACCTGCTATCAAATCATTCCTTGTGTACAATACATGGACAAAAAAACCCCTAGCAAATCATTCCCTGTGTCCCATACATAGACAGAACCTGCTATCCAATCATTCCCTGTGTTTATTTTCACACACACACACACACACACACACACACACACACACACACACATCTATAAGACAGTGTGGCTAGACATGGGCCTTGTTTGGTTTTTCTGGGTGAAGTGAATGGACACAGTATTTGGAATACTCAGCTTCCTCAGTTTTGCTCTGCAATGTTTATGAAAATTGTGGTTGTTAAGTATTTCCAAGCTTTGCTCCCAGGAGATGGACTTAGTAAGTCTGTGCCACTTTCTTGGGCAAAATGTCCTAGTTTGCTTTCTGTTGTTATGATAAAAGCTAGGACCAAAAGCAAATTGGAGATTAAGGGGTTTATTATAGTTTACTGTCTATAATCTGTCACAAAGGGAAGTCAGTGTGAGAACTCAAAGCAGGAACCTGGAGGCAGGAACCGAGGCAGAGACCATGGAAGAATGCTGCTTACTGGCTTACTCTTCATGGCTTGTTCAGCTTGTTTTTTGTACACAACACAGGACCACCTAACCAGAGATGGTGCACAAAGAGCTGACCTTCACCCCTATCAATTACTAATCAAGATTTGCCTATAGGCCTACTGATTTGCCTATAGGTCATGCTTACAGAGGCAATTCCTTTTTTCTCAGATGACTCTGGCTTATGTCACAAAAAACCTAGTCAGCACAAACATGGTAGATACAGATTTTGAAAAGACAATAGTAGTCTTCTCCAACATGGTTCTACATAAAACCAATCACAAAAAGAATAAATTCTGTCAAATGGTCGCCAAGCTTCAGAAGAAAAAAATATTTGAAGATACACTTATTTTTCTTTAACATATAATTCTAAATGTGGCATTGACAACTTTTCAAAACTTTTGAGTCTGAGATTTTTTCATGCTCCTTCCTGTCTTCCATTTCAACCTCTTCTGTCTTTCCCAACCCTGTTTGAATGTGTTTGAAGGCACCACTCCTCCGACCCTTTCCCCAGTTCTAGTGTACTCTGCCAAGCTTTGCCCAGATTTCCTCCTTCCTGTGGACTCTCTCAGCCCCAACATTTAACCCAACCCTTTTCCTTTCTGTCAGCCTCCCAATACCTATAAACCATTTGTACCTGGTCCTCACAGCAGCTACACTGTCAGAGACTCAGGTGGGTGAACCACAGAATTCTTCCTGTCCTCCATTCTGATCTTTCTGTTCTTGTCCTCAGTCCAGCAACAAAGTGCTTATAGATTGCCATCCTCCCAACTCAACTCCATTCCTGGAGACCCCAATGCTTGTTTCAGACCCAGCCTTCTCATTCCTGTCTCTCCAGAGTTTCTTTACCTTTTGGTATCCTCCTTGTAGGATCCCTTCTTCCTACTGCACCTCCAACTCTTTAGAGACCCCTCCTCTTGGTGTGCACAGGATTCCCTTAGCTCTTACCCGATGTCCCTGTCAGGTTTTCTCCTGCCCACTTCTGTTCCTCTGTGCTACCCACACACCTGCACTCTTACTAAGCAACCCAAGCTACCCCAGTTTCCTTAAGCTTCAACAAAGACCAGACCAGACACCAACACCTAGAATTACCTCAACCATCCCAATGCTAGATGCCTAGACAACAGTGCCAAAACAAACATTAGCAGCTAAGACAGAATGCCTCCACCAGAACCTAGTAACTCTTCTATTGTAGGCCCTGAGGAACAAAGTATGCTTGAATCAAAAGACAAGGGCTTCAAAAAAGCAGTTATGAATATGCTCAAGGAACTTAAAGACATATAAATCCCCCAGGGCTACCTGGCTTCCTACTCTTTCTTCATTCTTCATTATGCCTGGTTGCCCAATTCCATTACTGGGCAGGAATCTTAATCTTATAGCTAAACTACACTTCTCCTTCTCTGTTCATGTAACTTCTTCCAGAATTTTCTTTCTCCTCCTAGCCTCTGAAGAGTCTTCTTGTCTACTGCCTGACACTAATACTTTGCCCCATCCTCTTTCAGGATCCCTCATTGGCCCTAAAGAATGTGATCTCTCCTCTTCCTCAGTGGCCTTCTGTTTCAGGAAATATTTTAAAAAGAAAGAATCTATCAATGTTCCCCAACTATGCCCTGGTTTTCTCATCCCTGGCGGGCTCGCCGGCCAAGCACCGGAGGGCAAAGGCCGACCTGCTTTCATCTCGTGGAGCTCTGACTCAGAGCTCCATGATCTATTCACCCAGCTCACTGGGTTCCCACTGGCGGGTCGCTACCACCCCAGCCCCATGCTTCAATAACCCCATGGACGCTGTGGTACACATCAGGCAAACCCACACTTTGCCTCTGTACCTTTCTCTCTGGAACCCAGACAAGCTGCCGCGTGATGGAAAACACAACACAAACTTAGTTCAGAAACAATGCTAACTCAATCATTGGGTGCAACAACTGAAACCTAATCTTGTAAACCTTATCAAAGTCTGATTCCTCTGGTGGCGAATGCTTGTGGATCCGCCATGATACCAGAAGACTCTACTAGCTACATCTTACCTATCTGCTTTCCCCATTCCAAAAGACTCCCTCTCTCCTGCTCCTCTCTTCTCCTCCTCTGACCTGGAAGTCCCTCCTTACAAGCCCAGTGATTGGCTCTTTTGTTCATTAGGGGATTGGTTCACCAGAAGTCACAGATGCAACTCAGTCCTTCTCTGAAGCCCCTCTCATGAGGGCAGAATTAGAATACAAAAAGCTCCAGGGCGATCCACAACAGCTTTCCCTCATACCCCCACTCTGGGACCCTTCCTCATTCCTCTGTCACTCTCAATACCTTATCTTTAAAAACATGAACAAGACTTAAAAACCTATCATGCAATGCCTTTGTAATAAAGCTATTCTCGAGACTGCTCGCTCACCCTATACCAGCCCTATCTTGCCTGTCCTAAACCCCCTTGGTCCGGGACCTCAGGATTAGTAATGGGGCTGTCTTTCCTACACACCCAGTGATGCTCAGTCCTTATCTCTCTACTTTCCCACATCCTCCATGTTTTACTTACTGTTCTAGACATTAAGGACACTCATTACCATCCATTTACAGCCAGGTTCACTCTGCCTCCACCTGGTAGGACTGTGATACCCTGGGCCTCTTACAGTAAAAAGCTTCAAAATTGAGGCTCAATTACCTGCCAGCCTAAATTGCTTTCAAGTATAAAAGTCAAGACTTGTCTTTTCCTAGAGCTAGAGCAGTGGTTCTCAGCCTTCCTAATACTGCAGCCCTTTAGGACAATTCCTCGGGTCGCGGTGACCCCTATCATAAAATCACTAACTGTAATTTTGCTACTGTTATGAATTGTGATGTCCATATTTTTGGAGATAGAGGTTTACAAAAGGAGTCTCAGCTCAGATTGTGAACCACTGAGCTAGAAGCACAGGTTTCAATAAAAAACAAACTCAGAACTACCATGCAGTTGCTACTAACGGAAAAAAAGATTGTTTTTTGCTCGTCCTTTATTCTCAATGATGATTTAAAATGACTTACTTTTTCTAGGCCTACTCTCAATATGCAAGTTGTAATAAAGATTTAAATGACTGGATATTTTCAAGGGGAAAGAAAAATAGATGGTTGATGCAAGTGGGGATCTGAGAAAGTGATTTAATGCACGCGGAAAATGAGACAAAATGATACATGTTATGTTAAAACTTCAGAGCTCCAAGCTTAACAGCAACAGAGGTCTGAGAAGCTATTAATCTAGTCTCGGCGACACTTAGGAACACTAGCTACTAAAACCCTTAAGAAAATAAAATAACATAGTCACAGACTCAAAAAATTTTAATTTCTTTTGGTTGTTTTCTAAACCTAGACTTGTAAGTGCCTCTCATTGTGCCGAAAACATCTCTATCCACTCTCCATTGACTCAGTGCTCTGTCCAAGAGGAACGGGTGTCTGTGTTCCTACCTTAGGACCATCTTCTGGGTCCTCAGTCTTGTCTTCTAACCTGATCCCTGTCCTCCCAGAGGAATGTCCATGTTCCTACCACACTGATGATCTTCAGGCCTTATTTTTGCTATGGTCAAAGGTATGAATCCAGGTAAGCTCTTTGTAGATTTATTAACTGCTTTTTCTACAGTGGGGATGTCAATGCAGTTGGCAGTCAGTGGTCCTGCTAACATATCTAAAACTTCTGTCTCTTTTTGTCAACTTAAAAAAAGTTATATAAGGTTTAGGGAGTTGTGACTTGGATCCATCTGTCACAGCTCAAATGGGCTCTAGATCCCTCGCCCGAGACAAGCCTGCAGATTTCTAGCATATGTCGGTGATGAAAATCCTCCCAAGTCCTCTCTGTCCATAGTCTATATCTGTCCCAGTAAATTTTCACTCAGCTGACAGACACCATGCAGGGATCAACTTCAGCGATGCAGTTTTCCAGCCTCAGGTGGTCCTGCAAAATTGCTTAGTCCTTAACTCAGCTGACAACCAGAAAACTTCTTCCAGGAGAGAATCAGTGAAATAACCTGACTGTGGCCAGTAAACCAGATACTTCTGATGGGATTTCCTAGGGCCTCTTATCATCTGTGGCTTACTTGAACCCCAGCTTTGGGCAAACATCTGAGCTCTTCTCAAGCTCACAGCCAGAAGGAGACATCCAGAGGACTAGCTAGCATCATGCCTTATCATCCAAAAAAAGGCTGGATTGTTGGACCCAAAGGGTCCTCCCAATGCCAGTGCTAGAGATAACATTCTAAACAGAAAAAAAAAAAAAAAAAAACTAGGCTAGGTAAATAGAGGGATTATTATTTCGTAAACAGAAGCCTGAAATGTGGCTTCCTGTTTGCCAGGAACTGCCCTTAAATCACCAGGAATTTCCTTTAATCTGCCCCAAAGGTAATCTGCATTTCAAGAAAGGGCATCTGGTTCCCTTTTAATTCCAACAGCACCTCCACCCTGCGGACAGGCACATGATCTGTACTTGCTTTCCCTCTCTTCTGCTCTTTTCTGTGTTCCCTTCCTCACCCAGAGATAGCCCTGACAGTCGGATCCCCAGTAAGCCTTTCCTTCTGCCCATGGGGCAGTCCAGGTCAGTGGTTTCCCTGTATCCTCACTTACAATATCAATGTAACTAATCAAAGAAAAAACATTCAATAGCTCTTTATTGAACACGCAATAACCTGTGTAAGATTCTATAGTAAAAAGACAAATTGAATATTAAGTAAACATTATGACTTGTATTTTCATTAAAGATATACATGTTTGGCTGTGGAAGAAAGTACACCCAAATCATGCTTCTGTCACAACAATAATTCTAACTATGTGACAAACTCCCTAGAAATTCTGCCATCAGGACTTCCTGGCCATGATGAACTAAGTGTACCCGGGAGCTATGAGCCAAAAGAAAACCTCTTTCCCAAGGTTGGTCCTTTCAAGTGTTTTTCTTATAGCAGTGAGACAACAAAGGCATAGATTATGTAATATCTGTTCACCTCAAATTGGTTTCTATCACTTGAAATCAAAAGAGACATAGCTAACAGCTGAACTGTGCTAGAGCGAAGCCAAGCAAAAGGTTCCAGTTGGCTTACACTGCCAACACTCTTACCTCTGTAAATACCTGAAGCAGAATAAGGTAGAAAAGTCCAATTATTAGATATTGATTTATTTAGTGATTTGCTTAAAGCACTGTTTGCACTGTGCATCTGCCAAGCATGACTTCACTGCTACCTGGAACACAATGACCTGGAGAAATAGCTGAGACAATGGGTCATTGTCCTTAAAACCTGCTGATTGCCACTTATGCTGTCTGTAAAACCTTGCCTGCTTTCTTGACCCACCTTGTGGTTTTAGAGTAGAAAATGAGAAAATAAACTGGACCCAGCCTCGAAACCTCTCAGTAGCTGTCCTGGCTTTCGTCTACTGGTAATATCTCCTGTCCCATTTTCATTGAGTGTTTATTCCAGAAACAGTCCCAAAACATACCCAACAGCCTGCATCTGCCTCTTTGGAAAACTGGGGAAATTCTGAGTCTCGCAATTTTGTGTAACTCAAGTTCCCACAAAGCACTGGACTCTGAAGTCTGATGGGTTTTGGCAGAAAGACTGGCAGGTCTTTGGTGCTTTCTGAGAGTTTTGTTTGTTTGTTTGTTTTAAGTCTAAGATAAGCATTGGGTCAGCGAATGACCCCAGGGACACAGTGACTAATCTCAAACCCGTTAGCTACTCATTTTAAGGATTAAAAAAAAAAATGGTTAAAAATGTAGCAAATCCCTCTTTCCACAGGTGACCGACCTTTCTGATTTCATCGTTTTTCTTTCTCAATAAGGGTCTAGTACTGTTTGTTGTACAGCCTGAACTGACAGCGTTTGAGAGTGGGGGGTGGGGGGTGGGGGGGGGAATGAGAGTTAGGCGGGGCAGCAAGGAGGACGGGAACAAGGCGAAGCAGTGAGACCAGCTTTTTACTACAGAGGAGGAGAGGGTGGTGGCATGGACAGAGTCACAGCAGAGTAACACTCAGAGGAGATAAAGGAGTCACATGCTCTCTCCTCAGCCGTGGCCTCCACTGAGCAGCAGAGGACGGAAGTCTCTTCTGTCAGAAGAAACAATACAAGATGAGAAGAGACAAGACGCTGGGCCTGGCACACGTAGACACACTTGAAAATGATTCTGTAAAATTCTACCTCAATTAAGACTGAATTACTAATCTCTGATTCTCCCAAAACAATATTTGAGCAAATTCAGACCTCAGAAAAAGAGGCCGATTAAGAATGTGAACTCAGGGACATCTGCCATGGGACATTTATTTAGATATCAGAAAACATCTATAAAAACAAAACACAGCAAATAAACGGCAGATAAAGGTGGACATGTAGAACTCTGTTTCCAGAAAACAAAAAGTTCAATAATTCTTCATTTGAGGAATCACTTCTAAGTAAAAGGAATGAATCTCTTGAAAATAGGAACTAATTACACATTTGGGTGAGAGAAAGCACAAGGTGTGTTGTCTCACAAAGCAAGGTGGGCATAAATCTTGATAGAAGTACTAAAGCTGCAGGAATTTATTCCTGAGTCTACAGGATGGGCATAGGAGAGGTTGTAATGTAAAAGAATAAAGGGTAATGAACATATAATTAATGACATGATTATCTAAGCTTCCCATTTGCAATTGTTGATGTAATCATTTATTTAAGCAAAGTTACCAGTAAGTACTCAGATCATTAGGCAAAAGTTATTGGAGAACTGTATCATAGTTAAAACAATAAAAACAAAGATTTTAAATCTGATGGAAAGGGCCTTAATCCAGTTATCAAACTCAGCACCACCACCAATGGAATAAACTAGGAGTGTGTGTTTTGTGATGTGTGATAGCCATCAACGAAAATTAAAAATAAGCAGATTGAACATACATTCTATTCTGGACTAAGGGCTTCTTCTTACAAATTGTAAGTCTAAATTCCAAAACTAATGAGAATCAGTTACTGAGAGTTATACACAGGAGGAAAGTTCCAGAAAAGGAAGCAGAGAGACTAAACCCAAGGAAAATATGGTTGGTGCCTGCTCACAGATGCAAAGGCAACACACAGATGTCACACATGGCGCAGTTACTCCTATCATGGTGGGAACCCACTTAAAAATCACTTTGGCCAGGGTATGAGGGAATGTTAGTAGGGATGAAATTTAGTCACAACATTTTTGTAGAGCATTTTGACAGCATCAATCAAAACTTTAAATGGGTACCTATCTCACTGTGTCTAGGCATGTATTATAAACATTCACATCAAGTATGTAAGATAAATACACAAAAATATTGGTGACATCCTTCAATTTTGGTAGGGAAATACTGAAAACAATCTCTAAGACTGTATGAGAAAACAGAAACTGAGTGATTCAGAGAGAATACGAAGTGGTATTTAATTTTGGCTTGGGTCTTTGCTGTTGGTTTGGAGATAAATTTGTCTGTTGAAATAATAAGCAAAACCTAATTTCATGAAATTGATGTTCATTCCAGACAGAGATGACGGACACCATAAGACTCATCATATAGAGAAGGTCAGACTCTAAGTTGGGGAAGAATTTTCTTCATGACAGTTTTGAGCCCCAGCCTACAGGCAGAGCAGTTTTTGTTTATGTGCTTTTTCTCGTAGGCAAGGGGATTGCCTAGGAATGGGGCCCCTGATTGGCTTCCCAAAGTGTGTTCTTGGATGACAGAGTTAGGGAGCTAAGCAACCGAGGCAGGGAGGATTACACACGAGGTGAGAAGATTATATTGTCCTCTTTGGATCTGTAACCTTGAAACATCTCAGGCAGAAAAACTAGCATTATCCAATACTAAGGTTAGTCCTAGGTGACTGGACATCTACAACTGTTGCATCAGCCTTTGAAAAGAGATAAACTTACAAGAAATAGTGAGGTATGTGTTGACTGCTGCTCACGGAAAGTCTCTCTGCTGTGCAAGTTTCCAATATAAAACTTCCCTGCATTTCTCACCTCCCCACAGGATGCACACAGATCTATTGGAACCCAGTGAGATTGATTTTATGTTCCCGCACCTCAGAGTTAAGAAAAATGCCCCAGTCTCATGTTGAGGTGAACAGATTTATTGTCAAGTCGGTATACAGGGAATATTACTTTTAAGTTTTGAGAGCACGGAAGAATAAAGTGCCCTAATGCCGAGAGGGGCATGACTCTAAGCCTGTAAATGAGGCAACTCTGCAAAGCATCTTGCCGTGTGATAAGATTTCAGGCATGTCCAACTTTCTGTCTTCAGTAGAATTTGTGTTGTGATTTTCCACTAGGTGTTTCAGAACTGAAATAAACACAGTCTCATGCCCGTATGTCACCTTTGCCTGGTATAATTCCATACCCAGGAGAGGGATCGTGACCTGCCTCCTCAGCCCAATCTGCCAGGGAGAATTAAGTCTGTAAGATTCCACGTTCACTGGACGTGTAGTTACAGCAAGTGCTTGACTTAATGAGCCCACTGGGGAAACATTTCAGCCTCTTATTGGAAAAAGGCCTTCAAAAATAACAGGGCAGATAGTTCCAGGTCTCTGTGACCTGAAGCGTCTAATTAAGCTAAAGAATTACTAGTGAATCTTTGAGAAAACTGAGGATGTGCAGTCTGATGAGTCAGTGGGAATGCATTGCCATGTGGTCAGAGAACAGTGTGGCTCAGCCGGGCTCCGGGTGGCATTCGACAAGGACACACTTCTAACACAAGATTATTTGTGATGTCTCCACCTTGTAGGAAACCACATGATGAAGTCCAACACCAATAAAAGGACGACCAAAGCAAACATTGAGAGACAGATGGCACATGGAGAGTTAGAGGCACAGCTGCGACACAAATGACACAGTAGTGATTTCAAACACACGAGTGCTCTTGGTACAGCCATCTACGGGCCACATATGTGAAGGGGGATGGGTGTCAGGCTGGCAGAGGATGTGTGCAGTTTCTGAGCTGATCCTAAATTATCACGCAGGCATACACTGCCCTCTGGTGGTCAAGTGTGAAACTGCATTTTCCATATGAATAAATGATTACTAGGTTTATGAGAATAACTCATTTGAAGCATTTGATTGAATTTTCCAAAGTCATTAAAGTTGAATGACTCATCTTAAAGGAGATCCAGTTTTATAAACTTTTCCATCTTTGGCAGTGGCTTCAAAGATGACATAGATAATGGCATCAGGCTGAGATCCAAGCTGCCCTTTGGAGGGCTAGGACATCTTGTCAGCAGATGCTTATTTGATCCTCAGGAAAATAACATACATGGCACTTAGTGAGCAGTAAACAAGAGTCAAGTAGAAAGCCTGGACTTTTTTGTTTTTAAAAAGATTTATTTATTTATTTTATTTTTAAAAAAGATTTATTTGTTTTATGCATGTGAGTACACTGTCACTGTCTTTAGACACACCACAAGAGGGCATCATATACTATTACAGATGGTTGTGAGCCACCTTATGGTTGCTTCGAACTGAACTCATGACCTCTGGAAAAGCAGTCAGTGCTCTTAACCACCGAGCCATCTATTCAGCCCTTGACTTACTTATTTTATGTATATGGTGTTTTGTCTACACGTATGTCTGTACACCAGAAAAAGGCACCAAATCCTATGAGACTACAGTTATAGACAGTTGTAAGCCTCCATGTGGATGCTGGGAATTTAACTCAGAACCTCTGGAAGATCAGCCAATGCTAAGCCATCTCTCTAGCTCCCCAGTTGACTCTTTGTAGTTTATATGAGAGAATGATGCTCAGCATGATAAGCTTTAGAGATTGTTCTTTTTCCTCTCTATCTAATGGTTTCCGAGATAAAATACTTCCATGCATGTGTTGGTGGCTTATTTCTTGTTTTTAATTGGCATTCCACTGTAGTTTTAAAGTATATGGTAATTTGCTTATCTTTTCTTTTTTTTTTTTAATGGACTTGAACTTATCTCCTGCTCTCAGCTGTACACTCATGGTTGTGTGCATTCTCTAGTTCTGTCTACCGTGGGAGTCAGCAGGATCCAACTCAGGCTATCAGGTTTGACAGCAAGCATCTTATTTACTCTCTTGAGTCAACTTGCTGGCCCACTATTGCTCTGTGAAGACTAGAGAGGATTTGAAGGTTTTCCATTAGACTAGCTTTCATATACTGTACAATCGTGTGTGAGCTATCGTTAACAGATGCCAAGAAATTGTAAACTCTCTTGACTTCATAATGACTTAATGACTATTTACATCAGTGAGGGGGAACTACAAGATACATAGAACTGTCTGCTGAAATCAGTACTTAGGAAGGGTTAAGAAGGGTTTGCAGACCAGAAGCCTGTGAGGCTGTCGATGACACAGTTTCCTTATTTGTGACAGACACAGTGCTGATAAAAAGGTGGATTTCAAATGCATTCCTGTGTTTCCAATACTTGAAAGCATGGCTAGCACAGTCTGGGTGGAACCAGAAGGCTCGATGGGTGGAGCACAGAAACAGACGCAGGAAATATGCACCTGTTCTGGAAAAGGAGACTTTCCCAGTGTTCTGTCTTGTCCAAGAGTTCTGACAGAGAGCTGTAAGTGCCCATGCGCTAGCTTTACCAAGGATGCCCTGGAGACCAAGGGATGCCCTGGAGACATAGCAGGAGTGTAAATGGGCTGACTGTTCACACTTGCCCCTTGGCCATTTTAGGCTCTGAGAATGTACACAGTAACCTTGTCCACAACTGACTTATGGTGCAGGACACCCAGGGCTGTTTTCCTCTTTGTCAACATTTGCTTAATTTCAACCCAAAGACTCAACTTCATTGTCTATACCCAAGAGAAGTCCTGTGCCCTCCTGCTCCAGTTCTTTTAAATCTTTAAAAAAATTACAAAAGACAAAAGATACAAAGTGTGTCAATCGATACCAAAAATGTGTCATAAATAACAAACGCTAAGTACATTCACATGATTGCTTAATGCAAAAAGCTTATCTCTCTTCCCACATAGACATGCCAATCTCCTTCCAGGTCCCAAAAGCCATCTCTATGAGTCTGACACATTGTTTTTGTTTATTTGTTTTGCTTTTTTTGTTTGTTTGTTTTGAGGCAGGGTTTCTCTGTGTATTCCTGGCTGTCCTGGAACTTGCTCTGTAGACCAGAGAGATCTGTTTACCTCTATCTCCCAAGTGCTGGGATTAAGACATGCACCGCCACCACCTGGTGACACATTGGTTTTTAATGTTTTATATAATGTACATTTGGGTCACTTTGATCACTAGCAATTTTCTTCAAGGGTATCAGGCTGTACACAACTAAGTTCGTTCAATTCAATGCGATGTTTTGTACCAACAGGTATAGAAGTCAGCCACACTAATAAAAGTCAATCAGGAATAAAGACTCATTGGTAGCTCAAAGGAAATGCCATATTGCTAAGCCCAAGATTCCTTATGTTCTGTTGTGTATGTCTCACAATGTGAAGATCAGCCTTACTGGGTAGCTCCTTTTACTTTATGCAGTTTTTGTCTCTGGACACAAGGGGGCAGGAGCACTTTGGTACAATCATGGTTGTCATTTTCATTAAGGCACAATAGAAAGCACAACTAGAAAAGATCAAAACAACAGAATCTGGCTCTACCGGAGAAGGGAAATTAAAACCCCAAGACTTCATCTCTAACAGTGAGTGGACAGAGTGGATATTACAAAACTGCTCCTTTAGGTTTACTGGCAGGAGGGGAAAGACAAAAACAGACAGACAGAGTCAAAACCCACATCAAGATGAACATACAGAAACCAGGGCAGAGAGGATTGGAAGGCCTTCCCCACGAGGCCGCCCACAACACATGGCACCTGCATGAAGCTACGTCCTTGATTAGAAAGGGTCCTGTGGCTTCTGGACAGCACTGTTTGAGCCTTCCCCTCAGCTCACCAGCCTACTCTGAAGAGAGAACCTCCTCTCTCCTAATGACCACACGGCCCTGTTTCAAAGGACACAGATCCTGGCAAATGCCAGCGAGTGTGCTAGGACTCAGATCTGCCCCTCTAACATAACCACGAACAGTAAATTGTTTGGTAACCATGTTAGAAAAGCTTGAGTCTCCCATAATACACTTATTAACAGTGTAGGCATTGCTTGGATTGCTGGGGGTGACTCCCCCCCTTTTTTACTGTTATTTTTCCTGCAATTTCCTTACTTCCTGTTTAAAATTGGCAACCTCACAAAGAATAATTAAAGGCTGCCCACCATGAAATTCTAAAATATTTAAAGAAGAAACAATAGTTTTCTGTCATAAGTTTATTCAGAAGCTGTCATATCATCACAATTTAATGACATTTCAAGTAAAAACTGAAATAGATAAAAGACACCATTATTATCAAGTATTATTTGTGTTAGGAATTCAACGATTAGAAGGGACTCCAGTGTTTATAAGTTGCAAGTTTTTCCTATCTGTAAACTTTGTTTCCCCGATTAACATGTAACAATAGCAAGAAAGTTTAGAGTCAGGGGAAAGGGGGCATTTGTGAACATATTACAGATTTAAACCCTGGATGAGAGAATTCAAGACATATACTGTCATTAACCCTCTCTCACGGGAAGCATGCCATGCCAAGAGCTCAGGTCCAAAGCCACATAACACAGATGGAGCATCTGAGGTTTAAGCCTAGGAAAGTGAAGGATGCTATTCTGTTGCTCTGGCACAGCAAAGTACTGCAGTCTCAGGGGGGAATGGGTAGAAGGCACAGCCAAATACCACTTCAATATTAAGGGTGCAGAGAGCATGGTAGTGAGCAATGTGCTTGCAGGTTTTTTTCCTTAAAGAATCAAATCAATATACTTGCTACATTCTTTTGTCTCCTGGAAATCAGTTAAAATAGGATCAAAACAACCACTTCCAGTGAAAATGATATTTATTTATTTATTTATTTATTTATTTATTTATTTATGGTTTTGAGACAGGGTTTCTCTGTATAGCCCTGGCTATCCTGGAATTCACTCTGTAGACCAGGCTGGCCTTGAACTCAGAAATCCACCTGCTTCTGCCTCCCAAGTGCTGGGATTAAAGGCATGTGCCCGGAGAAAATGAGTTTTAAAGTAACTGTGTTTAAGGACAAAAAATAGTTGTGGAATCAAACAAGTCTGCTTCCTTTAAATTGAACCTGGTGAGCTAAAACATTTATTTTAGCAACTCTAGAATGTGTTCAAATCTGTAACCACACACACACACACATATGCACACACACACACACATACGCACACACACAAACACACGCACACACACAAAAACACACACACAAACACACACACATATGCACACACACACAAACACA
>JADRCH010000009.1:10571022-10586910 GCA_019843965.1 Rhynchomys soricoides | reverse complement strand
CACACAAACACACACACATATGCACACACACACAAACACACACATACGCACACACACGCACACGCACACACACACACAAACACACACACACATACGCACACACACGTATGTGTGCTTGTGAATGTATACATTATAGCATACATACATATGAGTGGTGGTGACGTGCTCTCTGAGGACCGGTTTTATCTGGAATAATTATCAAAACACTTTGAGCTAAGAGGGCAAGCAATGTAAAAGACCGAGCAATATTAATGTAATTTTTTTTTTTTTTTGCTAAAAATAATGAACTGGCCTTTTAAACATTCAGGTAGCAACTATGACATTTACTTTTTCTAGCAAAGGGGCTGATATCTTTGAAATTAAATTCCACAAGGTATATCTGTGTTCCTTCCCTGAACCAAGAAAGTATTTGCTTTTGCTCCTCTTTATTAATAAACCATAAATTTGGATGGCAATTTCCTTTGTACAAACTCCATCCTATTTTCTGGATTTAATATTAAGTAGAATGATGAAGCCAGCACTGGCAGACAGGACGACCCAGCATGCCTTTGAGCCACCCAGCGAGGTCCTGCCTTCGTTAATGGCTCATCGGAAGGAGTTTTCATACATGCTGAACTGAAACATGGCCTCTCTTCGTTCTCACATTTGTGGAGTAAACAGGCATTTATCCATCCATTCCCAGAGTGGTGGAGATCACAGCTCTACAGCTTAGCTGTCCGCAGTATTAGCTTGTGCCACAGAGGCTTCTCCTAGCCGCTGCTGCCATCTGCTGCTCTTGCTGTAGATAGCTACATTTTAGAAAAAGCAGTGCACAAGGCCCCAGTCAAGATGATGCAGAAAGCAAGCATCATCAGTAAGTAGTTTCGGAGACCCTGAGTAATAAAAACAAGAATGGTTGCACTGAATAAAACTTGAATCAAATTTAAATTTACATGTATATTTTAAAAAGACTATCACAGATCTTTACTGCATCATACGCTCTGGCTATTGGTATGCTGGCCTGACTCAGTCTCTCTCTCTCTCTCTCTCTTTCTCTCTCTCTCTCTCTCTCTCTCGTCTTTCTGTCTCTCATTCTCTCTCTCTCTTCCTTCTTTTTTGTCCTCTCCTGGCATTCAATGAATCTCCTAAGAACACCTGCAAGAGTCTTACTAATTCATCCACTGAATAAACATATGTGAGCACCCTCAATGCACACCCTGGGAAACAAAGTAAAGGAACATTACAGATGAAGACAGGTGAGGGTGTTTAACAAGCAACCACCATGTTGTTTGTGCATGTATTCCTGGACTCTTCATGGAGCTGGCTTGGAGAGTAGAGCTGGGCTTCCAACCTTCAGGTGTGGCCCAAGAAAGTGGGGGAAGCGAACTGAGACTCCTAGGGGAAACAACTTTATGTGCAAAGGCTATTGTTCTTAGGAAATATGGCTGTTTCAGGGGTGGTTTCTGTACGCCTGGAACATGAAGGTGAATGTGGAGAAATTTGAAAGAATGGCCCCCATGGGCCCATAGGGAGTGACACTAGTAGGAAGTGTGGCCTTGCTGGAGTAGGCGTGGCTTCATTGGGGGATGTGTGTCCCTGTGGGCGGGTCTTGAGGTTTCAGATGCTCAAGCCACTCACAGTGTGGTGGTCTCTTTCCTGCTGCCTGTAGATCCAGGTGTAGAACTCTCAGCTCCTCCCCAGCACCATGTCTGCCTGTATGCCACCATACTTCTCACTGTGCTGATAATGGACTAAGCCTCTGAACTATGAGGCAGCCAAGTTAGCTGTTTTCCTTTGCTGTGGTCATGTTGTCCCTTCACAGCAATAAAATCCTAACTAAGACAGTCGGGATGGGACCTGCTGAGTATTCGGGAGCCTATAGGTCCTACTTTGTCAATCAATAAGAAGGTATTCAAGGAACAGGAAGATGTAGGTGTTGAAATTTTAGATTTGCATTCTGGAAAGTCTACACTTTTTTTTGAGGATGTGAATCAGATAGGAGAGACCAGAATGAATGTAAGGAGACCAAGGAGGCAACCCTAGTCTTCAAGAAAGAAGATGGAACACCAATGTTAAGATGGAGATGTGTCTTTAGAAACGATGAGACGCGTGAGGAAGATTAGCTTCTGCTGCTATGTATGGGCACTCAGGTTAAAGGTGGAAGATATGGATAGCCTCATCCTGATGCAGCTCAGTCACCGTCTGAGTCTCAAAGGAATACCTTCCCGCAGTAAGCAGGAATATTTCATTTCCACGAGATCTATCTTTAGGGATACACATAGATCGATTTCAATGGCTCCCTCCTGAGATGATTAAACCCTCAAGCACTGAGAAACAACAATCTTCTGTCCCCGAGCATCTTTCCAGTCAATATCTTAGCCCCTTCAGCCATTTTTCACATAGAATGGTTCCCAGCACCCTTTGTCTTGGCTGTTCTTTCTGAATGATGGCTAGTAGATACTCACTCACACCTTTGTACAGGTAGACTCTGAACACTGTAAGGCAAGATCTGTACACTCCAAAACCAGAAAAATGCCTCACTAACTCTAGATACGAATTCCACCTTAGTGGCCTTGCCATCTAGGCTAGGCTGGGTAGTCAGGGAGTCTCAGGGACTCTCCTTTCTTTGCCTCTCCAGTTCTTGGATTACAAGTGTGTACCTCCACACCTTGACTTTTATTTTAGTCTGGATTTTGAACTCAGGTCCCCATGCTTCATGTTAAGCATTTTGCCAACAGAACTGGTCTCCCTTCCTAAGTTGTAGATCATCTAATACAGACATCATAGAATGCTACTGTTGGCCATTTTCGTAGAAGTGATATGGTTTAATTGTAGTCATGTAGTGAGCACACAGGGATTCTGAGAGGTCCATTGGGGTGGGAGAGCTAAGAATATAGAATACAGCCTTCCTCACATCTGCAGGGAAAGTGCAGGTGGGACCCTCCAAAGCACTGATTAAATCAGCTCACCCAGACAGATAACCTAAAATTACTTAAGAGAGGGGCAACGTGGAGGAAGACTGGAGATGGGATGCTGTGTCTCTGGAGAGAACTGACCGACTTACTGTGAAGAGTGAATTGGTGAAGACTGGGTGCTGCTTATGGGTGATGTTCAGAAGAGCTGAGAGCTGCATTTCTGAGCATCTCCCCCCAGGAATGTCTGGCCAATGAAGTATGAGTAAAACCTAGTGGTGGGTGGATCATGTAAGATTTAAAGTGGAGGGAAGGGTTCCTTCTTTACTGCCCTTTGGCCAGGTCTGCTGAGAGGGAGACCAGGAAGGAGTGCCTAGTGTGGTTGCCCCATGAATCAGAGTCCAGCAGAAGAGGCCAGATTGACAATTGTACACGAGGCTAGCTCTCCTAACCACACAGCAGGACTCCTTATGCACACTGAGATTTTCTATCCTCATTCATCATTTTTTCCTGACAGTTCCTTAGGGGTATTGGGCTTCAGTTCAATTCACAGAGCAGAGGTAAATTTGTGCAGCAAACCCAGACACAACAGAAACAGTACCCAGAAGGGAGAGGGTGTGGACTCTGTTAAGGGTCTGTGCTTTTAAATTCATAGAATCTTATCAGGATTAGTCACACTTGGGGCTGGAGAGATGGTTCAGTGGTTAACAGGGCTTGCTGCTCTTCCAGAGGATTGGAGTTCAGTTCCCAGTATACCCACATGGGGCAGCTTACAACTGCCTGAGCTCTAGCTCCAGGGGATCTGGCACCCTCTACTGGTCTCTGCATGCACTTGCTTTCATATGAACATACCCACATACTGACACATGCATACATAAATAAATGAAAAAGTAAATTAAAACCTATTTCTAAGAGTTAGTAATTACCTTTAACATGTAATTTAAAGACCTAAATTTTACCTACTCTTTTTGCAATTTAGTACGGAATCATGTTAGAGCACATTAATTTGTCTTTGATCAGAGATTTTGATCTAAGCTAGGTACGTTGTCTGATTTGAGATTGTGTCTAATTCTCGACTAGTGAAGTGCAGCACCCAGAGCTTCCACGTGGGACCTAGCTTTTGTTGCACATGTATGTGAGTCCTACATAGTGCTTTATGTGTCCTAAAATCCTTGTCTTAGCTTTCAGAAGTCTTAACTTAGCTACTAGTACTAGTTCAGAATAGGCACTTAGTAATTTCGTTTAAAGAAGAAATATATTCATGGGCTCTCCAGACAAGCTTGGTTGTTGTGGGTCACCCTGGTGCTGTTTGTATTCTGATTGTTAATTCTGCTTCCTCAAGAGGGGCTGCTGCCCTAACAAGGAGTGGATCACGTATTCAGGTGATTTCTTGTGACCCTTCTCCCCATTTTAACTGGTCAAATAAAGGCTAGAGCCTGTGAATGGGCAGTGGAAGGAAAAGGTGGGCTGGAGGTGTTAGAGAGTGGGGGAGAGAGGGGAGGGAGAGAGGAGGAAGATGGAAGAAGAGCAGGTGGAAGGAAGAAGGAGCAGAACCACATGGCTTGGAGGAGCCACAAGCAGCAAGGGCTCGCATAGCTGGTCAATAGAGCAGTGTAGTAGTAAATCTGCCCAATCTAGGTATGCAGCTTATAAACATTGTAGCCGAGTTGTGTGTTTTTGCAGGAGTTTATTGGGGTTGGATATTTACTGCAACACTTGGTGAAAGGAAGCTGTAAGTTGATACAATTAAATTTAAAATCCGAGCCTTCAGTTATTAAGTGCTGTACGGTTGATTATGGGAACACTTTGCTAAGCCCCATCCTATCTTATAGCAGAAGAATGTGTTCTCATGGGGTCCGCTAACTCTTTGAATTTGAGCGTCTACCTAAAGTTCTTAATTTCCTAGAAGAGACTGAGATTCGGGGACAGCAATCATTTCTTCATCCTTACCTGTATTTCCTTGAAAATGAAGATCCCCCAAAGTGCAGCAATAAGTCCAGGACCCTTGAATTTAAAAAAATAAAAACCTTTAATTTTATTGGATTTTTAAAATATAACTGCACCCTAGAAAAATACAGTAAGCTACAAGCAACACAAATTTTTACTTTTTTGGGGGGGGGGTTTATAATCTAAACCATAGTTCCACATTGATCCAAGAATCAAAGTAACATCCTTAAATAAGACCGATTTCTTTTCTTTTTTCCTTTTCTTTTTCTTTTCCTGTTTTTGTCTTCATGCTCATTATTGCTATTATTTTGATGATGCTATAATAGCTCATCACATTTAACAACTTTCTTTAATGCCATATGCTTATGATAAACTATTTTAGTCAGACCTTGTAGTGTGAGTACCTGGGAAGCTACCCTGGCTAGCCTGAGTGTAAAGACTGAGTGTAAAGCCAGCCTGGCTAGCTTAGCAAACTGTCTAAAAGGTAGAGTAATATTGGAAAGCAGAGGGTCTGTATACACATCAGTGGTACACTGCTTCCCTCGTGAGTGGGAAATCCTGGTTTTAAACCTAAATACAAAACCAAACCAACCAACCAATCCAGATGACAGAAGAGAAACAAATAACTTTCCTCTTTAAAAGTAAACAAATAGCTTGCTTCTCTCTTGGTGTACTTCTCAGACACGTATAAAAAGGTTGATAAATAAAGTGTATGAGTACACTTCTCCTCAGCATCAGCTACTCGATCTCCTACGTGAAGCAAGGGCATCTGTGACAGGCGGTGGCGGCAGCACCAGACCCTCACATATACCAATCACCTCTGTCCCGAAACTCTGTCACCAAACCCAAAGGGACTGTAAAGGTAGCTACGCATAAAACTAAAACCATGTAAGTAAGCAGCGACGGGAGCTCCTGGAGGCAAGGACAAGAGTGAAAAAAGTATACAAAATGGGAAATGAGAAGAAACAACAAAAAGGGGCACATTTCTACAATTTGAAAATGTGAAGCCCCTCAGATCTGGTATGAGTGCTTTTCTTCAGCAAGGAAAACAGCAGAGTTGGCTGACAGAGGAGAGCAGAATTTTAATGACTCCTCCTCAAGCCCTGCAGCGACTCTGGAAGAGCTTCAATAAACAATTCCACAATGTTCTCTCTCCCGGCACTACTCCCACTGTCTACAGGGCTGGCCCAATAAAGTTTGATTCCCCTGCTTCTAGCATGTAAGGGAAGCAATAAAAATGCCTTGTTCTCCATTTGTCACCATCTGCGAAGTCAGCATCAAAGGGGCCAGAGAGATAGGTCAAAGGAACCCCCTTCATCAGATTTGCAAAGTGCTGATCCCAGGAATCCAACTCAAATGGGAAGCACTCCCTTGTAAGGGCGGGCGGAAACATCCGATATTACCCTAGTTGCTCAGGAATCTTTATCCTCTTTATTCTGAAAATGCATTTCCCTCCAGAGAAGAAAGGACCATAGGGCGCCTGGTCTCTGAGGCTTCCTACCTGATGGCTTGTACTCCTTTAGCCATGCTCTGAGCATTGCTGTGAAGATGTATGTGCTAAGGGAATGTACAGCACAGGCAAAGGAGAGCCGTGGAGACAGAGAGACCGTTTCACAGCAGCTGCAACCTCTTGGGATGCTTGAACTGTGTATTTTCCTTTTGTAAAATAATACACGCTATCATCTAAGTCAGCCTTTGAAAGGGAAGGGGGGTTTGGTATTGTCTTGGGAAGCCAAACTTAAAGTGCTTAGCATGGTGCTTGGTACATACTAATAATGGAAAAGAAACAAAACCTTCTGCATGATTTATTTAGTTTTAGAATTACCAGGGCAGAAAGGAAACAGAGTGGGGGGGGCTCACACACTGGGAAATGGGGTCTTCCTTCCCCTTCCTCACTCTCCTTCTTCCTTTCATAAAGACTTTGGATCTAATAAAATAATTTATTGAGACTTGCAGAGTTAGGCATTTCCTCTTCATGGCAACATGCCGGCTGTTTAAACAAACAAACACTCCACTTAGATTTTATTCGAATTTAGTTTTGTCTGTAGGTTATTTAATGAATATAGAACAATCCAAAGAACGCTGTGTGAGTCAGGCTTGCTGAGACATGATTGTGATTTCTAACATTCTGGAGGCTAATGCAGGAGGATTTTAAATTTGAGACCAGCTTGGGCTACAAAGACACCATCTTGCAAACAACAAAATACTGTTTGAAACCCACATCAAACTTTTATGAAATCTGTTTTAGACTAGTCAAGGTTTAAATTTTTAGGTTTACACAGGTGCGTTACTAAAATGATTTAAAGAAGGAATGTCTGTGATGATTATTTAGGAATCAGGAGAATAACTGGTCAGAAGAGAGGAACACTGGGGTGGAGGCTCAACAGGTAAGGGCCCTGGTTACTCTTGCTGAGGACCCAAGCTCTGTTTCCAATGTCTATGTTGTGTGGCTCACAACTGCTTGTAACTACAGTTCTAGGGGGATCGGTACTCAGGTACACATGCCCACACACAGGCACACATGCATAAACATAATTAAAAATAATAACGATAAGATCCTTAAAGAAAATGTATATATATATATATATATATATATATATATATATTCACACATACACACCATATATATATATACAATATATCTAACTTATATATATATACACAGAGTTCTGTGATTCAGGCAGCACTCTTGCTGGTGCTTCAACTTCTTCATCTTCAAAGTGGGAATGACTTTAGCATTACTTATGTTATGTCAAAATAAGCATTTTGGTTTTTGCTGTTACCTATGTTTCACATAATTAAGCCCTCCAAACCCACGGACGCAGACAGCGGTCCCTATGATTGATGTCATAATTTCTGACAACTTCCTCAACCCAGGGACACATAGTGAGTGCCAAGAGGAGTTTGAAGAACTTTTTGTCTCACATTATATTTATACAGTGTCACACAAATGAGCCCAAGAGAGTCACGAGTAGAAAACTACAGTGTATCCCAGATGTCATTAGGTGAGATGACCAAAGGAAACACTTCGGGGTATAGAAGATTGGGTGTTTGCAAGCCTGTTGAAAAGGTTATAAACGTTTGCTGCCTTAGTAACCACGCACATGTCGACTCGAGAGTGACAGCTTGTCTATTTTTAGTGTAAAAACAACCCAGGAAACTGGCCACTTACAGCAGTGATGATCGGGAAGCTGATCACAGCACTTAGTGAGTGGTTGGCTATGAACCAGCAGCAGGTGGCGATGGCCCACAACACCCCTGACAGGAAGCCTGGAACACAAGGGAGCATATGTGGGAGGCATGTGGTCCTCTGCTGAGGACCTCCTACACCTCCCACACCAGGGACTGTGAAAGCATTATTATAAGCAACGCTGGCCCCTCTGGAGTTTTGAGCTATGCTTTGTGGTCACTTTAGAGGGCGAGTGATTCCTCTCCTCCAGGTTGCTGTGAGAAAGATGATGAGTTATTCCCTTTGTGTTTATTAAAGAGGAGCTGAGGGTAGGGACTGAGGAAGGGAGAGGAACCTAGAGAGTACCAGATCTGACACACCCTGCAGAGTGAGGTTGGGACTGGTACTGAACTGGAGGAAGACAGAAGCCCATCCTTTAAGTGAAAACCCTAGCTAAGTAATCTGCAATTCGCTAGCAGGTGGTCAATAAATACTCTACTGCTGCCTATCAACCAGACACTCAAAAGAATCAGATGCTTTATTTCATGTAAAACCATTTACTTGTGGATATACGCTCCATATTGAATTATGCTGAACTCTTTAACGAGAAACTACTATTATAGCAGTCAATGACTAAAGGATTATGACCCAAAAACATACTTTCTATTAACGCTCCAGGATTTTTTTCTTTTGAATTTTTTGGATAAACTACTTTTCTAAGTGACTTCAGACTCTTATCTATTGATACTTCTTTTATGTAAATACAGGCACAAGGAGCTGGCTTGTAACAGTAATCTTAAAATGGTAGAAAAAAATAGTAAAGACTGAGGACCTTACTAGAAGAGCCTTTAGGTTCTATACTAACATAACATCTTGTATATAGTTTCTTGTTTACTTTTTTCAGTGCTTCATATTTTATGGTGAACTGAGCCAGGACACTTAAAGAGAACTAACACTCTCTCTCTCTCTCTCTCTCTCTCTCTTCCTCCTTCCCTCCCTCCCTCCCTCTCTCCCCCCCCCTCCTAGATCTTCTCTTTCTTTCTCCCTCCTTCCCTGCTTTCTAATGATTATTCAAATTCACTTAGTGGGACTGGCACTTACACAGAATAATAAGATTTTGTAGTTACTCTTCTTTCTTACCTGGTAAGACTCCCTCTGGATACAGCTTTGGCCTACTTTTCATGACTACACAATAGGCCACAAAGTAGACTGTACTGGTAAGAAAGATGCCACTGGAGTGTGCGAAAACGTAGTCTAGATCTGCAAACGTGGATGACGAAATGCAAACACCATTTAAGCCACTTCAGCAGATTTTAATTCCTGAACATAGAACAAACTCACGGAGACTAACCTTAAATGTGCAGGACCATTCATTATACCTAATTATTCCAAATATCCAATGCATTGTTTGTTTCAAATTTTAATAAATGTATTTAAGATCTAGAAACGGTAAGCAAGTTCAGCGAGAGTCTATCAGGCTGCTTTCTCTATAACCCTGGAAATCTCAGTAAGACAGTGAGTAGTATCCGACTACGATGTCAAGCTGCCTTTTAAGACAGGACTGAAACCATCCAGTGGAAAAAACAATCTTCAACAATCTTCAACAAATGGTGCTGTATCAACTGGCGGTCTACATGTAGAAGATTGCAAATTGATCCATTCCTATCTCCCAGTACAAAGCTCAAGTCCAAGTGGATCAAGGACCTTCACATAAAACCAGATACACTGATCTAATAGAAGAGAAAGTGGGGAAGAGTCTCAAACACTTGGGCACAGGGGAAGTGTTCTTGAACAGAACACCAATGGCTTGTGCTCTAAGATCAAGAATCAACAGGTGGGACCTCATAAAATTACAAAGCTTCTGTAATCAAAGGACACAGTAAATAGGACAAAACGGCAACCTACAGATTGGGAAAAGATCTTTACCAATCCTACATCCGATAGAGGGCTAATATCCAATGTATACAAAGAACTCAAGAACCTAGACTCCAGAGATCCGAATAACCCTATCAAAAAATGGGGAAGAGAGCTAAACAGAGAATTCTCAACTGAGGAAACTCGAATGGCCGAGAAGCACCTAAAGAAATGTTCAACATCCTTAGTCATCAGGGAAATGCAAATCAAAATAACCCTGAGATTCCACCTCACACCAGTCAGAATGGCTAAGACCAAAAACTCAGGTGACAGCAGATGTTGGTGAGGATGTGGAGAAAGAGGAACACTCCTCCATTGCTGGTGGGAATGCAAGTTGATACAACCTCTCTGGAAATCAGTTTGGCGGATCCTCAGAAAAATGAACATAATACTACCTGAGGACCCAGCTATTCCACTCCTGGGCATATACCCAGAAGATGTTCCAACATGTAATAAAGACACATGTTCCACTATGTTCATAGCAGCCATATTTATAATAGCCAGAAGCTGGAAACAACCCAGATGTCCCTCCACAGAGGAATGGATACAGAAAAATGTGGTACATTTACACAATGGAATACTACTCAGCTATTAAAAACAATGACTTCATGAAATTCGCAGACAAATGGATGGATCTTGAAAATATCATCCTGAGCGAGGTAACACAGTCACAAAAGAATGAACATGGTATGTATTCACTGATAAATGGTTATTAGCCCAAAAGTTTGAAATACCCAAGAGTCACTTCGCAGCAACAGTAGGGCTGAGTGTGAGGTCCCAGATGGAGGACTTGGAGAAAGGACTGAAGGAGCTTAGGGAGTTTGCATCCCCAGGGAGGCAGCAACAGTAGCAACTGGCCTGACCCCCTGATACTCCTGGAGACTGATCCACCAACCAGAGAATACACATGGAGGGATCCATGGTGCTGGCCACAAATTCGGCAGAGGAGGGCCTTGTTATCCATCAGGGGGAGGAGAGGCCCTTGGGCCTGCGGGTGTTTGAGGCCCCAGTATAGGAGAATACCAAGGAGGGAAGATGAGAGTGGGTGGGTGGGTTGGAGAATACCCCCATAGTGGCAGGAGGAGGGGGGAGGAAATGGGGAGGTTCTGAAGGGGAGATCTGGAAAGGGGGAAACATTTGAAATGTAAATAAAATATGAAAAAAAAAAAAGACAGGACAGAAGGAGCTGAGGGAGTTTGCAGCCCCATAGGGGGAGCAACAGTGGCAACTGGCCTGGCCTCCCAGAGATCCCAGGGACTGGATCACCAACCAAAGAATACACATGGAGGGACCCAGGGCTTCAGCTGCATATGTGACAAAGGAGGGCCTTGTTGCACATCGGTGGGAGGAGAGGCCCTTGGGCCTGAGGGGGGTCAATGTCCCAGTGTAGGGGAATGCCAGGGCAAGCAGGCAGGAATGGGTGGTTGGGTGGGGGAGCACTCTCATAGAGGCAGGGGGGAGGGAGGATAGGATAGGGGGTTTCCAAAGGGGAGACCTGGAAAGGGGAGAACACTTGAAATGTAAATAAAGAAAATACCCAATTAAAAAAAAGAAAAAAGAAAGAAAGAATAGGTATCCAGCCCTATTTTTATTATGGACCTCAGCAACTGTGGTAAATCTTAATGTAGACCAGAGAGAACGTGGATTAAAAATGGGCACTTGTGTGCTGCCAAACTCCAAGGTCTATGGATCCACTCAGAGATCAGCCCTTCTGTTGCAGATGACATCTGAGCTGGAGGTCATAAAGTGTTGGAAGTTATTCCAAAGATAGCTTTGTCTAACTGTTGACAACAAACTAGCTGCAAGGCGGGGAAGGGTAAGTGACACAAGGTGACGGCCCATCCTGGGAACCCTAATAGCACTGACAGCCTGAGCAGATGGCACCGTGCCACCCAGATGGGTGCACTGCAGGAGCTTGGCTAGGAAATCCACCTGGAGTCAACGCTTCTCTCATCCACAGTTTTGACAAGGATGAGGGGTGTGCTGGTAGATTAAGACTTGAACAGCATGCCTATCTCTTCTTCTAAACATCGTAGATCATAGAAATGAAATCTACCCATCTATCCACAGAAGGATGTCATAACAGTTCTGTAGAAGCACAGACCACAAAGGCAAGTCCTTCCTCACTGACATGGGACTTAGAAACCTGCCTCATATTGCTCTGATTTAATAGTTTTCAGCTGTGAAATGGTAATAGCAATGGTGTCAGTTGCATTAGGGGCTAACCAGTTGGTTTCTGCAGAAGACCTTACAACAGAGCACATGGTACAGATGTGCTGTTAAACAAAACAGAGTAATGCCCGCTGAGGATTATTGTTTAACAAAGTGGAATAAAGTTTGCTCCCATCAGACTTTGTCATACAGTTAGAGTTGTAAGAACAACACCTAAGAATTCATTGTCTATTGATAGTAAAAGACAGCTGAGGGCACTGTTTATTATGTCCCTGGACCAGGAGGGGTTTTCTTCCTCGACAGTCAAGAACTTGTTTTCCTCTGAGTTCACTGACTTCTGAGACTGAATTGATTTCCCCTGTGGCCACAAGAACTCTGAGAGCCAAATTCCTGGCTTATTTCAAGCAAGTGTACAAGTGCTCCACAAAGATGTCAAACTCACTTTTGGCTCTGTTTTTTCCTATGTTTTGTTTTTTCTCCTTCCTTTGATTATGTTTTCCTTTAGTTATTATCTTTTAAAAAGAAAATAAATGTAAAACGAATTTACATAAAACCTTAAAATAAAGGAGGCCAGTAGAAAGTTCTAGTGCTGCTCATGGAACCAAGTACAGAAAGGAGGAAAAACACCAGCATCCTCAAGATCATCAGTCAAGTTCAAACCTCAACAATAACTCATGTTCTCCCTGTGAGGACTTAACTGGCCTTGAGCTTGTGACTTTCCTGTCTTATCTGCTTCTTAGGAGTTCTACATTTCAAATTTCTCTCTTATCTAGTTGACAAATCGCACTGATTTTTCTACATCACATAACTCAGAAGTTCACTTTCTCCTTCTTGCTTCTTTGAGTATGCCGTGCTTCCATGGAGTTACGAGACCCCTTGCATCCTCTCATCTCCCTTTCAGCTTGCCCAGAGTTGCTGCCCAGAATGTTCAGTTTGCTTCTGAAATACTGATTTTAGAACTGGAAGCATTATGCCGACCCTTTCAGATGGACCACTTTGTCCTTGAAAAAGAATATCCTCTGGCTGAACAGGTTTATACTTTGACATTTACTTTACTTAAGAACACTATGTGCTATACTTTAGCTTTTGAAAAGCACAGAATACATGTCTTCCCAGAGGTCATGATATTAGACACTAATGACTCTTCATAATCCCTGAATCTCAGTGGAAAGCTGGGAACTCCGTGCTGAGATAGCAGCAGTGGAAGTGAATCCTGACTATAGTTAATTCCATTTGTATATTACAGATCCCAGGAAAGCATTTCAATGTCCACTGCTACCTTTATTCTTGTGCCTTCTACTTCACCACTTACAAATGAAAAGGCAAGTGCACCCAGCAGTCCCAGCTTGATCACAGCTCTCGTTTCTATTAATAGAATATCAGTAGGAAAGGTCTCCACTCACCATACTGACTAGCGCCTGAGTAGATGCTGCCGTTCCTTTTGCTATGATCCTTGATGTAAATGATTGGCACAAATGTAGATCCATAGAGTATTCCAGATACTACCGCAAGGCTGCAGCCCCTTAAGAAACAAAAATGAAAATCACTGTGTATCTTGGCCAAAGGAAATGTTTCCAACATGCAAATGGAATCACAAGTAAGGTTTTCTTCAATTTTAAGCAGTTTAGCAGGAGCCAGGCCTTTGACTTGGCCTCTGTGAGTCATGAAGAGAGAAGTGTAGCATCAGTCATCTACTGTAGCGTGGTGGAAGGACATGACATGCAGAGGGATTAAGAGACCATTACTACAAATGGTCACTATGCACGAGCTGACAGGATTGCTGCTGAGGGTCATATGCCATACACATAAACTTATTTATGAGGCATTTGTGGGTGGACATTATGTCTCAGGTTCCCCTCAGACACATGTTCCAGGATCCTCATGGAACCAGGACCAACTATGGACAAATGCGTTTTTTGTTTAGAAAGAGACAGAATTGATTAAGGTCGTGTCAAGAAGTATTCATTGACTCTAAGAATCTGAATATTTTAGGTAAAAAAAATTTCTTTATGAGAAGAAGTAATGTTTTATTTCAAGCACTGCTAACTCCTTGGTCTTGGGCCCTGCACACATAGGATGGGGGAACTGGCGTTTGTGAGGGGGTTGAGGGAGATGATGGGTGTTTTACCACAGTCCCTCTATCTTCATGCAAACAAGGACTTAAAAGAGGGAAGCCCGTCTAGACCAGACAGACCCCCGTCTTCAAAGCCTGGTGCCACAGCCCTGTAATCTCAGACAGAGGAGGAGTTTATGTTTGAAGCAGTATGGAATACATACCAAGATTCTGTTGAAAAACAAACAAACAAAAAACCAAAACCGTAAAATAAATTAAAAATTCCCCTAAGCCTAAAAACAAATTCCTTGTCAATTTTAATAATTTTATTTAAGTATGTTTAAAGGACACGAGAATCCAGAACTCTGTACATGCTGGCATTCCCTGTACATGGCAGGCCTCTGGCTTGAATGAAGACAAGACTCCATGGCTCCAGACACATAGCCATGAAAAGATAATTAGAATTTCTTCTTTTTGTTGTTGTTGTTTTTTTTTTTGATTGGTTGGGTTATTTCTTTTGCTTTTTGGGGGTTTTTTTGTTTTGTTTTTCTGAGACAGGGTTTCTCAGTGTAGCCTGGCTGTCCTGGAACTTACTCTGTAGACCAGGCTGGCCTTGAACTCAGAAATCCGCCTGCCTCTGCCTCCCAAGTGCTGGGATTAAAGGCGTGTGCCACCACTGCCCGGCTAGAATTTCTTTTTAGGTGGTACTTGGGATGGATCCCCGGGTCTTAAACACTAGGTGAGTGCTTTAAGCTACATCCGTTGTGTTATATCTCCTGCTAAATCTTCCCCTTCACAAATGTTCTGTTAATGAAAGTCATGCTTTGTGAGAAAATATATGAAAATATTTTCAAACATATTTTTAGGAGACTAGTTCATCCTGAATGCAAAAATAGTAATATAGTTTTTCTTTTGCAGCTTGATTAATTTTTGTCTTTTTGACTAAATTCACTTAATTTAGTCAAACATTTATTCTGTGGCTTCTTTCCCATAAAGGCAACTTATCTACTGCCTTTAGGTTGGGGTTGTACAGCTCAGTGACAGTGTTTGGCTGGCATGCCTGAAACAAAACAAGTTAACTACTTCAATGTCCTGGGTCTGAAGAAGTTAGCACAGCCATAAAGTTCAGACAACCTTGATTGGTAAAGGAAATCTGTGTACTGTAGCGTGTTTTAAATGGTTTGGCTCTCCAGGAAAAAAGAAAAAACAAGCAAAAAGCAAATCACTAAACTCCCATTCCCTAAAGTGAGATGGGCTGCTTTAAGGCATCTCTGAAGTGCTTATGATGGAGACATGGGGTTAGGATCTACACAGGGACACAATGTTCTATTGTATTTGACAACAGATACCTGGGATCATAAATCAGTCACACGGGAAAGAAGGGCGGCAGCCCTCGGCTGATCAAACGGAGCGCACTATTTAATTAGACTGAATACGCAAAACCTGGTCATTGTACGACCGCTATACTTCTGGTACTAAAGTCCGACAAAATGCAGTTACTCTTGTCACTGGCTAACTGGTCAGATACTGTATGCCTCAAGGCTTCTTCTGTACCTAAATCTCAGCAGAGTGTAAAGAACCCTGTCCCCCAGGAGGTGGGAGTGCAAGTTTTCACGATCATTTTCTTCCTGGGATCAGATGAATTTCACCACATCTCTCTGGACCCTCTGTTTTAGAAAACACGAAACACAACAGGAGAGAGAGAGAGAGAGAGAGAGAGAGAGAGAGAGAGAGAGAGAGAG
>JADRCH010000009.1:10517490-10571012 GCA_019843965.1 Rhynchomys soricoides | reverse complement strand
AGAGAGAGAGAGAGAGAGAGAGAGAGAGAGAGAGAGAGAGAGAGAGAAGCTGCCTCGCCTTACACAATGCGGCGGTTCATGGTAGAAAGTCTATCCACCCAGGAGGAATCTGTACTCTGGTCTTCAGTTCTGTTGATCACCTGTGGAAGTCATCAGAGAAACCCAAATACAAAGACCTTCAGCAGACAATTTCCGTGCCACGCAAAGACTTCCAGGGTTTCCTGCCCTCTCAAATATGCATCAACACAAGTACAAGTCACCTACTAGCTCTGGGAGTTCAGTGCTCCTGTTCTGACTCCACCCCTCCAGTTTTCAACTTAAACATTTCCCACAGATTAATGTGTAGCTATTTGATAAATTTATATTTCATGGTTCACTAGTGTATTTTAATAAACTGTAAAGAAATTAGACCCAAGAAAAACTCAGACTTACTACAGTAGAATGCATAAAATCAATAAGCATTTTAATGACTCTTTTCTCTCAATATCATTATTTTAATTTTTTTTATTGAATTAAAATACTTCCAGCCACGTTTCGAAGCTAGTCTGATACTTTTAAGTTGGAGGAAATATGTGAGACAAACTTGAAGAAAATTTAACATTTCTATTGTTGACTGTAATCCTCTGTGCCCTCCGGCTGACCATGTTCTTGGTGTACACAAGGAGCGAGATTGGAATTCACTGTCTCTGCCGAGTCAGGTTTTCCTGAGTCGGTGCTCAGACCTGTACTGGCTTCCTCATCCACTCGCATGCTCATATATCTTTAATCTTGGTTGTTTGTACTCCTCTACCTGGCTTAGAAGATCTAGTAGGCCTACCATGTATTTCTCCCCCCCCCCTTCCCCTTTGTTCAAAGCCTGGTTAACTGCAAGGCATCATCTAGATCCCTGGATAAGAGGGGCAAGAGCTTCCTCTCAGGACCAAATTATCTTTTCTTGAAGCACACAGCCCTTACAGATGCCAAGGAATCAATACCCTTCTCTCTTTTTAGGCCAGTTTAATGAAGGTATTAGCTATCTCAGTCAAAAAGGGGAAGAAAAGGGGAAGGGGAGGGGCAGAATCATGGCACAGTGGGGAAGCTGCCAGGGAGGCAAAGCCAGTGGCTGTAGAGTAGGCTCAGGGTGCCTAGCTGATGGTGAGGATGGCTGGGACTGAAGGACTGGCACTGGGTTCCTGGCAACATGGACTTGCCCTCATGTAAGCTTAGCAATGGGACCCTGGACATCTGGGCAATGTCATGTCTCTTTAAGGTTGGCTCTGTTTAACACTGATTGTCTATTCCAGACAAATTTATATTCTTCATGGTCAAAACAGTGCCTCTTTGTATATTTTCTGTCATTGCCATTAAGTAAAACATGATAAAGATAAAACCAGAAATGAAAAAAAAAAATCCAGTCCACTTTCCACTGCAGTGATCTCACCAAGCATCATTAGCTCCCTCTGCCCATTTTCTCCTTCTGTCTTCCCCTCAGTCTCCTCCCTCCTTTTCCCAAGCTACTCTCTCATCTCTCCACAGGGCTGTGCAAGCCCCCAAAGGATCCTCAATGAAAAACTACAATCATATACCTTATAGAGATCCATTGTCAAAAAAGTCAGCCTCATGGTTGGGAAGGGGCATCACCATGGAAACCTGACCCACTTCTGATAAATATGCTGAACTATTTTTATAGACAAGAGGGATGGGAAATACCACCTTCTCTCAAGTGGGTCAGAGTCATGTTTTGTCTTTACATTCTGGTAGTATGAATAAAATGGTCTCTATAGGCCCACAGGAAGTGGCACTATTAGGTGTGGCCCTGTTGGAATAGATGTGGCTTTGTTGGAGGAAATGTGTCACTGGGGGCAGACTTCATAGTTTCACAAGGCCCAATATTGCTCTGTCTTTCTGCTGCCTGCAGATGTAGAATTCCTGGCTACCTCTCCAGCACCATGTCTGCCTGCATGCTGCCATGCTTCTTGCCATAATAGTAATGGACTAAACTTCTGAATGGTAAGCCATCCCCAATTAAGTGTTTTCTTTTATGCGTTGCGGTGGTCACAGTATCTCTTCACAGCACTAGCAACCCTAAGACACATCCCCATCTTATGTTTCAAGTCAAATCTTCCCACATAACACTCACAGACTCTGTCATCAGTGGTGTGGTGTCCGTGCTGCCTGGGTTATTCGGAATTTCACTTTTGATGAACAAAAACGTGAGTGCACTGCAGGAAAATATATTCCAGTGAGATTTACCGGACATGACTGCTTTGCTTTGTTTTTATATCAAGCTACCTGATTTTTAAGGAAAAACAAAACTTACTATAGAGTCCTGATAACGGAATTACTTCCACACACACCCTGTAGGGGGGCTTGCTGTCTCTTCAACACCCCATTCTCCTTGGTGTTTTTTATCCAGCAGGGTAAAGAACAAACCCAAGAGACTTCCTCTAGGTTGGATAACTTTGACATCACACCACATGAGAATCAAAGAGAACACAACCCTGAAGGAAGCATCCATCATCTATACTGTAATGGCAACTGCCAAAAACTTAACACTATCTCGTTGGACAGCTGGAAGAGATGGCCACTTCTACATGACAGTCACATTTGTGATAAAGGACACTCTTCCTGGAGGAGAAATTAGGAAGGTAATGTCTCCTAACCCATAAGTACCTGTGATCCTAGCACTTGGGAGACCCACAGAGGAGGACCATAATTCATTTCCAGTCTGGGCTTTGCATTCTAGGGCAACATGAGCTGTATAGTGAGATCTTGTCTTCAAAGCAAAATGACAGAAAGAATGAATTTTATGAGATTAAATGCCGCACACATTCTGTGTTGTAAAGGAGGGAACTATGTTAAAGGTGGCTATGTTTTTCTAATTAGAATTCTGCCTTCGGCTTGTCATCTCACATGGATGGATCAGGAAGTAGTGTGGGATTTCAGTAGGGCTGTCCAGCCTGGTCCATAGTTAGACAAAAGGACTGCAGTCCTATGAAAGGCAAAGCTAAAAAAAAGGCCTACAATTCTTCACAATGCAGAATGATCGCACAGGTTGGGGAAAAATCAACATTCCAGAAAAAGAAGGTGAAAGGAGACAGAAACAGAACAGATTCTTGGGTAATCCACAGTACATCACTTTATTTTTTAATAGGAAAGGAAATCTGTCTGGAAGTTGAGGAAAGAGGACAGCAAGTTCAAAGCCATTCTGGACTACCTAGTGAAGATTTAGAGAGGCAAGCAAGCAAGCAGGCAGGAAGCAAGTGAGCAAACAAGCAAGTGAGCAGGCAAGCAGGCAGGCAGACAGGCAGGCAGGCAGGCAAGCAAGTGAGCAAACAAGCAAGTGAGCAGGCAAGCAGGCAGGCAGACAGGCAGGCAGGCAGGCAAGCAAGTGAGCAAACAAGCAAGTGAGCAGGCAAGCAGGCAGGCAAGCAGGCAGGCAGGCAGGCAGGCAGGCAGGCAGGCAGGCGGGCAGGCCAGCAGGCCGGCAGGCCGGCAGGCAAGCAAATCAGTCCTCTGCTGATTCAAAGCCCTCGAGTGGTTCCTGTTGTATAAACAAGTGGAGTGGTATATGTCATACAGGGGAAATGTAAAACTCGAAATTGTCTCACCAGTCCTTTAAAGACTGGACATGATCGTTTAATTATGAAGAGAAAAGTAGCACCTGAGCTGGAGAGATGGTCCAATGGGCAAAGAACGTGCTGTGCAAGAATGAGGACCTGAGTTTGAATCCTCAGAACTGATGTGAGAGGGGACACATGCAATGAGAGACTACGGGGTCCTAACGCTCCTGCAGAAGGATGGGACACTGGGACAGGAAAGTGCCTGGGACCCTGCAGGCAAATTGGCCTGGTGTATGCAGCATTGATGAAGGCCGATCTCAAAAGAGACTGAAGTCAAGGATCAAGCTGAGGTTGTCCTCTGACCTCCATACACGTGCCGTGACACCTGTGCACTCAAATTCATACAGGGGTAACTGTGTGGGCACACACAGACACAGGGGCACACAGGGACATCACCCCTACACACAGAGACATACATATAGGCATGCACACACACAGAGAGACACACAGACACAGGCATGCACAGGGACATCACCCCTACCACACAGAGACATAGAAGCATGCACACACACACACACACACACACAGAGAGAGAGAGAGAGAGAGAGAGAGAGAGAGAGAACAAAGCCACTCTGTAACCAATGAAACTATATTTTGTTTCCTCATACTACCACGAGCTCTAAATTCACTCAGCCAATGCCCTTCAAAACGAGCCTATTAAATCCATTAAGTTAAACTAATTAAATAACAGATTGGTGCAGTTCCACCCAGGAAAGCAATAGAGATGGGGTTAGAATACCTCACAGGAAGAGATCCCTGCATCCTCCTGCTGCAGATCCAACTCTTAACAGAGCTGCAGAGTCCCTCCAGTTAATTGCCTAATTTAACATTGTGTTGAGACACCAACAAAGGTCCCAAGGGGCAACTATGAATGAATATGATAGTACAGGTATTTGGGATCTACGTGTCCCTAAAAGGCTGTGTCAAATGTTTGGTGACTGGTCTACTTGTTGTGGGGAGGCGGTCAGCCTTTCAGAGATGGAGCTTAATAAGAAGTTCAGTGTTAGGGATAGGTCTTTAAAGGGGTGCATTGAGGTTTCCTGTCTTTCACTCCTGCCGCCCTGTGGTAGATAGCTTGCTCTGCTCCTCTGTACACTGTGGTCCTATCAGGCAACTTATTCACAGCCCCAATCATGGGGCTGATTTGTTATAGCCTTTTTCACTGACGTTGATGATCTCGAGTGTTTACTACAGAACAGGTAGTGAATGCTGATGGAAGCTACCTTACATGTGGAGCCTAAGCCATGTGTCTAGGTACACAAAGCTCTCAAAACATTTACTTTTCAAATCATCCTAAGGATATCTTAAGGATGCAAAAACCAAGGACTTGAGAAGAGATCTGGGCAAGGTCACCTGGGTAGAAGTGTCAGAGTATGAGAAACTAACTGATATGTACTTTTAGGGAAAATTTTTGTGTTTTAAAAGAAGAAATTTGGAGGAGAAAGGTGCTTAATATACTGGATAGACCAACATTAAATTATTACCATTAAGTTAAAACTAGACATACTAAATTAGAACTTTACAATGCGAAGAAATTGTCTTAGAACTACTGAAAGCTAGAATTCCGTGTGAACTGTATAGAACACATAAAACTGCCTCTAACCAAATGTGTCAAGAATTTACAGTTTTAGAATAAGCTTTGCTATTCATCCCCAATTGTCTAGGGACTGCTCTCCAAGGCAACATTTCAATGACAAAGAGATTGTTCCTGAACGTAGCTGGGGAAAAACATCATCACTGGAGGAAGGAAGATATACTGTTCTTTCCCAGAAGACTGAAAAAGTACTAAAGTCTTTGAGGGCAGAGCAATTCAGTATGTGCAGCACTGACAGCAGCTATAAATGGAACCCAGAGGGAAAAGGTGACTGAATTTAAGGTGACCCAATTCTTGCTTGAGTTTTATTGGAGAAACTCCACTGTGTAGAGATTCAAAGTCATTTTCATCCTCATTGACATAGTATACACAAGAGAGGAGGAGACATGGAAAACTCGGTATTCAAAAGAGAAAACAAGAGGTGAGAGAGTTGTAACAGGATTAAGAAGGAGGAATGGGAGAGTGGGAACGGTAGAAACTGGAAATCAGTGCTCAGCCCTTTACCTATGCTCAGCCACAATCTGGCATATCAAACTTAAGGTGCACATATCCCTAAATTTTACCTTGTGCACTGCCTCGCATAGCTCAGTGCTGTCTCCTGTCTGAGGCCTGAGACATGAATTGGCATCCCTTTGCCCAGTTAGCCAACTGAAAGAACTACCCAGCACGTAGTTACTTGCAGTCTCATTAGTCAAACCCACTATGGTGATTTGCAGTACTGGACTCAGCTAATGTGAGCACAAATCACAAGAGTGGTGAAGCAAGCTGGCAGAACCAATGTGCCAAAGAGGATCCATTCAGAGTTGCCTTTCTTTCTTTTTTCTGGTTTTTTTTTTTTTTTCATGTTTTCAGAACTATTTTTTAAAAATTTTTCATACTTTATTTACATTTCAAATGTTTCCCCCTTTCCAGATCTCCCCTTAGGAACCTCCCCATTTCCTCCTCCCTCCCCTTGCCACTATGGGGGTATTCTCCCACCCACCCACCCACTCTCATCTTCCCTCCTTGGCATTCTCCTCTACCAGGGGATCTAACACCCTCAGGCCTGAGGGCCTCTCCTCCCCCTGATGGATAACAAGACCCTCCTCTGCTGCATATGTGGCCAGCACCATGGGTCCCCCTCATGTATATTCTTTGGTTGGTGGATCAGTTTCCAGGAGTATCGAAAGGGTCAGGCCAGTTGACACTGTTGTTGCCTCCCTAGGGATGCAACCTCCCTCAGCTCCTGCAGTCCCTTCTCCAAGTCCTCCATCTGGGACCCCACACTCCGCCCTACTGTTGCTGTGAAGTGAATCTTGGGTATTTCGAACTTTTGGGCTAATAACCATCTAACAGTGAGCAGAGTTGCCTTTCAGTGAGAAGGTAAAAGTTCTTAGTTTTTTTAAAAAGAGAGAGAGAGAAAAGAACTGCACTAAAGGTTCCAAGACCTATTGTGAGAAAGGACAAAGCTAACTCATAAAGTTGGAAGACATAGATATTTCTCCTCGATTTTTTTGTCTTACTGAAACCATGAAACTATAAAAGTACTGCCTTAGTGCTTAGTTAAAATGGAAAAAGCATGAAGTCATGTGTTTTGTACTCCCCGTGTTTTAGGAATCCTCCGAGGGTACAGTATATCTTCTTGGATGAGCAAGAACTACTGTTCTAAATAGAGTAAGTGACCATTTCAGTTGCATAGAGGAAACCAGCAGAATATTGACATGGATAGCACACTTTGGTAAGCAAAATAATTCAATACATCCTGGTTCTTATTTATGTGCAATGTATTTTGATTTTCTATCTAGTATAGATAGTGAAATTGAACTTCAGGGCAGGTCTGTGACTTTTCCGAGTTTTTCAGAGCTTTTGAGAACTAAAACTAGGGTTCCTGACCCCCCTCATCTGGTATTTCTTGTTCCAGAAATAAGGTCTGTCATTGAAAATTAAGAATCAGGAAACAGATAAATTTTATGAAATGGAGATTTAAAGAAAACATAAGGATATTAAAAGCTTTAGAAAATGGGGCTGGAGAGATAGCTCAGTGGTTGCGAGCACTGGCTCCTGGATGTTCTCGATGAGGGTTTGATTCTGAGCATCCACATGTCAACCCACAACCATGTGTCACTCGAGTTTCAGGGAATCGGACACTTTTCTCTGACAGGCACACACGTGGTGCACATACAGGCAGGCAGAACATTCATACACCCAAGATAAAGATAGAACAAATCGTTAGGCAACACTCTGAATGCCTGAAAAAAACTAGTGACTAGAAACATCTGCAGACCTTACGACTGACAGCCCAGCTCCAAAGTAATTCAGCATTGGCTTGGACACTTCTTCTGCATCCATCCCAAACCATCCAAACCTGGAAATCCAGAAGAATACCAAATTAGATACTGCTAAAATGTTTTACAGCAGTGCTTAAGACTAGGACTAGGGGCTAGACTCGAGTTTAAATCTTGGTTCTCTCACACACTGTCTATCTTTGGATGATACTTTTCTACACTGTGCCTCTAATGTCCATGTTAAAGTGGAGAAAATAGCAGTTGAGGCAGGGTGATACATTCTTGCAATCCCCAGAGGTAAGGCAAGAAGAACTCAAGTCCGGTCTGGGCTACAGTACTCAGGAGGCAGAAGCAGGTGGATCTCTGTGAGTTTGAGGCCATCCTGGTCATATATTGATTTCCAGGCCAGCCATGGCTACATAGTAAGATCCTATTCCAAAACCAAAACAAAACAACAGAAATCAAACAAACCAAACCCAACCCAATCCAACCCAATCCAACCCAAACCAACCCAAAAAGCAGCCATGGGAAAATGCACACACATGTATCCCAATGCTGGGGATCAGACTCATGGCCCGGCACATGCTAGACAATACTTGAACACTAAGCTACATCTCAAGGCCTTCTATAACTTTTGAGATATTTGAAGTGATTTCTTGGCTAAAAATTCCTACTCTTTGACATCAGTTTACAGTCTTTTCTTTTCATCATGGTTTGACTTTGTCACAATCATTAGCATTCTTCATGGAGAGTCACCCAAGGGTAAGAGAGTGAGTCAGGGAGAAAAAGCATTGTATTAAAACAAACAAAAGTCCAGGGCATTGGGAGAGAAAGGATGGGAACAGACGCATATACTGTTAGACTGATTTGCCTTGTTTTTTGGGGGCCGTTATAATGCTTGAGTAGAGGGGAAGCCATAAAGTGTGGCAAGAGTAACATTCTCTCTTCTCATTTCCCTAAGCCTGGCCTGAAGCATACTGACCATGGGCATCACACACTGTTCCTAGAGCCTCACGTGTTCCCATCCCTGCCCTGTGTGGAATGGGGGAGCCTCTGCGATTGTAGCTAGTACTACTGGGACACAGAAGGCTCAAGTTTGTGATTTTAGTTAGCTTAAGTTTCCATACAAAGGCTACCTGTGGCTTGTGGCTAACCTTTTGGACAACTTGACTTTCTAGCTAGCCTTGAAGAAGGTCTCCTTAAAGAGCCAGAGTGTTTTAGGTGTGGCTAGCTGTATCCCCGTCTCTCTGCCATTATATGTAAAAGCAGCCACAGGCAATCATACTTATCTGTTTTTGTTTTTTTTTCCCCAAGACTGGGTTTCTCTGTATAGTGCTGACTATGGTGGAACTCACTTTGTTGACCAGGCTAGCCTGGATTTCAGAGATCCAGCTGGCTCTGCCTCCCAAGTGCTGGGATTGAAGGTGTGTATCACCATGATGGGCTTCTTAAATGTTTTGACATGGCTACATCTCACTAAATCTTTACAAATTGCCAGGGAGATGGAGCCACAGATTGTTGCTCTATTCTAAAGAAGAGCATTTATTTTAGAATCGGTGCCTAGTTAGGCAGGAGAGAGGGAAAACAGACACCAGCTGCCTTTCTCTCTCCCTCCTTGTCTCCCAGATACAGCTTTTTTACTTTTTGATTTCCTTTACTATATCTTCATAAAATATCTAGATCGCTTATAAAGAGCTTCAGACAAATAATAGACATGGTTCATTTATATGTACCAGCCATAATCTGAGACTCAGAATCATGTTATTTCTCCCAGTATGGCTAGACTCCAGTTTACACTGAATACAGGGTGCAGGACTCTTAGCTGAGATAGTTTGAATTCCGTTACCTTGAGCTTGCCCAGCCAGTTAAGGTGTTAAATGATCCCCAGATTAAGATTCCAAGACCTAAACCGATGGTTTTGATAATTGGAACGACAGCAATGTTCCCTGTAGAAACAACATGCAGGAAAATGGATCACTTCCATACAACAAACAAATTTCTAAGTTAAATTAGTACTTTTTTCTGACTTTTAACTTCTGTCTCAACACAACTCCAGAATACTCTCTGGCACTCACTGGCTTTCCTTCCAGATTCTCACAACCATTGACTTAGCTCTTGAAGGTCACTCAGGGCCAAATCCAAGGTGGTGTTGAGTGTTGTCATTAGCATAGTTGTTATGGAGACAAGGTCTTGCCACGTTGTGGCACAGGATGGCCTCCCATTTTAGGACTCAAGAAATCTTATCTCACCATTCTCAGCTCACTGCTGCTTTCTGTAAAACACTTCCTATCCCTTCTGCAACCTAGCTCAGCCCTGCAGTTTCCTCTCCCAGGTTTCTTCTTTAGGTTTGTGAAACCTTTGTTTCCTGATTTGAGCCATTGATCAGAGGTCCATGCACTCCAGGCTAGAACATCTGGAGTCTCAGTGTTACACTCTGATGCAGTCTGCAGCTAGTGTTCTCCATTGTGGCAATGCTAGAGCCTTAGACTCACAGGGTACATTGCTCCACTTATTTTCCGGAAAAGTTCTGGTTTCACTGTCTTAGTCTCCATTCTAATCACCCGCAATAAAGTCCTTACACCACCAGTCCTCTCTTTCCTCTGTGAGCCAGACACTGGATGGTTGTTATAACCTATAATGTGCTTACATTTCTCAAGTTTGGCTCCCTACTTATCCACCCTGAGCACAGTAGAATGTGATTGTGAGCTAAAGATCTGCACAACGGGCCTGTCGTGGGGATACCTAACTTTAATCTCAGATTCTCTGTGAGTTAGAGATCAGCCTGGTCTACCTAGTGTTCCAGATCAGCCAAGGCTACATAGTGATGCCTCTATCTTGGATAAATAAGTAAGTAAATAAATGAAAAATTTCAAAAGTTAAAAAAAATGCTCACTTTGGTAGTGCACATATTAAAATTGGAGTGATACAGCTGGGCAGTGGTGGTGCATGCCTTTAATCCCAGCACTTGGGGGGCTGAGGCAGGTGAATTTCTGAGTTCGAGGCCAGCCTGGTCTACAGAGTGAGTTCCAGGACAGCCAGGGCTACACCCTGTCTCAAAAACAACAACAACAACAACAACAACACCCAAAAATTGGAGTGATACAAAGAGGTTAGCAAGACCCCTGCACAAGGAGGACAAAGATATTCACGAAGTGTTCCACATTTTGCACTAGTCTTGACCAAAAATAAATAAATAAATAAATAAATAAATAAATAAATAATCTGCAGGCTGACAAACAAAGGAGAGATGTCTTGTCTGCAATTACATCAGGAAGTGGAAGCAGGAAGACTCAGAGTTCTAGGCTGGCCTGGGCTGCATGGTGAGACTGTTGTCTCCAGAAGCCAAGAGAATGAGGTAACAAACACTGTTCACTAGCTCCCAATTCCACATGGTAAACAATCACAGAGACACATGCAAGGTGTGGTAATGCAAATTCTGGTGCAAAGGTAAAGTTTTACTTATTTTGATCTCTGATTAGTGAATTGTATATGATCATTTAATTTCTCAAAGATTCAAGTGGGTAAGCAGTACCATATTAACATTTTAAATTTTATTTGCATCTAACAAATTTATGTCTTAAAGATTTTCAGTAATTCTCTTTGTTAAAAAAAAAAAACCAAGGACGACTTTCCAGGTTGAATTCATAGTGAGAGAACTGTTTCTGAATGGCTACCTGGAAATGTAGATTCTACTATAGTCTTTAAGGCATTGATAAAGCAACAAGGAGATTTTTAATTGTCCGTTTTCTTTGCTAAATGTTACTCAAAATGATTATATGCCTCTATTTGCCAGCTTTTAAGGATAAACTCAAAAATGATGTAAACAAAGGGTTGCTCTCTAATAAACATTTTCCGATAAACATGCTGGAGAAAGGTCAAATGTATACAATAGCATTTGAGTTATGTGTTAAAAGGATCAAAGTCTTTAATAATTTTCTAGCAGGAACTTAAAACATTTAAAAGGAAAAGAAAATCAAGAAATATTTCCCAAAATATATGAAAGGAAAGCAATACATACTTCATGTCTGTCATGTGTATCTAACGACTATGAGCCCACTGTGCTTTTTCTCCTGGTTGTGAATACAACTGTGTGACCCATATAAACGATGAATATGCACATTACCTGTTGCCCAAATGCAGCCACCAAGCATTGCAAATGGCCAGAATTTAGGGCAGTGTAGTATCAAGTTGACCACCAAGGCAACCAACCAAATGGCAGCACAGAGCACCCACTGAAGGAACATCCCTACAAATAAGACAATCTGGCATTATTTGGCCGAAAGATTTGAGTATATGCATATTTAAGAATATCTGTAAGATGTTCTTCGAGAGATAGGCACAAATCATGACATGTCCTCATAGTGGGCATGTGGTATACTTTTACTTACAATTACTTTATATCATGGTGGGCCCAATCTCAAGCACCAAGAAAACTAATCTGGTCAGAAATCTGGTAGGTACACTTCTAACTGGACTGTAAAGCTCAGATGCTTGACACTGAAGTTCACAATGTATTCCTGTTTAACATGTGTAGTGGCTATTCTTGGTTGTCAACTTGACTATATCTGGAATAAACTGCAATCCAGAATTGGAAGGCTCACCTGTGATCCTGATCTTGAAGCTGGGAGATACAAGTTTCTGACCTGGATCTTGGCATGGAGATCTTGAGACATAGTGGCTATGAATCCCAGGAGACTAAGGCAAGGAGATCTTTGAGTTCAAGGTCATCTGGGAGAAAGCAAATCCCAGATCCAGGCATGTTGGCACACACCTTTAACCTGGGCCACACCTTCTGCTAGAGACTTACATAAGGACATTGGAAGAAGGAAGATTTGCTCTTCTTCACCTACTTGCCTTGTGGGACTGAGCAACTGCTAAATCCTTGGACTTCCATTCTGCTGCTGACCATTGTTGGGGAGTTGGACTACAGACTGTAAGTCATCAACAAATTCCCTTACTATATTGAGATTACCCATAAGTTCTGTGACTCTAGAGAACCCTGACTAATGCAACATGCTTTTATTTTGTAGTCAAACCAAGAAATGTCTATTAAAGAATTTTGGGAAGAGTGAGCCTGGATTTCCACTCTGATGCCAGCCTCACTGCAACTGTCAAACATATGGCACTGAGAACTTCCCAAAAATGCAGCAGTAACTTAAACCTTGGAATATACTTGGCCGTTTGTGGCTCACACAGTTTGAGTTTAATTCCCGTGATGAGATAGATTTTACAAGCCTGAGATTTAGCCTTCTAGGCCAGCACTCTTCTGCTTTTTGTGAGAGAAGGTGCTACTGGCTATTTACCAGAAGATGAACATGGCAGTGGCCATTCAAGACTCCTGTACCATCAATATCTTAGGGATTGAAAAGATAGATATTCCACACCAAACGAAGCACCAAAGAAGCTGTAATTCTCCACTGCCATTTTTGTTGCAACTTGCAAAACTTTTCTGTTGCAAAACTATTTCTGTTCATTCTCACAACAGAGTAGAAGGGGAAAAAATGTCTGCTAACTTTCAAGACAATGCAATATTGGAGTGGAAAAAAACTTCATGCTACAAGTGAGAAACTAAAAACAAAAAACCTGGTAAGACTTGCTGGGTTGGCAGTGGTTCAGACTAGAGCATTCTACTACTTGAAGAGGCCTTGGGTTCAGTTTCCAGAAACAAACACACACATGGGTGCAGAGGGTTGGTCTGGTACTGCCTGTATTCAGATGCTAAATTCTGTACTCCAAAACTTGGCTGCTCATCCGCATGTGCAGATCCTCCCGGATACCAGCTTCTGTTGTGTAAACCTCCCCCCACCCCCAACTTATCCCTGTTGGTTAATAAAGATGCCTACAGTTGTAGCCGGGCAGAAGAGATATAGGTGGCGCTGGAGGTCCCGGGCTTGGGGTCTCAGGCAGGGATCATAGGGAGAGTGAAGGAGGAGGAGGAGGAAGTAAGAGGTTAGGTGAGGTAGGTGGATCCTGAACGCTGGTCATGAGGCCAGCCTGTTGGAGTAGGATTGGCAAGTGGAACGTGACAAGAGATATCTTGGGGTAGTCAAGATAGCATGCAGGATTGATATCTGCCCATCTCTAATGCTATAAGACTTATAAATATAAAGGCTTTGTGTCTTTTATTTGGGAACTATATGGTCAAAGGTGGGTAAGCCCTCCCCCAAATACTATTTACCTCAACACATGGGACCCTTGTCTAGGATCGCAAACCCAAAAGGTAGACCAACTGTCCTTTTTGGTTATTTTTCTATTAGGTTTTTATTTTTCCCTGTCAACATCCAAAAAAAAGGCTAGGAGAAAAGATTTGTAATCCTTTTGTCTAAGCAGTGAAGACTAAGGAACCAGGGCGATTTAAAAATAACTGGGATGTTACCTTCCAGCAGGTGTTCACTGGGTGTCTCCACGCCCTTCTTGCTTCCAGAGGGAGGGCAGTTGGTAGGCCAAAACGACCCTGCTTTCCTTCACTGAACATCAGCTTGTAGTCTTTTGCTACTTTGTGGCACACACATTTCTAAAACTATGGTGCTGAGCAAAACCATGCACTAAATCCTTAAAACACAACCAGGTCCAGTTGGAAAAGACACTGAAAAACTGCACCAGTCATGCATTTTAAAAACCAGGAATTAATTAAAACAGCAGTTTTAACTGATTAAATGGTTAAGTATACTCACAGTATAGTAAACCTTTTAATTTGAAAAGGACTGGAAGTTTGTGTGGAGAGACGACTGCAAAGAATGTAGCCTGTGCTCCTTGCAGGGCTGCAGGAACAGGGGTCTGACATCAGATGTCAGTGAGCATATGCACAGCATATACGGTAAACTTGGGATCGTGTGCAGTGAACGGAAAAAGCATAGTATATGGTTTTGTGGTGAGGATGTGCGTCTGTGTGTGGTAAACTGAGGAAGCCTGGTGCACAGCTCCGTGGAGAAGGATGTATGTACCTAGGTTCCAGTACTGCTGCACATCTTGCTTTCACTGCCTTGTGTGTTTGCCTCAGGGTTTGTTAGAGAAGAGCTTGTTCACTAGTAAATGGGTTTGTGTTACGCTCAGATTGATGTCCTACATATCAGCTGAGTTAAAAATCGGACTTCAAATGAATGTTGATAGTGGAACTGGCCATAACTTACCTATTTTATAAACACAGCAGACACAGTCAAGAAGCTTTTCCAGTGGTACCCAGCCCTGCCTTTGCCACAAAGCACCATCTGGCCTTCCTATCCTGACTTCCCTCAGTGTGCCACAAGGGGTACTGTGAGATGATTTATGTGAGTTCTAGTCACTATGATTAATAATAAAAAAAATTATTATTTTAGCTGTTATTTTTTTAAAAGATAAAACAAAAACAAAGCAAATAACCAAGACACTTAAAAGCAAGTTTAGGTTAACAATAAAAAACCAATTACCATCGCCAGTGTCATATTTTTTAAGTGGTACAAAGTTGGAGCCAAACAGGAGAATTGCTACAGCAGAGGAGAGGTAGCCGGTGGTGAGGTCTGTTGCATTATTGCTCATGGTTACAGGGTGGCAGGCAGCAGACCGGTTCACTTTTGATCTGTGTTTTACAGGAGTTTCTGAAATTCAAAAAGAAAAAAAAAAAAGGAAGGTGAGAAGCTGTGAACGGGTGAACCAATTGTGACCCGGATATGAAGTCTCTGGATCAAAAGGAGGCAGATCGGCTGCTGAGCAAATATCTATCGTTTGTAGACGATCTCGTGCATTTGCTTTGTTCTTCATTTGTACTATCATTCCTTTTTTTTTAAATCACTGACTTAAAATAAGATAAGCCATTTTTTCCCCTTCAGTGTTTGAAAATCTAACTTTTTATAGGATCTGGATCCAGTTTTTTTTTTTTTTTTTTCCTACATGAAGGATCGTTAAAGTAGTCGGGCACGATGAACAGGTTTTTGGGCTCTGTTTACTTTGACTGGTTGTTGTATCGATGAAATTGCCTGAGAAGACTTTCAGATCTAGTAAATGTTTTACAAGTAGTGTTTTCTGTATTTCAGACATGCACCTAAGGTCACATTGAGGTTGCATGCTTCTGAATATACAGATTCAGAATATTTTCTGACTATTAGTAGAGCCTTAGGTAGTAAGTTCATAGCTCAAGGGTCTTTCCTAAGGTACAGATCAGCAATAGGCATGTGCTTAATATGATTGGACCCTGGGTTCATTCCCCAGCACAGTGCACACGCATGCTGTATATGCTGTATGCATGGATAAATAAATATCTATACCATCAACTTTTAAAAATGAAGATAGAAGAAATGCTTTATGAACCTTGTAAAATCCAAGATTGTCAGCAGTGTGATTCACAGCAGCAGCTTACAGAAGAGTGCCAGGCAGTTAGTTAGACATCCCTGTTGTGCAATCTGGGAGCACCAAGCCACATAAAGTAATTAAGCTTTTAATAAATAAAATTAATCAGAAGAAGAAGAAGAAGGAGAAGGAGAAGGAGAAGGAGAAGGAGAAGAAGAAGAAAAGAAATCGGGTCTTCAGTTAAATTATATTTTAAGTACTCAGTTGCTGAAGGTGTCTAGCAGCCATAATTCTGAACATTGCAAATTTAGAATTTTCTGTCACTGCAAAAAGTTCTATCAGATATCATTGCTACAAAAAAAGTTCTGCTCCCCCTCCCCCCAGAGAAGAAAAGAACAAATGGCTAGGGAGATGGCTCAGTAGGTAAGGTGCCTGTGATGCAAGTTTAGATGCCCAGTACCCACATAAAATCTGGCAAAAGCATGTGACTGTAACTGTAATACCATGGTTGGGTGGGGAGGGAGAAAAGAGAAGAGAGTCAAAGGTGCTCACTGGTCAGCCAGTCTGGCTTAAATGATAAGTTCAGATTCAGTGAGAGACTCTGTCTCCAAACGCTGGGTAGAAGGGCTGGAAAGATGGCTCAGGACTTGATTCCAGAGACCTGAGCTTTTGGTTCCTAGTACCAAAGCTGGATAATTCAACCACCTGTAACTCCAGCTCCAGAAGATGCAACACCTTCATCTGGCCCCAACAGGCACCTGCACACAGGTGCACACACAGGCACAAACACAAATACATACACAAATATAAAAATCTCTAAAAGATACTGCTTGTGTTGGCATCACAAATACTAATGGCAAAAACAATACAGAGAAAATTAGGCTGGCCCTGGCACCAGAATGACAGACAAATTCACAGGGTGTTTGATATTTTATAAAGTATTGTAATTCCATCAATTAAGAAGTAACAGTAAAGTGCATGAAAGGGAAACACTCATGTCTTCCTCTGACTTCCACCTGTGCACTCACGGGCAAACATGCACACACACATACATCACAAGCATACACATAAAAATCAAAGGATCAAGCCCACCAGTAACCAAAAGTCAGATACTTTTCAGTGACAGTATTCGGTAAAGCCTGCAGGACACGACTCATCAGCTACATCATCACTGAGTTCGCACAAGGCTATTTCAGATTTATATTTCGTTTGTTGACCCTTTGCAATAACCCCTCTGAAATAGAATTCAGAATAATACAGAATTCTTTTTTTCCTCCAGATTTAATACAGGGATAATATCCTGTGGGTATGTGTTGAGGAAGGCATCCTTGAAGCCAATCTTCCTTTCTATTTTAAGGAAAAAATATTCAAAATTCACACATTGCTCTTTAAGGGTCTTGTGGCCACCAGGCAGTGGTGGCACAGGCTTTTAGTGCCAGCACTTGGGAGTGGATCTCTGTGAGTTGGAGGCTGGCCTATTCTAAAGAGTGAGTTCTAGGACAGCCTAGGCTATGCAAAGAAACGCTGTCTTGAAATCCCCACACCCCCAAACCCAAACAACAACAACAAGAAGACTTGACATAGTTATGGAGGATTTAACAGAAAACAGAAACCACTTCAAATAAGCTTTCACAATAAGCTTTAGAAAGGAACATCTCTATTTGGTATATATGTACATATATACATACATTTTCTTAAAAACAAAATCATGGTGGGTAGAAAACACTTTCTGTATTGGGATGCAGCCAAGGAAGAGACACTGAGGCCTATTTAAAAAGGAACACTTCTCAATATAAAGACTATACTGCCAGAAGGCTCCAAGAAAGTGTATGCCTTTAAGTGGCTTACAGTGGCTCCTGCTCAAGGCTCAAGAGGGATGTGGTACAGGAAAGATACTTGGCACACACCAACAGTCCCAGCACTTGGGAAACGGAGTAAAGACTACTCTTTGTTCACTAAATAAATAAGACAGATAAATAAATATCAGGGCTGTTAAATACGAGGCAGGAGATCCCATCTAGAATTAATAAACAAATAACCAACAGTACTTTTAAAACATGGGGCAGGAGCTACTCGGAAAGCTGTCATGGGACTGAAAATATAGGTTTAATAAGTAAGAAATCATCTTTTCCATTTTAATTAAAACAAGCAAGGTAAGTTCATGGATAAGAGGACAGTGCCTAACCATTTAATGAGGTAGATTACTGCACAGGAAAGAAGACTCCACTAGGGATATTGATGGGCAGCCACAGGTTTCAGCCTGAACTGAATGAATAATTAGCAGTGCTCATTATTCACTCGCATGACCTCATTTGACTGCTGAATCAACTTCAGTCAGTTACTGCCTTAGATAAATGATGTTTGTTCACAGCACACAGCTCCAGTGCATTTCGAAAAGCACATGATCTAATTCCCTGTGAACGACAATCCCTGGCTGCCACAAGGAAGAGTCCATCTAGCTCTAAATTAGAGCGAAGAATCGTTGCTTTACCAGACATGTAGCCCCAATTCCCTTTTAGCACAAACCTATCCCAAACTATTCCTTTAAAAATCTTACTTTCAGCCCAGGTTGGTAGCAAACTTCTCAGAAAGCAGAAGCAGGCAGATCTTTGAGATCATCACCTGCCTGGTTTACATAGTTAGTTCTAGGCCATCCAGGGCTACACTAATGAGACTCTGTCTTTAAAAAAAGCAAGCAAGCAAACAAACAAAATCCATTATTATTATTATTATTATTATTATTATATTATTATTATTATTATTATTACTACTACTATATTATTATTATTATTATTATTATTATTACTACTACTACTACTACTACTACTACTACTACTACTACTACTACTATTACTATTATTATTATTATAGTCCAGCATGCTCGGCAAATGCTCGGCTCAGCTATACCCTAACCCTTTTCAAATTTTTGTTTGATTTGAGACAGTCTCGCAAGCTTTTCTAGGCAGACTTTAAACCCACTCCAGAGCCCAGTCTAGCTTTAAACTTGGGATATATCCCCCACATTCATTTAAATTTTTTTCAATTTTGAGTTGGGCAATAGAACCATAAATATCACATGGGTCAGGTAGCATGTGATCTGCCCATACACGTTTACGTTAGGCAGATTATCAACCAGGCAGCAGCCATAGAAATAGTTCGCATTTCTCCAAGGTAAAAGCTTTCAACATTCTGTTGTAAAGTCTCAAGTCCAAGTATCTTAAGGTTTACGTGTTAAGTATCTACCGATATTTTATTAAGCTACATTCACTCTTTCTAAAAAATTTACTACTTTCGTTTCATTACTGGCATATCTGCTGTTTTTCCTACTGATTTATTAAAGTTTTAAGTAGCTCCTCCCCTCCATTTAAGATAGCGCCTGCGCTCGATCAATACCGCCTGCTCTACTTTAAAGATTTCATTTCTGGTTTCCTTTAATTTCCTCCAATCTGAGGGCAGCTTCGCCTGTCTCTAGGCTGACGTCACTAGCGCTGGCACTTACTTGCTCTGTGTTTTCCCAAGGTGCTGCAGGCTGCAGGGCGGCTCAGACCCAGGGCCACCTTAGACTCAGGTGACCTGGTGGGTACTCACTGGGCTGGCTCTCCCTTGGACGGGTGCGGACTTCCTGCCGGCATCTGGAAGGGAGACCAGAGCCCCTCCCAGGCGGAGGCGCGGGACACCCTCCCAGAGGAGGGCTGGAGCTCAGTCAGGTGACTAAGGCTCTCTGTCAATCAGCAAGTTAATCAGAGAGGTTTTTCCTCCTTAAAGAAGAGCTCAGTCTGGGAGTAGCAACTCACCTTCTCTTAAACATCACACTTTTAATTGTGCTGTTTGTGGGTAAGACAAAGCAGGAGCTACCTCACACTGTTAAAACAAAATGACCAATCCACCCCATTTTGCCTTTATTGCTAGGCAAGCCTTCCCAACAATTGCACTCCCGACTCTCATTGTCTCTTTTTAAAGTTGAGACAGCTTATCCCAAGGTTGCCTAGACTGGCTTACACTCACTCCACAGCCCAAGTAGGCTCTGATCTTGTGATCCTGCTGCCTCAAGTCTCTCACATAGCTGGAATCGTGGGCTTAGATAAAGGAATCTAAACAATTAATGGACTAATGTATGTGCCCTAATGAAATGTGTACTAAGTGTCTGTAGGACTTCGCCTTTGTGGCTTGCTGGCACATTTCAATGGACAAGGAAGGTGGTTTTATACAAATCCACACGCTGGCGTAGCTAAAAATAAAGCTTGACCCGGGAGTTAATTTATTTGAAAATATCCTCCCAGAAGCTTTCCTGTGAAACCAGGCTGTGAGTCACATTCCAGATCAATAGGTCTGATTGAGACTCGGAGGAAAAAGCAGATACCGCGCGCGCGTGTGTGCCTGTGAGTGTGTGTGTGTGTGTGTGTGTGTGTGTGTGTGTGTGTGTGTGTGAGACAGACTCCTCCTAGATGGCAATGCTGTCTTTCTAGACCGGATACTATCCTAGCAGACGACACAGCCGTGGACTTCAAGAAGAGGAAGTGCTAGGTTCTGCCCTAGTCTGAGTTTGAGACAGGCAGGCCTCTTGGAGTGGATTAAGCTGACACCATCCACTAGCGGGTCATGTGAGATTCACAAGAAAAAGAAGAAAAGCGGAGACATTAGAAGATAAGGTTTCTTGGAAGGAAGCCTTGCTTTTAACTCTCCGTTCATCAGAGAAGCGCACTGGGAGGCAGAGTATCACGAAGAACGAAAGATAATTTTAATGATTAACTTAGCGATTGAAAAAAACTGAGAAACAACTTTCTGTTTGTGTGCACGCATACTTACACAGGCAGAGATTTGTTTATTGAGTTCAGTTTTATGTACTCTGCAATTAATTTCTTTAAGATTTCCCACATTAAATTAGAGGGGTTTAGCAACAACCGTAATGTTCTTTGCAGTTAATTTCTTTAAAATTTTCCACATTAAATTAAGGGGTTTTAGCAACAACCATAATGTATATGCAGACGACCTAGTGCAGACCTATGCATGCTTTATGATTGCTTCTTCAGTCTCTGTGAGCCTCTATGAGTCCTGCTTAGTTGATTTTGTGGGCCATGTTCTTGTGTTCCTCTGGCTTCTACAATTCCCCACCCCTTCCACGGGGTTCCCCGAGCTCCAAGCGGAGGGACCTAATGGAGATCTCCAATTTGGGCCCTATGAAACTTTGGTGGGGCAGTGGTGGTGCACGCCTTTAATCCCAGCACTTGGGAGGCAGAGGTAGGTGGAGTTCTGAGTTCGAGGCCATCCTGGTCTACAAAGTGAGTTCCAGGACAGCCAGGGCTACACAGAGAAACCCTGTTCCGAAGAAACAGACAAACAAACAAAAAAAGCTAATGTTTGGCTATGGGTCTATGCATCTGCTCCTGTTAGCTGCCAGAGGATGCCCAACTGAGTAGCATACGTTTTAGACATACTCTATTAAACACTCAATAGATTACACTGTAGGCAGAACTTAACTTTAATATATACTGGGAAAGCAAAAACATTCCCATGATTCACTTTGCTATTATCTTTGCTTTATTGCAGGATCTGGAGCAGAGTCTACAAGGTTTCCAAGTTAAGCCTACAGTACACAGACCCAGGATCTTTTCCAAGGATATAGAACATAAACAGAATCTAAGATATCTTCACTTTATGACCAAGAGACCCTGTGGCTATGTCCTTCACTACTATTTTAAACTGATATGAAAAACTGAGGCTCCCTCTGTTGAGAATTTCCTAAAATGTAAAGTTATGTTGGAGTCTGTTTTGGGCCTGAGAGCTCTTTCTATGGACGGTTCTATCTAGTGCTTTGCACATCATACTAAAGAAAGAGCTCAAGCATGAAAGACTCTACTACAGATTTTTTAAAAAATTGTACCTTTTTGCACTAACAAACAAACATAAATGTCTATAATGTAAGATCTAGATTCTAACTTTAGCTTCGTCTGATAGCAGTATTTCTCTAGAAAAGTCACTTTCAGTGTTTTTAAAAATTTTTATTTACAAAGTAATGGATTTTAGTTATGACATTTTCATCCATTGACATGGCTATATCCTGATTATATTCACCCCCCACTCCTCTTTACTGTCTATCTGATGAGAACAGGAGACAGGAGTTGGTGAAACAGTTTATAGGCATTTCCTGGAAAGTCCTCAGTTCTCTGGCAGGGAATGTGTAAAAGGAACTTTCCCCTTGTAAACCAGCCCCCCAGCCTGGAAGCTCTACCTGGGGGTGGGACTGAAAGTCCAGTCCAGACATTAATCCCCTCTGGTGAAACATTAGAATTGGATATCTAGATTTTCAGAGTAAAAATGGTTTATATATTTAGTGCCCAACTTTATCCCCTAACCTAAATGTTTTTGGGGTTACCTCTTCAGAGGGGGCATGCTGCAGAAGGCTTTATTGGCAATCCTTAAGAGAAGCGCATTTCAATGGCCTGGGTGGAGACCTAGCATTCCAAGCTACACAAAAACAAGAGAGTCAATCTACTGGCTCACTCACATACCTGGAAAGGGTGATTGACCTTAAGGACTGGTAAAGAGGGGGGAAGGATGATTTTCCCTTTATGGAGATAACATCCTTTCTCACACCTCGGATGAGGTTTTACAGAGTGAGTCTCCATGAGACTCTGTTACCAGTCCACCTTTCTGAATCTGGTTTCAAAGAGGTGTAACTTTCCCTTTTTATTCTTTTCTGTCTTTTTCTTTAGGATATTGGACAGAGCACACATATGCCTCTCCCCTCTATGTCTCAGAAGCCACCCCGACCCATCCACCAGGTGACTGCCTTCAGATGTCCTGATTTCCTCCTCGCCATCTTCTTCCTCCGGGGAGCTGTTGACTTTTGAAGCTTGCTTGTCCTAGGCTTTTCCCCCTTAAGTTCTTTCTTCAGAAGTGTTCTTCTGAGTCAATTACTAAATTATTTTATTAATAAGCCTAAGAACTCAAAAAGAGGAGCCACAAATTCCTTGGTAACATGGTTTCTCCTTGGAGAGACACTTTAAAAATTCCATGTACACCTCCAAGCCCCCTTACTGGTCTTCTCCCAGATAGTCCTGTGCCCTGTGCCTTCTCTCTCTCTCTCTCTCTCTCTCTCTCTCTTTCTCTCTCTCTCCATCATATGCACACATGCTTAAATATAGACTCTGCATATGAGAGACTTGGATTCTTGTCTTTGTTTCTCCTAGTTACCTTTCCTTGTTCTCCCTTCTCCCACTTAAACCTCTCCCTCCTCCCACAGAGTCCCCCTTTGCATGTACATTTATGTTTAAATCTGGATCTGCATATCAGGGAAAACAAGTTATTTGTCTTTCTGAGTCTAGATGATATCATTTTACATTATGACCTCCAGTCCATCCATTTCCTTGCAGATAAAATTAGAAAAGTCATTTACTCTTAAACATCAGCGTTTCTTCATGTTTTCATGTGGTCAAAGTAATAAACTGCATAAAACACTAAGATTTGTAGTTTTTGGCTTTCCTCTAGCACTCAAAGGTCTTGGAAGTCTTCCCTTAGATTATGACAAGAAAAACATGGAGCAAACTGAAAAAACCAACACTCTTCTTTAGAGAAGAGAATTGAGATCACAGCTTGGACTATTCAGGGGCAGCAGAGGAGCTCCTTGAATGCACAGAATCACATCTTTCCAGAGGAGCAAGAGTCCCCCAGAGGCAGGGCCAAGCTAGGGAACCATCAACAAATGGGTACAAGGGTACAGTGGCTAGGGCACCCATAGGCCGGTTAGCTTTACTTTTACGTATCTCACTGGGTTTTCAAGGGGATGATTGGAGAATTTAAAAAAAAATGAAGACTTTTCTAAGACAAACAAAACCCTTAAAAAGTTTAGTAGAATAGCATTGGATGAGATACTAAAATTCTTCAGAGAGAAGAAATATGATGTATATCAGAAACGCAGATGTCCATGAAGCAAACCCGTTAGGAAGGATATAAAGGTGAAAGGGAATCTTTGACTTTAACAATGATTGTAATTTATAAATAATAAACTCTAAGGGGCAGGAGGAGTGCTGGAAGCAGCCTACAAGGCACAATCTGACCTGCCTGGGAAGCAAAGCAGTTTGCTTATTTTTATTTGTTTCCAATGCTGGATTTAACTCATGACTGTATGTGTGTCACACAAATGCCCTAGCACTGAGCTGCATCCCAGCCCCGAGGTCTCACCAGATAGCCCAGGCTGGTATCAAACCCCGATCAGTCTGTTTCACTTTCCCAAGTTCCGAGATAGCAGGTGTGTGTGGCAACACAGGGCACTGTGCTATAGCAGAGAACACTCTGCTGACTCCATTAGATTATATAGTCACGGTGTTATTTAATAGTGGACTCAGATTAGTGGATAATGCCTATTGATTAGGAAAGGAAAAAAAAGACCTGATTAGAGCAACCCCTAAGAAAAATTTTTTTGAAAGATGTATATTGATAGAGTAAGAAAACAGAATCTTATAATGTGTGGAATTAAAAGTAGAGAGGGCAAAAAAGAAGATCAATGAAAAGACAAAGAGTAACAAAGACTAAAATACAGGACCTAAGAATACATTGTTGATGAGAATTTCACCTTCATTTTATCAATAAGCATATAGATTTAGAAAGATGAGAAAAGATCCCCTGGAAGCCGGAGTACCAGCTTTATCTTCAAAGTAGAGCAGACCAGGAGATTATCTGAGAGTAAGAGCAACATTTCGTAATGAAAAAATCAGTGTTCTAAGAAAAGTAGAGTCTCTTTATGTGTCTTACAGCAGTGTCCCCGTCTGTGAGGTGGACATGAGCAAATTGTAAGGAGGGAGGTTAGTTAGGTCCTCACTATTCCTCCGTATTAGACACATATAGGTACGTATCTAGGAAGGACGTAGTGAAACGGGGTCCGGCTGAGTAGTTAGCACACGGTATTTCATCCAAGAACAACAGGATCTAGTTTCTCCCAAACTCACTTGGACGGGCGAGTGAAATCAACTACAATTTGTACAACAGACAACCCAACATGACGATTAGCTATAAGGTACAACTTACGCTTTTATATACTTTTTTACAGGATAATGTATCTGTATTGCATAACTTCAACACATTTAATACAGAAGACACAGTTCTAACATGGCAGCTAAGAGGAGAGAAAAGCTGCATGGAAACTTATTGTCACAATCTCGTCCGCTAACGGGCTGTGGGTGATTGTTTTTTATTTTCTTTTTAAGTTTTCGACTATTTACTTATGTTCTCTGTTTTCTAAATAATTTCAAATTGAGCGATTCTGCTTTCCTCTTGGAGGATTTCCATATATAATGTGAAATTAAGAACTGTGTGGAGACAGAGCAAAATCTGCTGATCTCACTGCATTATGTAATCATGCCTTTTCCGGCTTTAAAAGATGCTAAATATGAAGCTTGTTTTCTTTCTTCTCTCTTCTTTACCTCCCTCTCCCCAGCCAGCTTCAACAGTATCCTGGCAAATTTTTCCTAAAATGCTTAATGGAGGATCGAGAAAGCAATAGCCATGCTAAGGCAAGGGAGCGTTAGATCATGATCCACATTCATCTTTATCTTCACCAGCCCGACCTCAGGCTTGATTCCCTTCACTGAGTTCTCTGGATCCAACAATATCTTTTCTTTTTCTTTTCTTTTTTGTTTGTTTTTCAAGATAGGGTTTCTCTATGTAAAATCCTCTGTAGACCAATAATTTCTTTTCCTTCCTTCCTTCCTTCCTTCCTTCCTTCCTTCCTCCCTTTCTCTTTTCTTTCTTCTTTCTTTTTCTCTTTCTCTTCTTCCTCCTCCTTCTTTTCTTTTTTTTGCTATTGTTTGGTTTTGGAGATAGGAGGCTGACTGTCCTGGAACTCCCTTTGTAGACAAGGTTGGTTTCAAACTCACGGAAGTCTGCCTATCTCTGTCTTCCTGGTGCTGGGATCAAAGGTGTATGTCACCACTGCCCAGCCAGAGTGAATGATTTCTAGGCTGAAATTGCAGTCAGGGTTCCACAGGTACAGTTTACTGTCTTTGAAACCAAAGTGACCTGCAGTTCTTCAGTGTGACAAACCCAAAGCACCTGATAGTACAGTGACTGATTCCCCCCACCCCCGGCTGTTTGAGAAATCAATGATCTTCTCTATAAGGCTGCACCTCTCTCACGTGTTACGTGATTGCCGGTGGCACATATGTGTTGGATCTTGCATTCAGGTACAGTATTTCTTCCTGAAGAATGTACAGCATTTTTCTACATTGTATTTGAGCTACAACTTCATTATTGTTGTTAGTCTGGAGGCTCTAAGACAGGTGACACCTTGATACATGGAAGGATTGAGACACCTGCCTTAGGTGGTGGCCAAATGCACCCAAGTGAGGGAAATACGCAGAGACATGTACTCCTTCCTTGATGGGTCAGAGTATTGAGCATGTATGGGTTTTCTGAGTGTTCCTTGATCTGTTCCATGTCAATAACTTGAGCAGGAAAACTAAAGAGGGAGGCATGCCAGGTCTCTGCATATGGCTCTGCCACCACCCATGTACCCAGGGCCTGGCTCTTTTAGCATCTGCCTTGTAGGCAGGGGATGAGATGCTCCCTACCACCACCACTGAGGCCTTTTACTCCTCACTTTGAACTGATAGTTTGTTAATATGACCTTCTCACCTTATTGATGTGTTGGGAGTGTGGTTATTTAAAGCCACTAATAAAAAACAAAACAAAACAACCCAATCAATTCTATCATCTTCAATATATTCTTTTCAAGAAGAGCTTAAATTTATTAACATTTTCAAAAGCATTTTGGGATTAGGAAATTATTGAGATTGATGGTGCTGGGTTGAAGTTGAAATAAATGTTTCTGTCCTTCCCAGGGCATAATTTCCACACAAAATGTTTAACAATAAAGGCTATGTAATGCCCAAAATTAACCTGTAAGATCCCACCTGTTCACAGACTAGGTAAATTCCTGGAATGCTGGGAATTGTAGTTCTTGGGAAATAACAAAGCCTCATGGGAAAGTATGGCGACCCCTAGGTTTGTCCTTAGAAGGCCCAGCAGCCAGTAGCTAGAGGCCATTCTCCAGAGGGAATTCCTGGGGGAGGGGGTGTGTGGTTCTGACCAAAGCCCATCACTTGGTCAGTATTGACTATTTAATAAAGCTTGCTTCAGGTTTGGCCCAAAACGTTGGAATTTTTTTTTTTCTGAAAAATCTCAGGATTATGCTACTCTAATAAAGAATAAAGCTATTACCTTTACTAACTTTTCAAGGCAGAGTTCATAAAGGGTTAAAGGTTACTCTTCATAATGTTAATAATTCTAGAAATAAAACAAGTACCTACATAGAAGTACCTGCTATGAACCAGACACTGTCCATGACACTGGGAATAGATAAAACAAAACAGAAAAACAAAAAACAAAACCCAGAAATTCTCTGTACCAATTTAACTTACAACCAAATAAGAGGAATCAGATAATGAATGATATCTATGGTATGTTGTAAAGGTCCGTGATTCTCCGAACACTGATACCCAGACTCAAAGTATACAAACACAAGAGTGTTTTATTCTGCAGAAGTCCAGCATGCTGGGTCTCCCATTACCGAGATACCAAGAGGGCATGCAGGCCTGATTTAAAGTACTCTAGGGAATTCTGGGTAGGTGATCTATGTTAATCTGTTGGGTCCATCCCTACAGATATTCCATTACCTGGGTGTAGAGGCTGGAAACTTGCTGCGGAGGTCTGGAAACCCTGATTGAGGAAGTAGCTGAGGAAGTCTGGAAACTGCTGCAGTCCTTGCCTCAAACCTGGTGGCAGGGCAGCTTCTGAGGCCAGGACTTGCCTGGAATTGCCCAGTTCTTGGAGACAGAGATTTAGGCCTAGTCTCTTTAACTGTCAATTTGAATGAAGCCTGTCATGGAATCAGCCTAACCTTCTCAAAGTTAAACAGAGATAAGAGGAAAAAAGAGATAGGAGAGGAGTGGCCCATAAAGAGGCCATCTGATGCCTCTGAGGAATGTCAGGGTGTGGCTACAGCAGACACTGAGTTCTCAGAAGGAGAAAAGAGTGGCAGAGAACAATGCTAGTGAGGCCAAAATGGGGCTGGGAAACTGAGAGGCTGGCTGGCTGGGCCACTGAGAAGGCTTTGGCTACTCGTCTGAGGGAAGCAGAATGCCTTGAGTATTCCAGTCAAGGAACATACGAAAGTCATCTTTTACAGACACCCCAAGTGTACAACATTATATATATATATCTCTTTGTTATTGCCCATAGCCTTTGGAGGTCTAGATCTTGGAGTGTGGGAATGAGGGCTGGGCTCTCAGCACCCGAGGTGTGGCTGGGCCTAGAGATGAATCTTACCCACATTACTATGGGCTGCTCTAGTTGCTGTCTTGAGAGCTCAATTCCTCTTCACATAGGCTGCTGGAGTATTCTGACATGGTGCTGGCTTTAAACAGAGTGACAGGTTTAGGGAACTGAGCGTGTCTGTTGTCCGTTGTGAGCTGGCCTCTGAGGTCACACTCTGTCACTGCTTCCTTGTGCATCACAATGTCCCTGATTCAGTGGAAGGAGAAACCACAGGACAGGAAACCGCCTAGAGGCCAGTATCGCCAAGGGCTCTTTGGAGGCTGATACCCAGGAGAAAAGAGGAAGAGACTTAAGGGACCAGTACTTGTGGAAGTAACCCAGTGTGAATGACCAGGAAAGAGGTTTGTCAGGGATCCACGTGCACTGGTGACATAACACCCAGGTGTGGTGACAGGCCGGCAGGAAGATGCATGGAAGAGCTCATGCATGTATTCTCTAGGCCTTTCCTGCCTCTATGGCACAGTTATAGAGTCAGGACCATGAGGGGTGATGGGGCTTTACAAGTATTTAAAGTGTCTCAGTATCCTGTAGGTGATTAGTACTTATTGTCAATAATCTTGCTTAGTTACATCTTAAAGGAGAAAATATTAAACCATCATCCTTTGGACCATTGTTCTATCATAAAAGACATATCCTGATTTTTTGTAAAGTGAAAAATGTTTATTTACATATATATGTGTATATATGATATATATTATGATAAACACTTTTTTTTTGCTTCAGGGGCTGTTTATACTGATGACATGGAAGATTCTAGATAATTTTTTGGTTCACAGTTAGATTATTATTTCTGCATGTGAAAAAGAACAATTTGAAGATAATTAAGTGTGCTTAAAAGAAGCAATTAGAAACAGAAGGGTCTGTAGTGATGGCTCAGAGGATTAAGAACTCGCTATGCAAGTGTGAGCCAGAGCTCAGATCCTTAAAGTTCAGGTATAAGTCTGCTGTAGTGGCTGCTGCCCCTGGGAGGTGAAGATGGGATCCCTGGGCACATCAGCTAGACAGACTAGCTAAGGTTGGGAGTGGAGACTGATCTAGAACAACATGCAGCATCAACTTTGGGCTTCCCTAAGCACATGCACACAAGTACATTCGAATCTGCATATACACACCCACCCGCCCGCAAATGGGTAAACACACACATACACATGCACACACACCACACCATAAAAATACATGGACATGCATACACACACAGACACACACAGCAAACCAAGTCTTGTCCTTGGCCAATCAACCCAAGACTAAGGTTAACTGACTCATTGTGGTGTGAGGGAGGACAGGAAGGGAGACATGCCAGATGTCAGAGGATCTGTAGGGTGTCTCTCTAGAAATAAAAGGGATGATTCTGTGAAAATAGGGGTTGGGTGAAATCAGGTGAAGCATTTTAGTAGATGGGAGTGAGTGCAAGAAATCAGCATCCTTTCTGGACAATGAAATGGACCTAGGATCCTGTTTCCTTGGAAACTAAGATGTCAAATGTGTTCACATTCCAAAGTCCCAGCTGAAGCTTCCAGGTGAAATGCTAATGAAGGCTGCTTCACTCTGCAGGGACTTCACTCTTCTGTACAAGAGTCGGGCATTTCATTATTACTGGAATCGTTTTATTTTGATATCAGCATCCCAACTAGAATACCTCTTGCAGCTTGTTTAGAAATTCTCACATCTAACGTTCACAGTTAGGCTTGCTGATTGCTAAGGGCGGGGGGGTTCATAGTGGCAAGTTTGTATCCTTCCTAGTTCTAACTTGATCTAGGCGTATCGACTGGGGGCCAGGCAGTGGTCTAAGAGATCTACTGTTGCTATAATAGGGACCTTCCACGAGGGGGCGCTCTTTCCATGTGTTCATAGCTGCAGTGGCTGACAGGAGAAGGCCCTGGGGATAGATTAGAATCAGGACAGTATTTCCCCGAAGCAGTGGGTTCAGTCTTAGAAACATTATTCCTGTCTTCTGTGTCTCCTCTTTGGTAAGCAGTTCTTAAAACTTACAAAAACAAAACAGCAAACAAACAAACAAACAAACAATACTAAGAGCCACACAAAAAGTGAGAAAACAGAAAAGTAAACACTCTCAGGTCTAGCTGGCTTCTATTTCTCATGAAACAGCCCATAGCCCTTTTGCCAGGAATAAAACCTGCCCGAAATGTGCATAAAGAACTCTGATTTTCTAAGAAGATGAGAACAGCCTATTCAGCTAAATACCAACCTAGAAATCAGAAATTGATCAACCGCTCACGTCCAAAAATTCAAAACTCTTGAGTTTAATCTAAGATGGAACATAACATTGCAGAAGTAACTTCAGAATCCCCTAGTGACCTCACATGGTCTCTCCTGCCTTGTTTGTTGGCCCACTCCTGCTTGGCATCAGCAGTGTCTTGCAGTGTTAGTGGATTTACAGGTAAGCGTTGTATGTCTATGATGGGGGAAGGGCAGAGGGGAAAGCTCGGCAGGGATGTGAGAGGGTACAGCCTTGAAGTGGGCAATCAGAGGAATCCACCCAGTGAGAAACAGGAAAGGTACCAATGGAACAGCCTAGGAACAAAGCCGTGATTGTTTGTACTAACCAGTGATCAATAATGAATGATTGGACGAGCCTCCAGGGGCGGGGCACACATGCCACATGCTTGCATTCGTGGCCCACCACTGTGGGCACCATTGCCAGAAAAGAATAGATGACTGAGAGATCCGGAGTGATGGGGGAAGTGCATGTGGAAAGACGCCGAACTGGAGACATGACAGCTGTAACCGGTGAGAGAGAGGCCTGAGATCGATAGTGGATCAAGTCATTGTCCAAAGGAGTCGGCAAGGTGGTATGCAGCAGGGTGGAGCTTAAGCAGATGAAGACTCAACCAGCGAACAAGCTATCCAGCCGAGCATCACCCTAGATCATGGCAATGGTGGAGGCCGGAGATAAGGAACAGTTCTATTTCTTGATTAGAACTCATGAAAGAACTACTATGTCCCGTGATGCTGCTGAGGGCCATGGGGAGAGGGGATTCACTGGCCCTGATGTGGCTGAGGTCTATGTTGATGTCTGAGAACTGCATTGTCAAATGATGACATGTGGGTATTCATGGCCTGTACCATGGCCTGAGTCCATGTTCGTGTCCGTGGGCCGTGCTATCCCTGGGAACCATACTGATGTGAGTGGCCTACACTGCTACTTGAGACCATAGTGATGAACAGGTCTGGACTGCTACTGAGTACCATGTCTCGTTCCATGTCCTTAAAGCAGTCAGGTCTGTGTTGATGGCAGTGGCCTGAGCTACCACGGAAAACCATATGGATGTCTGTGGTCTGTGTTGTAACCTGAAGTCATGTTGATGATCACAGGCAATGCTGTCACCAGGGTCCACATTGATGTGGGTGGCCTGCACTGCTACCTGGGTCCATGGTGATGTCCAGGTCTGTGCAGTGGCTGAGAACCGAATCTGGGTCTGTGGTCCTTTGCCGCTGGGTTTGTGTTGATGTCTGTGGCCCATGCTATCACTGAAGGCCACTTGGATGTCAGTGGTCTGTGCTGAAGCTGAAAGCCACGCTGATGTCTGATCCCAGCTGCATCTGGGTCCATGGCTCTACTGCAACTGGAAGCCCTGTTTGTGGTCTGCGCTGATGCTATAAACCATGTAAAAGTCCATCATCCACCCTCCCAAGGTCTGTAAAGAGCAAACTACTTTCACAGTGATATCAATGACTGCAGATGCACATTTGAGAAAGAGGGACATGGAAGATATATGTGACAACCCCTATCTCCACCCAAACGCCTCCCCCCAAAATAGTAACAGCCTAGACAGAAAGCCATTGGAGAAAATTTAAAAACTGTGATGGGATGCTATGGTGTCCCACTCCACAGTAGATGACTTCCAGCTGCCACGTGGGTTAGGAAGGACTCGGCTCCATTTAAGGGGCAGGGCACTGAGGGTTTGACCCCGTCCCAGTGAGCGTATAGATAAGATAAACTGAACTTTTTATTTGCCTGGGAGGGGGATAAGAAGGGTGGAGGAGGGGGTAGGGAAGCAAATGTAAGAGGAGCACATGACGTGGAATCCCCAAGGAATCAATACAAATATTATGTTGGTAAAAAGAAATGACTGAGCATCGTCTTTGTACAAGTAAGGCAGAAAGGCACAAGGATTCTTCTCTGTGTTCATTACCTTGTCTGCTCCTAGAACCGCTCTGCCAGTTACATACTGTTAATCCTATGAATGAGGGGTCCTCAGCTCAAGGAGTAACTTACTCTGAGAATACTATTTCTTTTCTTTTTTTAAAAAAATTAAAATATACAGCTTGATCCAGACTTACACAATAATCAACATTTATTAAGCCTTAGTTAAACTTAATAAAATAATAAAATATGCTCTGTTTCCTTTTTATTTATTTATTTATTTATTTTTTAATTTTTTTAGACAGGGGTTTCTTTGTGTAGCTTTGACTGTCACTTTGCAGACCAGGCTGGCTTCTGCCTGTCTCTGCCTCTTAAGTGCTGAGATTAAAGGCGTGTGCCACTACCACCCAGCACCTTGCTTTTTTTAAGTTTTATTTATTTATTTAGTGTATGTGAGTACACTGTAGCTGTCTTCAGACACACCAGAAGAGGGCATCGGATCCCATTACAGGTGGTTGTGAGCCACCCACCATGTGGTTGCTGGGAATTGAACTCAGGACCTCTGGAAGAGCAGTCAGAGCTCTTAATCACTGAGCCATCTCTCCAGCCCTCTTGTTTTCTTTCTCCTCCTCCTCTTCTTTGAGTTCTTTTTAAAATTTTTGAGATTACGGTATAATTACATTTCTTCCTTCTCATTCCTCCCTCCAAGTCCTACCAAATACCCCTTCTCACTCTCCTCCAAATTCATGGCTTTTTTTTAGTATATGTATACATGTGTGTGTATGTACACACATGCATGTGTATGCACACACACACATACATACATATATAAAGACATACATATTTCTCAGTAATCCTGTTCAGCCTGTATATTGTTAGTGCTAGTTCTCAAGCCAAAGTCTTTCTGAATCGGTGATGGTGTCTGAATCTGGTGATGGTGTTTCTGATGAACACATTTTCCAAGGCATTGTGAGACTATGGGTATCATTCAGCCCCTTAGCTTGACACAAAGCATGTGGTGGAATAAGGGTTTGATGAAGTACTCATGTCTTTATGTGTGTATTCAAAAGTTCTACTCACCACTTCTGGTCAACTGTGCCCCATGGATTTTAATTTCTGAATTCAAAGTCTCATTTTGTCTTTGTTCCCACGATCCTTTTATTTTTCCGGTGAATTTCCCATTTCATGCTGAACACATTGGTTTCTCTCTTTAGGATTTCACCTAGGTGCTATTTTATTTCATAAACTAGTGTCCTGGTAAGAAACCATTGTAGAGTTGCCAAATAGCTAGCTACAAGAGAAAGAGCAGATACACTTGAGAAACAACTGACTGTGCTCATTAGTTAAAACCAAAAATTTACCCAGATGACAAATCCAATGTGAAAACCAAATATGGTCCCTGTGTCTAGAGTTCTTTCTCTACACCTGTTGGCAAGAAGAAAGAGTATACTCTTGGATTTAAAGCCTGTTCTGATCGTTGGCAACTAAGGCTCAATAGCCTAGTCTCAGGACGTGTGCTCTGCACTTGTCACCCCATAGAAGGTGTCTAACAACCCTTGGCAAGTTTATTTCCAGAGCCAGTAACAAATTCTCTGTGCCCCATCAGCAGCATGTTCTACCATTGATTTCTTCCTCTGCAGCTTTCTATTCACGGGGCTAAAGGATACCACATTCTCTGCATTTTCCTCCAATGCCCTGAAAGCTACTTTATCGATCTACTTGAGTAGATCTACTTGCCTATTGTTCCTGATCGTTTAATCTTAGGGTGTCCAGATTGCTTTTCTGAAATGTTTACCTTGTATACAGTCTTCTGTACTTTCCAAAATGTTCATGCCCTTGACTCTTGTCCAGCACAGAGAACGTTGATCAGGGATGTTTGCTTTTAAGGTTCTGTCCCCACGATTCTTATCTCTCCTTCCCTCCCTCCCTCCCTCCATCCATCCCATCTTTTCTTTTTGAGACAGGCTTTCACTATGTATCCCAGGTTGGCCTAGATTTCCATATGTAGATTAGGATGGCCTCAGACTCACACAGGTATTTCTGCTTCTGCCTCCCAGGTGCTGGGATTAAAGGTTTGTGCAACCATGCCTCCTCTCAACCACTTAAATTTTATTTTTACTGAAAAAAAGATTTTTTCTCTCATATGTCTAGATTATGGTTTACCCTCCCTCTATTCCTCTCAGCTCCTCCCTACTTTTCCTCCCACCCAAATCCAGACTTTCTGTCTCTCATTAGGAAACAGACTTTTTTTTTATTCTTTAGTATTTTCTTTCTTCCTTTCTTCCTTCCTTCCTTCCTTTCTTTCTTTCTTTCTTTCTTTCTTTTTTTCATACTTTATTTACATTTCAAATGTTTCCCCATTTCCAGATCTCCCCTTTGGAACCTCCCCATTCCCTCCCCATTCCCCCTGCCACTATGGGGGTATTCCCCCACCCACCCACGCATCCACTCTCATCTTCCCTCCTTGGCATTCTCCTCTACCGGGGGGGGGGGGGGGATCTAACACCCTCAGGCCCAAGGGCCTCGCCTCTCCTCTCCCTGATGGCTAACAAGACCCTCCTCTGCTGCATATGTGGCCAGCACCATGGGTCCCTCCATGTGTATTCTTTGGTTGGTGGATCAGTCTCCAGAAGTATTGGGGGGGGGGGATGAGGCCAGTTGCCACTGTTGCCTCCCTGGGGATGCAAACTCCCTCAGTTCCTTTAGTCCCTTCTCAAAGTCCTCCATCTGGGACCTCACACTCAGCCCTACTGTTGCTTTGAAGTGACTCCTGGGTATTTCAAACTTTTGGGCTAAGTTATTAGCACAAACAGACTTCTAATGGATAATAATAAAATAAAAGATAAAAAAAAACACATCGGGGTGAAAAGAGAGAAGAAAATATATAAGTAAAATAAAAATAGGATGAAATTAAAAAGAAAAAGGACGCTGACATGGCATTGTATGACAAGGAGCCCTCCCCCCCAACGGCCTGTTTTCTGTTGACTATCACCTACTGAGCATGTAGTTTGTCTTTGATCAGTTTCCCGAGTAAGACTCTCTTGGAGAAAACTAAATTTTCATTTGCAAGTTCAATCCTTTTTCTTAGTTCACACTGTCTATTCTGCCATGACACACAACCATTTAAAAGGTTGTTGTTATTTAACAAATTATAGATGTAGGTAATCTTGGAGTACAATTATAGAGGGAATTTATGTCAACTTGACATAAGCAAAAGTCATCTGTGAGGGAATCCCAATTAGGACAATGCCTTCATAGGACTGGGCTGTATGCAAGCTTGAAGGACATTTTCTTTATTAGTATTTAATGGGGGAAGGCCCTGCTCATTGTGTGTTGTGCCATCCCTAGTCTGATAGTCCTGGGTTCTGTGAGAAAGTGGCCTGAGCAAGCCAGGAGGAGTAAGCCAGTAAGCAGCATGCCTTCATGATCTCTACACCAGCTCCTGCTACCAAGTTCCTGTCCTGCTTGAGATTCCTGTCCTGGCTCCCTTCTATGATGAACAGTGGTGTGGAAGTGTAAGTTAAATAAACCCTTTTCAAGTTCCCTTTGGTCATGGTTCTTCATTACAGCAAGAGTAACCCTAACTAAGACAGTAGTCAAGACAACCTGCTTTATCAAAATCAAACAAATACATTGTCTTTTACAGATTTGAACAATAATTTCAGTGAGACAGATTTCCTTGATTTCTTTTGACTCCACAGGATCTCAAATTCTGTCTCTTAAATATGCCATCTTTCCTTCAGTGATGTCTGGCTGTTTTCATCCATCTTCTAGGAAGAGGACAGGAATAATTCTTAGCACTACTCTGCTTCGTATTCTTAGTGTGTAACTGAGTATTGTCATTTCTTACAGGAGCCCATGTGTCTGGCCCCATATGATTGGTTTGAGAATATCAACTGAGCCAATTATTTTAAAAACATAGTTAAAGTGATCAATTTATTTTGTGGTGCAAAGTGGGCCAATTATAGTCCTTCGATAGACTGAGCAGAATAAAGATCATTTCTCCTTGATAACAAGATGAGAAATGAGACTACAGAGGTATCTGTAGTGGGAGGGAAAGTTCCTCAGAGTCTGAAGCCAGAGCCAAGAGTTTTAAGGAAACAGAGGACCAGTCAGTGACAATCCAGTCTCTGAATCTCGTTTTTCCTTGGACTACTTTTTAGCAAGCATTAGCTCAGAATTTTGTACTTTATGTTTCGGAGACCCATTGATGACTATAAGAGAAGTACACCTACTTTCTTATGTGCCTGGCAATAAAATCCAAGTACCTAACATGATCAGAGGAATGGTTGCCTGCGTCAGCCCTTTTTGTGCCTAACAATTCAGAATTAGCTTCTCTTTCAATCCAGTTCCCCTTTCTATTTTTATATTTACTTATTTTATGTGTATGAATATTCTGCCTGGTTACATGCTTGTATACCATGTGCCATGTACATTCCTGGTGCCTACCAAGGTCAGAAGAAGACATTGGATTCTGTAGAACAGAATGTGGTTTTAAGTCTCTATGTGTGGACTGAACCTGCATCCTCTGGAAGAGCAGCCAGTGCTTTTAACCACTGAGCCATCCCTTGAGTCTCTCCCTTTTCTGTTTGATTCAGCTTTTGAATGAGTTTCAATCAGCCTTTATGGGGCTAGGTTTTGTCTAAGGTGATGAGGATTATGGCAGCAAGCTGCTCTAGACTTTTCTCCTTCCCAAAGACAAAGCCTTTAGAGAGAAGTCTCTGTTAATGAAGAAATCGAATAAAGACTTCTGATTGGTGTAGTTTAGGTCACATGGCCTCTTCCAAGTCAACTACTTCGGCAAAAAATATGGGCTATTCGGTCCAGATCCATCATACATTACTTCTTTGGTGTTGAGTAGGTCATACATAGCTGTACCCAAAAAAGGAGAAGTAGAGAGATACTATTACCATAGAGGGTATATAACAATCTGAGAAGACCCACTCTTCCTACCACAATGTGCTACACCATTTTTTGTTGGTAAAATTTTCTCCTATATTCTGAGCAGCATTAAGTAACTTTCTGCCTAAGTCAGTTGTTTTCTCCCATTTCTAATCAAGAGTTCTGATGAACACACATTTCTCTCCCATCATTTCCTTCCTAGAGTCTTGTCTCCCTAAGTGGCACCATTGACTGAAACCCTCTAGTTAGAAATAGAGGAATCTTCTCCAATTTCTCCCTTCCTCCCCATACCCTCAAATGTGAGGATTATTCTCATTTTGTCCCTTTGTCCTTTCTGTCTTTGATTAGATATCTTCTGATGTCAGCTTCAACTTTAAAATATCACTGTTTCCAACGTCACTGTCACATCTCTACTGTTATATACTTGGTTATGCCTTCATCATCCTGTGCTTATATGTGTCCTGAATTAGTTTTTAGTTTTTATGTCGTGTGTGTGTGTGTGTGTGTGTGTGTGTGTGTGTGTGTGAGATTGCGTGCCTATTGGTGTATATGTGGAGGTCAGTGGACAATTTGCAGGAGTCTGTTATCTCTATCCACCATATGGGTCCTAAAGTCGAAGGCTCAGTGGCAAGCACCCTTCAGCCATTTTCCATAAAGAGGAATGCCAAACTTTCCTCAAGTGTTGGAGTAGAAGGTTGACTGCTCAGTGTGTGCAAAGACTAGCAACTGTGGCTTCTTCTTCCTGATGTTTACAGCTTGGACTGCTAGACCATAAAGACCTCCTACCGAGACAAGCTAACCTTTCCTCCTATGCAGTACCTCATAAACACGTTGAGGTTCCAGACTGCTGGGGTAGTGGGTGCCCTTCATCAGAGGTAGCTTACCCCACCTGAACCCAGCTTTCTATTGCATGTGTCAGTGAGTCTGGTTATCAGGGTTCTAGGATCCAAGATGTCATGATATTCACTTTACAATGACATCAGTCTTCTCAATGGTGGTGTGGACTCTGAATGCTTGCCTCTCATGCCTAGATTGCCTTTGAGCTCTCAGGTTTCTGTATCAGTTCTCACTATGGACTTTCTCTAGTGAGTGTCATCATTGTATGTCCCTCTCATCCACTGCTATCTAGACATTCAGCTCTACATCATACTTAGGTACATACTACACACTACTTATTCTTAAGACACCTTGATATTTTGTTTCTCTTTGCTATTTGTGTGTGATACATATACCACAGATGTAGGTTTAAAGAGGTCCTGTTTTCTATACCCATTCAGCCATACTATACTGAAAAAGGGTTTAAAAAGTTACTCCTCAAGAATTTCACATAGGTATACAGTGTATTTTGATCAAATCCACCTCTACTTCCCACCTTAAACTCCTCCTGGAACACCTCCCCTCATCTTCCTCCCAACCTCAGGTCATCTTCCTTCTCCTCTTCCTCCTCCTCTTCTTCTTGAAGACATTGAGTCCAATTAGTTCGGCCCAAATGTGCACAGGTATAGAACTATCCACTGGATTATGAGTGACCTCAGATTGCCAACATATCTATAGTTAGGGGTGAGTTCTCTTAAAGCCCTCTCTTATCTCTGAGGAAATACTGACAGGTTGGATTGTGTGCAGGTCGAGTGCAGGTAGACCTGTCTGTTTATGAGTGTAACTTCCCTGTCATGTGAAAAATACATTATGTCAGGACAGTCCTCCCCCACCTCTGGCTCTAAAAGGATATTTACCTTCTCTTTTACAACGCTTCTAAGCCTTGTAGGGTTGACCACTCTACAGGCACTTTTTTTCTTTGCGCTTTGCCTAGTTGTGAGTCTCTGTGTTAATTGATGTCCATTGCAAAAACAAACTCTCTTGTGAGGCTGAGAGCTGTGTTAATCTAAGGACATAAGGCTAAGTCTTTATAAAATAGGTCTGATACTCTGTCCATTTAGCAGAATAATAGTAGGCTCTCTCTGTATCTATAACCTCTCCAGTGATGGGTTCTTGGCAAGTTTTGCAGTAGAGATTTTCATTCACTCCTCTGGAACAGACCTTAGTCTGATCATAAAGTGTCTGATTACCCCAATGTTTGTGGCACTATTACTCCAATAAGCATATCTTGCCAGGCTGGTTGTTACTGTGTCACTTAGGGTTCCCAGCAATGCAAGACTGTTGGTGACTTTTCTCCCTCAGCAGCCTATATAGCATCTTTCAGTACTGAAAACCCTAGTCAACAGGAAACTTCCAGGTCAGTGCCAATTTGTTTCTCCACATGCTGTGGAGTCTTCAGCAAGTAGTCTTACCATCAGGTTCTTGTGGGCCACTAAGAACAATGGCAATAGCCTATTTTTTGTTATTGTTCTTGTTGTTTTTGTTTGTTTGTTGAGAGAGATATAAAAAATCAATCCATACTATGCTGGCAGACCCTGGCAGGCGGGCATGGCCAGAATGTTCTCTTTTCGTGGAGACTCTCTGACTCAGAGCTCCGAAATCTCTCCACCCAGCTTTCTAAGTTCCCACTGGTGGGTCACTAACACACCAGCCCCATGTTTCAAAATTCCCACGATCCTTTGGGGTGCACTTCTTGCAAACCCACACTTTGCCACTGTACCTTTCTCTCTGGAACCCAGTTGAGCCTCCATGTGAAGGAAAATAGCACACGCACTTAGTTTAGAATCAATGGTAACTCAATCTCTGGGTGAAACAATTAGCATCCTAATTATAAGTCATTCTAATTTAAATCCTTCGGTAGCAGATCCAAATGGATCCGCCACCTGAAATGGGGGGCCACTAATACCTACATCCTGTTCTCCAGCTGTCCCTGTCCAAAAGTCCCTATCTCCTGCCTCTTCTCTCCCTCTCACCATCCCAGAAGTCACTCCTACTCACCCAGTGATTGGTTTCTTTATTCATTAGAGGAAGGCTCACAAGAAGTCACCTGAGTACATGACTCATTCCTCCTTCCAGACATTCCCCCCACCCCCAAAGCGGAATTAACATCAAAATACAAATAGCACCAGGGCCATCCACGACTTTTGCTTGTTTGTTTCTTGCTTTTTGTTTTTTTGTATGTCCTGAACCTTTTTGATCACCTGGAAGATGGGCTATCCCACATCTGGCCACTGGGATTTTTGTTTGAGAGAGTTATTTTAATTGCCCCCCAGAGTTTTGCAGCTGGTGGCTTAGAGGACTTACTTGACAAATGCAGTACACAAGGACACTGATGCTGCCTCACACTGGAGACCTCTGATGCCTCTTTTTATCATGCCTGGATTTTTTTTTTCTATCTACTTCTGGAGCTTCTTCTCATGGGTTGGACTGTCTTTGACTTGAGATTTATGCCACAGTTGTCTGCATGTCCACCCTCTGTCAGAACTGAGAATCAGCTGCTACCCCAGCTCCTGCTAGTGCACATCCTTAAATTTAATCTGTTTATTCTTTATAATCTATAATGCAATCTCCAGTACAAGTCTAAATTATTTTCATAACTACTTTGGCCACAGCGACAACCATAAATTCTCCTTCCCACTTGGCAGCCTTGAATTTTCATAGCTGGATATTTGCTGGGACTTTTAAGTTATTCTAAATGCACAAGTCAGAGGTACAGCACAGCATGGATGGAGAGCATGCAGCAATCTCCTCGTTGAACAAAATCAATTGGTGCTTTGAAATTGGAAATAGTATAGATATTTATACTACAGAAGTCAGAAACGACTTGGCAAATGGCACATTTTTCCTTTGGATCCTAGCTCTGGTGGAGGACTAACTTATAGAGGCTTAAGTACCAGATTGGTAAAAGCCCTGCATGGCATCTCTCTGGACTAATACTGGCTAGCAAGAGGGCTAAGCCTGGCATGGTAGGTAATTACTAGTCTCCAGACTTTAAAATGTCTAAAGCTAAGCTCTGAACACTGCTCCTAAACCTCCCCACTTCTGTGTAAATGCCTTCTTAGTTAATGACCACAGCAAGGAATGTTGCCCAGGTCATTAACATGAGCTGTGCATTCAGTTCCTCATCTGTGGTCTGTAGTGCTACTGGGGAGTGAGAGTATTCTTTTTGGAATCATGCTTGGCACGATACTAGTTGTCTGAAATACCATGTGCATGTTGAAGCCATTGTTCAGACTAAGTTCTACCTTGACCTCATTTTCCCCACCTTGACTTTTAAGCTATGTCAATCACGTGATCTTAGTTTTACCAATTTTAAGATGACCTTCCTGGGACAAGCTCTTATCATGTTAGTTTGAATTATTTTCCTGGACCAAGGTTGTTTTCCAGCTTTCATTATTGACTCCTTTACAGTCTGCTTCTGTTTGTTTGTAATATTAGGGTCTTTTCTTTTTGGAGATAGAGTCTTTCTATGTAGTTCCAGGTGGACTTTAACTCATTAGCCTCACACCCCTCCACAAACCATACTTGAATGCTATTTTTTAATGACGATCCCCCTCAGGCATGCTAGCATGGTTCCTCTAGGGCAAGCAACAGGTTTGAGGAGAAATCAAGGCTAGGCCTGGGGAAGGTCACGGATCTGGGCAAGGATGGCATAGGCAGTACAAATAAGTAGGAGTCAGGGAGAGGGTGAGCAGTTTAGAAATTTTGTCTGAATTACAATAAGTAGAACATGAACTCCCTGTCACTTGAGAAAATAAGCCCAGGATGAAGAAAATGGGAAACACAACTCCAGCAAGGGCTCTATAGGCAAGACTGATAACCTTGAATACTGCTGAGTCCAAATAATGGGCTCCATAGTCTGACTTTGTTGTAGCAGTATTCAGTGTTACAAAGCCTGAGCGTATTTTGACAGAAATGACATTTCCAAATTTGGTGGTATGTGGAGATGACCACATTAATAACATTGACCTGACTTTCTCCTAGCGAATGATGGGATGGCTTATGCTACTAGAAAGTCTTAAGAACAGATAGATGTGGTTAGGATATAGGAGAGAGATTGGTGGGGCTGGAGTGAGGTGATGATGGGTAGCATTTGAGACAGTCTAGCTGTTCTAGAACGCACTGTTTAGTCTAGGCTGACTTTAAAAATCACAATTGTTAGCCTCCAAAGTGCTGGGATTATGGATATGACCCACAATGTCTGGAATTCCCTCTCTCTTCCCCTCTCCTCCCCTCCCCTTTGATAGGACCAAGATTGCAGACTAAACAAACATATAATTTTAAAAGTCGTTTTGCTTACTAAGTTTAAAATATCATACTAAGAGAAAGATACTGCAAAAAAATAAACCTACTCACTGGGACCCCAACTCCCATCCTTACTGGCTCACTGATGCCCTTTCTGCTTCACTGATCTGCTTACTGGCCCTATTCCAGCCCCTACACTGACCTGTCTTTGTCTTGTCTTTTAGCTTATTGCTTCTTGCCAGTTTCAGGGATTTGGTGCCTCTTCTCTGGCGATTTGAGGGGGCTTTTCTCATTATGGCTGTCATTCATGTATATATATTCAAACTGAATCGTTTGTGAAGATGGATCTCAGTTTAGGGCCTGGTCCATGGTAAGACTTCCTATGAATCAGTTCTACGTTGTCTCAAATAAATCAATCAGAATTTAGTGCTGGGTCATTTATTCTGATCTGCAGGTGCTGCCATTGTCCCCACAGCTCATTAACAGCATTGCCTTCTCCCCAGTGCTAAGAGTGTGAAGCTCCTGCCAGAGCACAGCCCTCACTCCAGAGTCTCCCTGGACTGACAGGTGCTGTCTCATCCTCATTGCTTAGGACTCCCTCTTCCTTGGTTAGTCAACCTGGAGGAGTTCTTACATCCCAGTGTTTTGTACGGTGGAGCTGTGGGGAGACTCCTCTTCCCCAGATCATAATGTCTGTCTCTCTGAGAAAGGCTTCTCCTCCATGACTCTGTTGTTAACTAACACTAGTTAAAATTCACTTTCCTCCAATTTTTCAGTATCCTCTACCTTGTGACTTTACATTTATTGTTAACCCAAGCATTAAAATCTTTCTGAATCTTAAACTAAAGCAATAGTTCCAGAAGAGAACACTGATACATCTACTTGGACAGGTGTCACCCCTATGCATCATCTGAAATGCCTTCCCCAACATTACTTGCATCTTTTTTTTTTGGATAATAGATCTTGAGACATAAAATACAGGTAAGATGTAGTATCTTCCTTCCTCTCATCAAGTTGCATTGATGTGAGGCTCCAGACAGAGAGGCACTGGATTCTGTTTCCATGGCAACTGTTTCATTGCCTAGGGGAAAAACAGGACAGCAATTGAAGTCTGTGCTAATGGCAGCCCTAAAAATAATCAGTAATGTGTTGAAATCAAGTGGAAAGACCCAGGAAATAATAGATAAAAATTAAACCTCTTCAATGTGGGGCTGAACAATCAGGTGCTGGTGAAATCTCATTGCAAGTGTCTTGTGCTCCAAGGTGTATAAGGACAGTTGGTGATGAGTGTATTTTGGAGGATAATTGATCATTCTTTCATTGAATCATTCATTCAGGTAACTACTAAGTAGATAGGAGCCTTGAATCAGCAGTGGCTCTGATTCTGGACTTTCATGGTTTTATGTGGTCAAGAGACAAGAAAAGCTACTGTAATTATTAAAGATATTTTGTTTGTTGTCTAGTAGCTATTTAAAAAATTTCCACTGGGTATTTGTGGGCTTGACCATAGCCAGCCCCAGGGACAATTCAAAACAATTTATAGATTTTATTAGTTTAGTAAAGACCATGCAACTAAGGTAGAAGTCTGCCTGGTACTCCTATCTCTGGTAACCGAGTTTTGCTCAAACCTCAGAAATCTTGTTTGGTGCTTGGAGAATGTTTATAATCTTTGTTTTATTTGAAGATGAAAAAGGATACATTTAATATCTGTCACTCCTGACAGCTACTTTGTGATTAAGGAGAAAGGAAGCTTGAGAGTGAAGACAGCTATCAGTTGAGGAAAATGCCAAGGGAGTTACAGAGATGGGCTGGAATGATGGTTTGGTGGTGACAAGTACTGGCTGCCCTTCTACGGGACTCGGGTTTAACTTCCGGCAGCCACAGATGTCTTATGACCATCTGTAGCTTCAGTTCTAGGGGATCTGACACCCTCTTCTGGAATCTGTTGGCACCAGGCATGCACACGGCACACATAGATACATCCAGGGAAAATGCTTACACACATAAAATAAATCACAAAAAAAGAGAAAATGATAGAGAAGCATAATGCAACTTGACCGAACAGCATGGAAGCTTCTAGATAACCCTTTGTTACTGTCAGCAAAATTATTTTTATAGAAGCTTGGGTGGAGATTTCTTGTTTTCTGTTGCTTGAAATTAAACAGATACTTCATCCTGTTAAATGCCAGAGAATAACTTCCTCCTCCACATGAACAGAGAATTCACGTTCAGCTTTGTTGTAGGCTTAGCTTCTGATTGCCCCATTCTCCAGAATTGCTGGTCCTGGAAAAATGGGTCAGGCTTTGTGGAAAGGTGGATAGGCAGGCAGGCAGGCAGACAGACAGACACACACACACTCCTATGGAGACTTGGCTTCAAATGTTCCTCAGGTACACTGTACCTTTGAGTTTGGTGTCTGGGTGGCCATCCTGACTTAGAGGTTACTTCTTCTAGGGCTTACTGGTGTGTCTAGATGGAAGGCACGGTGAACGTGAGCAATAACACTACTCTAAACTTGCCTGGCCACCAAGAAAAGCAGTTAGTGGTACCAATCTAGTGTCTGGACCCTTATTTTGACCCAAGGAGAAAGATATGTACTATAGCAGCAAATCAGTCTGTGTGCATGTGTGTATGTGTTAGGGGCGGGGAGGGGAGCATGTGTGTGGGCATGGGTGGGCTGGCTCACATATCCAGCTGTATCGTAGAGCCAGAATTCTCCATGGGCTTAGTCCCAGGCAAAAAAAAAAATATTCTGAAATAAAAGTCAGAGCAAGTTGTAGAAGTGACATGGAATGACATAAGGGTAGGTGAAAATGAAAGGAGAATCTCTAGGTTTTAAGTTAAAAAAAAAAACAAAACCAAAAAACCTGCAATCAACTGTCTTTTAAGTTTTTATTTAATGTTATTTTTTTGCAACAAGCTGTTTTAAAACTAGATTGTTTTTTCTTTTCTGTCATTTTTAGCTAAAATATCAAAATCATTAGTATGTAAAATGTTATCAAAGAATATAGAGCCAAAATATGCCAGATAAGTATTAGTATGGTTTCAAGCAATTAATCAATAAAATTAACAATTTATTAAAGTTTTGAACTGATGCCATTTATGTTATATATCAACTTAAAAATCTGTGGTATATTTTGGGTTCTTTTTCTAAGTATTCTCACTATTATCTTTTTGCTTTTCTACTGAAATGAGGTCACCCATAGTAAATACCTGTCAGAGCTGTCTGCCTCTTGCTTATGTTATGGGGATGCTGTCTTCTTCCTGTGAGTAGGTTTTTCTCCAGCATTTTCCTTCAGTCTACAGGAAGGAGGAACATGTTGGAGGATCTGCTTATTTTATTATTATTATATTTTAAACCCCAGTACAAAGAGCCAGCTTAAGCCTCTGCCCTGTTGATGCATGGTTTTATTTTGTGGGGCCGCTATAACAAATGACCATAAACTGTGCCATTTAAAAACAACTGACATTTAGTTTGTCACATTTCTGGTGGCTCAAATATTAAATGACTGTGTTGGCAGGACTCTTGGTGAGTCCTCTGAAGACTTTTTCCTTGCCTCTTCTCAGCTGTAGTACCGGGAGCAATATTCAGCATTCCTTGTAGCTGTCTCCAATCTCTTCCTATACTGTCAAATGACTTTCCTTGTGTCTCTGTGTCCCTGCACTTTTAATAAGGATACTGGGCACTGGATTTGGAATCCACCTTAATCCCTTATGACTTCATCTTGTATACCTGCCACAGTTTGGTAAAAAGGTTACATTCTAAAGTCCCAGGGGTAGCATATAACTTTATTTTGAGACAAGGTCTATGTGCTGGCTAATTTTATGTCAACTTGACATAAGCTAGGGTCATCTGAGAGGAAGGAACTCCAATTGAGAAAATTCCTGCATAAGATTGAACTGCAGGCAAGACTGTAGAGTATTTTCTTAATTAGTGATTGATGTGAGAGGGCCCAGCCCATGGTGGGTGGGTCATCCCTAGGCTGGTGGTCCTGAGTTCTATAAGAAAGCAAGCTGAGCAAGCTATGGGGAGGAAGCCAGTTAGCAGCATTTCTACATGGCCTTTGCATCAGCTCTAGCATCCAGCTTCCTGCCCTGTTTGAGTTCCTGTCCTGACTTCCTTCAGTGATGGACTATAATGTGGGATCATAAGTCAAATAAATTATTTTCTTTCCAACTTGCTCTTGGTTGTGGTGTCTTACAACAACAATAGTAACCTAAACTAGGAGAGTCTCCCTCTGTAGGTTAGGCTGACCTCAAACTGACCATGTAGTCCATGTTGGTCTTAAACTCATGACAATTCTCCTATCTCTGACTTTTAAGACTTGGGATTTTAGGTGTGAACCACAATGCCCTGCCTACACATGCTTTTTCAGGTGGCATTATTCAAGTCACTACAATACATAACAGGTATATTATACATCAAGAGAAGATGGGGGGAGTCACACTGTCTCCATCTCATGTTCACTCAGCTCGATTCACATTTCAAGGGCTCAGCTTGAAAAGGTTAAGGTTCTAAGTCCAAATCCACACCAGTCAAGAACCTTTGGGTTTTAAGCCACTTTAACTATATATGGAGTTATTAGGGGAATCCAGTGGCTTATCATAGTACAGAAAGGCAGTGGAATGGAGCCTGAGGCTGGGTATTTTAGGCTCCATCACTCTCTCATTTCATGCTTCTTTTCTTTCTTTGTTTGTTTGTTGAGACTGGATCTCTCTATAGCTCCAGCTGTCCCTATATAGACCTCACAGAGGCCTTGGACTCAGAGATCCTCCTACCTCTCCTTCCTGAATGTGGGGTTAAAGATCTATGCCACCACACTCAGGTATCTTCCTTTATGAATGTTGTTTTGTGCTCTCAAGTTGGTTGACATGATGACGTCCCTTAGCAGCTGGGATCAAAGCTCGCGACAGGTTGACTAGAGAGCAGATATTCCCATTAAAATTTCCATGAAGAAACTGAGTAATCCAAATTCCACAGTCCTTTCTGTGGAATGACAGACATAACAGTGAGTGAGATCTAGATCTTCTGAGGTTGAATCATGTGGGCATCCTCTCATTTCAGGGTGTTGGGGGTTCTGTTTCCAGAATGAAAGCAGAGGACACCAGGCAGACGGAGTTAGATGGCCCTGTCAGTGGAGTTCTCAGCTCCTTTCACTTCTGTAGTCAAGTTTCTTTCAGAAGGTAGAGCACCGGCGTAGGTGTTGTGTAGATTGCCACTGAGATAATTGCAGGTCTCACAAAGAGAACAGTGGTCCTGTGCCCACATGCCTGAAGAGAAAGGAAATAGATGAAAAGTCTTGGCTATGAGAAGTTCTTGAAGTCCAGTCCCAGTCAGATTCTTAACACTGTGTGATCCTGAACACATGACTCAACATTCCCTCTCACCTCTATTATGTTAGGTCAGCAGAAAGTATTTTAAACAGTTTATTTTTAATGTGGCAGCATGGTCTGATAGTTCTGCTGACACAATAACGAAGTTAAATGACAGGAAGTTTTGTACAGTGAAGCGATCACTTAGTTTGTACCTAGGATCTCTGACTGTGGTCATCTCCTGTCTGACATGGCCAGTCCTGTGTGACTGTCACCATGTCCTTATATGGCTGTGACCATGTCCTGTGTAACTGTGACCATGTGCCCTGCAACTGTGACTATATCCTGTGTGACGGTGAACATGTCCTGTCTGATTGTGACCATGTCCTGTGTGACTGTGACCATGTCCTGTGTGACTGTGACTATGTCCTGTCTGACTGTGACTATGTCCTGTGTGACTGTGACCATGTCTTGTCTGACTGTGACCATATCTTGTGTAACTGTGACCATGTCTTGTCTGACTGTGACCATGTCCTGTGTGACTGTGACCATGTCCAGTCTGACTGTGGCTGTGTCTGCCTGGCTTCTCTTGGGTTGCATATTTGCAGAATCCTCAACTTATTTCCTTTATAAAATCTGTGAGATAAATATAGTTTAACTTTCAAACTGCTTCCATTCCCTATAAAAATTCAACTACATCTCGATTATCCAAATATATTGTTTCCTTATTAAATAAAATTTATGTTTGTGTTTATTCTTCTTGGAGTTTATAGACTTTCTTAAACCTGAAAAAGTATTGGTAATTGTCACTACAAAAGTTATTTAGTCTCCCTTTTCCCTTTTCATTTTGCACTTTAAATAAACTTTATTGCCAAGTCTGTTAAGTCTCTGATGATTTTATGACTTTTCCATTTTCCAATTTCAGCTTCCCATGTGCCAGTTTGGTGGTTTCCCTTTCGGCTGGGTCCATTCTGGTTTTTAATCAGCTGACTGTGAAATCTTCCTTGACAGTGTGTCATGTACTGAGTCCTGTGATTTTCTGCACTCCTAGGTCGATTCCTCTTGTCGGTTTGAACGCTCTGTCCTCCTTCAGTTGTCATTTCTGTGCATCTATATCTGATCACACATTGAATCTTTTACTATATCCAGTGCATCTCTGATTTTTCCAATTTCATTTTTGACAGTTTTCATATTTTCTACAGAACTAGATTTAATTGTATAAACCTTATATTTTGCCTTATAAACTTAGTCTTTAAAACTAGCCCCCAAAACTTAATTTCAGATTAAAAAAATTTTTTTGGAGATGGGCTTTCTCTATGTGGCAGTCCTGGCTGTCCTAGAACTTGCTTTGTAGACCAGGCTGGCCTCGAATTCACAGAGATCCATCTGCCTCTGCCTCCCAAGTGCTGGTGTGAAAGGTGTGTGCCACCACACCCAACTCTAAAACCTTTTTTGAATTAATAATGTCCATTTCATTTTACTCTTAGTTCCAATATTCTGTGTGAATTCTGTCAGTTCTCATTTTTTGTTCATATTTTGCTGTATTTTATTTTATGCATTAATTAGTATTTTAAAGTCCAAGTCATCAATAGACCTATCTTTTTGAATTCTTATCCTCTATTTTATAGAGAAAAAAACTAAGAAATTTCATGAGAAGATGTACTATTAAGTAAAAACCTTAAAAAATAATATCTTAACCCCTATAACCCACTTTGATATAGTAAATATTACTATTCAGAAGAGGCAAAAGTAATCACCCATGTTAAACACACTGAGAAGACACATTACTAAGTGCCATAAGAGATGGTACCCACCTTAGAATCTTTGCATTTCTTTCTAGTTACCCCAGAGTAATTATGGTTTTTGTTGTAGCTTCATATTTCTTTAAAACACCAACTAAAATAGAACTCCATTTGGAGAACAGTCAAGAAGTAATATTGTTTGATTGTATGCAGACTTGTAACCTTCCAAGTAAAGATGACGCAATAGGATGCGATCACTGGGGTCTCTTTGCTTCTCATGTCCGTGCAGACTCTCCTAATTCCAACAAAAGGTTGAAAAGTTCATGAGCCACCTCTGAGCACACCAGGGAACACACTGAACAGTTATAATAATTGCATCAGGAAGTCATATTTTAGGTTTTGAGATAAAAAAACCAAGCTTTTGGGGGACTATGTTGTTGCAACTTTATAGGCATGACATATTATACTGCTTGTGAGGGAGTGGCACTATTTGGAGGCATAGCCTTGTTGGAGGAGGTGTGACTCAGCTCTGTCTGTACTATGCCTGCCTGGGTGCTGCCATGTTCCTGCCATGATGATAATGGACTGAACCTCTGAACCTGTAAGCTAGCCCCAATTAAATACTGTCCGTATAAGACTTGCCTTGGTCAGGGTGCCTGTCCATAGCAGTAAAACCCTAACTAAGACACTGCTTAAACATTAAAATAAATGATGGAGCAGCCCGATCACTTTGGCATTAAGAGTGTGCTGAACATTTACAGGTACAGTGTCAAACAGGGCAAGGCCACCCCCAGTATTTCTTATGCCTCTTCATATGGGGCAGGTTACAGGCAAGCCTCAGAATCATCTCTTTTTGCACAGAGCTTAGCAGAATGCCTTATTTTTTGAATTTTGATTGGGCATACCTCGAGGAACTTCCTCCACAGTTTTTCACAGTTTGTCTTACGTACGGCACGCAATTGACTTTGTAAAATACCTAATGTTCCCATGGCAACTCATCGTCTTAAACAGGTTCACAATGTGATTGGCAGCCATCCTGTCTCTTCCATTGTACAATCCAAACAAACTTTGGGCAAGTCAGGAGAGGGACACCATTCTCAAACTTCATCCTTCATAATTATTTCCTAAACTATGGAGATGCCAGCCAGATATCTTTGAGATGGTGCTTTGAGTTGCCTTTATCGAGATGACCACTGACAGTTAGCCACAACTCTGCCATGCCCAGGGAAGCAAATGGTTACTTGCTCAGGCAGTGTCTTAGAGTTTCTATGGCTGTGAAAAGACACCACGACCGTGGCAACCCTTATAAAGGAAAGCATTTAATTGGGGCTGGTTTAGCGTTTCAGAGGTTTGGTCCATTGTCTTCATGGTTGGAAGCATAGTGGCATCCAGGTAGGCACAGTGCTGGAGAGGTATTCTACATCTTGATTGGCAGACAGCAGAGACAGTGAGCCACTGGTCTTAGCTTCAGCTTCTGAAACCTTGAAGCCTATCCCCAGTAGCTCAGTTCCTCAAAAAGGCTATACCTTCTAATAGTGCCACTAATTAACTAATGGGGGCCATTTTTATTTAGACCACCATAGGCAGCACATACAAAAATGCACCATTCTCTGGATCAGGTTGCTGGTCTATAAATGGCATAAACCAGGCATGGCAGCAGCAGTACATGGAAGGTCTTGTAATGGAGGTACTCATACAGGCATAGGAAGTGACATAAAACTTTGAGGTAACTGATGCTTTGAACTCTACTCACATAGATGTCACTACAACAGTAAGAGCTCTGGTAAGGCTGGTAGCCTTCTTATTTTCTTCAGTTCAGTTCATTTTGGATGTCTTCTCTTGTTTTCATTAGGTTTTAATGTTTCAGTTGGTTTTCTGATTAGGAGAGGTAAGATATAAAGGCTATGTGTGATTTGCTCATTCAAATGTTGTATTTCTTGAAGCCTTTCATTGAATGACTTCACCCAACAAAGACTTGCTCTTAAGCTTTGTTACGCCAGACTTATTTCGATGTTGACAACTATCATTAATTGATAATTGATCATTAATTAATTGACCATTAATTTTAAGGTGTGCTTCTTCCTCAGTGCCTGGCTTTAACAAGCTCCTTCCACTTTGAATCCCAGGCTCTGGATTCACTAGTGTTGCTCACCTGTAGAAATCCCTGGATTAGATCCTTCTGGCTGCTGTAGTCTGTGACAGTCCTTTGAAGCTTGCCTTGCACACAAGAAGAGTAGAGTTTAAAGGGAAGGTTGAGGGAGGAAGTGTGTATAAGCTTTAGGTTTCTTTCTCTCTAGTAGTTTGCTCCTCAGACCAAAAGTCCATAGTCATCTGTCCTCGTTCGCTTCTCTGTTGCTGTGATAAAACTGCATGACCAAAAGCAACTTGAGGAGGAAAGAGTTTATTTCATCTTACAGCTTACAGTCCATCACAGAGAGAAGTCAAGGCAGGAGTTCAATGCTGGGACCTGAAGGCAGGAACTGAATGAAGCACAGACCTTGGAGGAACAATTGCTACAGGCTGGGTCTCCATGGTTTTCTCAGCCTTCATATATAACTCAGAACCACCTTCCCAGAGGTGGCACCACCCACAGTGGGCTGGGCCTTCCCACTTTAATCCCTAATCAAGAAAATGCTGTGTAGACTTTCGAACAGGCCAATCTGATGGAGGCATTTCTCAGTTTCGATTCTTTCTTCCCAGATGGGTCAAGTTGATAAACAGCTGATCAACACAGCATCCTCACTTGACTTTCGCCTCAGACCTATGAGACTGTTGCTTGCTTCTTGGATTCTCTGCACCTTCACCATAATTTGGAAAATGCCTTTAGGAAAGTTTCAAGGTGAAGATAAGAGTGGTTCATGACAGTCCCTCAGTCAAGGCTCATGACGCTCAGCAGCACTTGGTGCTTGGTTGCCAGTGCTTTCTGAGGGTTGATTATATATATTTATAAACTTAAAGTTATTCTTAGTAGATTAAGATCAATATATGCTATAATATTGGGTCTTGAATACAATTAAAATTTTAATTATAGCCATGATTACTATTTTTAATTATAGAAATACAAAGTAAGCATGCAAAGAGAAGCAAAGAAAAGATTATGTGGTGCTGGGATGGAGAGATGGCTCAGTGAATGCTTTTGCTCTTACAGAGGACCTGAGTTTGTTTCCTAGAACCCACATGGTGTGTCTCAACAATCCATAATTCCACTTCTAGGGCTCTAGCATCTTCTCTGTATCTCTTCAGGAACAAAAATGAGAAATGCAGAAATGTAGGTGAATGGATCTTACTGAAAAAGAAAGCAAATAAATCAACTTAAAAAAAGATTATGTGATACATACCACATGCCCACTCTGTCTTCCTTTATACATTTTATATATAAGTCATGGATGGATCTGTTTTTTCTTTATATATTTATGATTTTCCAATTCAAATAAATGATATTAATTTGTGTAAGTTTTAAATTTAAGTACCTTTTTGTTTTAAGGAAACTTTTAAAAAGAAATTCACTTTATTATTTATTTATTATGTGTATGCAAATGTGTGCATCAGTGTACATGTGTGTTTGTGCACATGCATGTGCGTGCTCATAGAGACCAGAAGAGGGTGTTGGATCTCTGCAGGGTTACAGGTGATTGTGAGCTACAATGTAGGAGCTAAGAAGTAAATTTGGGTCCCCTGCAAGAGCAGGAAGCACTCTTAACCACTAAGGTATCTCTACAGTCCCTTGCTTGGCTCAGTGGTTAAGAGCACTGCATGCTCTTCCAGAGATCTTGAGTTCAATTCTCAACAACCACATGATGGCTCACAACCATCTGTAATGGGATTTGATGCGCTCTTCTGGTGTGTCTGAAGACAGCGAAAGTGTACTCATATAAATAATAAAATAAATAAAATCTTAAAATGTGTTATATACATTTTCCTTATATATTTTGAATCTAATTTTGAGGTACCATAATCTGTAGTAATTTCTAGTTTGACCTATCAATTGAAGCTTAAAGTTACATTTTAACACCAAACCCTATTAACTATGGAAAACTTGGAGTTAATAAAAAGTGTTCACCAAAGTTTTCAGACAAACTTTAGTTGTAGAAACTCCAGGCTCATCTGACTAAACTTTTTCATCCATTTTAGTTATATATATTATCTAAGAGGTGAGAAGTTACCACCTCTTAGGTAAAACTCATCTACATTTTTTGCATGTGTATATTTGTATATGGTGTGTGTGTGTGTGTGTGTGTGTGAGAGAGAGAGAGAGAGAGAGAGAGAGAGAGAGAGAGAGAGAGAGAG
>JADRCH010000009.1:10340462-10517480 GCA_019843965.1 Rhynchomys soricoides | reverse complement strand
AGAGAGAGAGAGAGAGAGAGAGAGAGAGAGAGAGAGAGAGAGAGAGAAAGAGAGAGAGGAAGGGAGAGAGTGAAGGCTTGGAGTTGAGTTGATGCCAAGTTTCTTCCTCAGTTGCTCTTCACTTCATTTATTGAGGCAGGGTCTCACACTAAACATAGAATATAACTATTTCTGGATAGTTTAGTCAGCTAGCTTACCCCAGGGTATTACCCGCTTCTACATCATGAATGCCGGGGTTCAGGAGGCTGTCATGCTTGCCAGCCTTATGTAGGTTCTGAGGACCCATGGGGACCTCACCTCACGCAAATGCTGCTGCTCTGTGAGGAAAAGCTTCCCTAGTGGAAGTGTTACAGGTCTGCTTCAGGATGAGGGAATGGTTTCTTCAATGCAAGAGATAAGTTCTGTTCTGGGGAGTGGGAGGTGGGGAAAGATTTCCCCAAAGTGTTACAGTTCTGAAGGGAATTGAATCCTGGCAGTCAGGAGCCAAGGAATACCACAAAGTAACCGGAAACAACAAACCTCACTGAAGAGATTTCTTGGAGGGGGGGGGGATAGCTGACTGCTTGGGGGAGAAGCAGCAAGGAACTGAGCAGAAGGCAGGGGATATAGAGAATTTCCTGAGAGATGGGGCGGAGCTTTCCAGGTTGAGGATTGGTAAGATTTCAAGTCCAGAGATTGGGGTGATTCTGGGGGTTAGTGAGATTTCAAGTCCCAAGTTTGAGCTTTGAGGCGGTTTGAGTAGGTTTAGCCTGAATAGATTCATGTGTTTGAATGCTCTGCCATAGGGAGTGGCGCTATTTGGAGGCGTGGCTCTGTTGGAGAAGGTGTGACCTTGTTGGAGGAAGTGTGTCTCTGTGTAGGTGGGCTTTGAGGGCTCCTATGCTCAATTTCTGCCCAGTGTGAAAGTGAGTCTCCCCCCCTCTCCCCCGGCTGTCTGTGGAAGACAGTCCCCTTCTGCTGTCTAAGAAGCAAGATATGGAACTCTTGCTCCTTTAGTACCAAGTCTGCCTAGATGATGCCATGCTTCCGACCAGGAAGATAATGAACTGAACCTCTGAAACTGTAAGCCAGCTCGAATTAAATGTTTGCCTTTATACCTTGGTCATGGTGTCTCTTCACAGCAATAAAAACCTTAAAAGAGGCTTTTTACTCTGTAGGGCAGGAGCTGGGTCCTGCCTTTAGGGAGAGTTTTCTGTGGGTTGTACTTTCTCAGGGGCAGGGTTTGGCCACTCTCTGGCCTGGAGGAGCTTATACCTCACACTTGTGTAAGGTATATTCACTGGGCAACCTCCTAAGCTCTGTAACTCAACAGCACTCATACATTTAGAGGATCTTTTTAATCTTTTTAAATAAAAAGGAGCTGTTTCTTGTCTTTTCAAGTAAACATTGGTTTGGTTTGAAATTCATGACAGGTTTGAAGATGATCATTAACTAGACTAAACTAATTGTACAGGTACCCAAACCAGCCCAACATGATAACTGAGCAGATTATAGACTTGGCATGATTAGAATTGTTATATTTGAGGTTACGTATAGGTACTTATGTTGATACAAATGGAGCAAGAATTGATATAGGAAGTGAGAGATTTTTGCTAGGTTTGAGCAGGCTCTAAGGGTGGCAAATGAAGCAGAAGATGAATAAAGTGCTTGAGAGTGTTAGGGTGGAGCCCAAGCTACAAGATGGGATCCTTGACCAGTGGTTCTCAACCTTCCTAATGCCGCAGCCCTTTAGTAAAGTTCCTCATGTTGTGGTGACCCCTAACAATACAATTATTCATTGCCATGTCATAATTGTAATTTTGCTACTGTTATGAATCATAATGTAAATATCTGATATACAGACTACCTGTTATGCAGCTCCTGTGAGGGTTGAGACCCACAGGTTGGGAATCACTGCTTTAGACTCTGATGACTGTCCACAGGTTTTGTATTTTATTACTAAATCTAAAGAAACTTGATAGGGATATCAAACAGTTGCTTCATATAGTTAATTAATTTCATTTTCAAGACAAAGTCTTTCTGTGTAACCTTGTGTGGCCTGGAACTCATTATGTAGATTAGGTTGGTCTTGAACTCATAGAGATTTGCTAATTTATACCTTCTGGGTGCTGGGATTAAAGACAGGTGTCACAATATTCCATGCTCAAAAATATTTTAAATGATAAAAGAAATGAATAATATAGCAGTCTAGCAATATGGCTGCAAGCAGTTCTGTCTCTGGTCAAACATGAAGATTTTCCATAAAAGAGAGATGCCTGCTAGGAACTGAGCAGCTGAAATGATCTAGTAGTTGCTAGCTCATTCCCAACAGTATATAAATGGGAATGAACAACTGTGATTCTCTGATTTTGGTCACAGTAAATGACTACTCTTGAGTTGTGTTTGTTTCCTTCCTGATAATGATAAAGCTAATATTATTTATTTGTTTGTTTGTTGTTATAGTAAGGTGTTTCATGTATTAATTAATTTACTCCTCACACCAACCCAATAAGATGGGTGCTATTATTAAGAATAGTAAAATTAATATTAATATATTTTACTATTAAGTTTTTATTTATCATCAATCACCATTGTTCTGGTAGTGTGTGTATGTGTGTGTGTGTGTGTGTGTGTGTGTATGTGTGTGTGTACGTGTATGTGGATATATTTGTGAGTGTGCATAGGCATGTGGAGGCCAGAGATTAACATTAGGTGTCTTCCAAAGTCACAGATTTACCTTTTGAGAGGTGGCCTCTCACTGAGCCTGAAATATACTGATTAGCTACAAGGACTGGCCAGAGAGTTCCAGGGATCCTCCTGTCTCTGTCCCTGTAGTGGTAGGGTTGCATGCATGTGCTGCAGCACCTGGCTTTTTAGGTGAGTACTAGAGATTTGAACTCAGGTCTTTACGCCTGCTCAAGCCTTCTCCCCAGCCCCTGTTCTGTATTACCAGAGGCTTAGGAGAAGTGTGTCCTATTTAGCTTAAAAGCAGCAAATTAGCTGGAAGAAAATGCTACACTTTCTGATTCACACTTAATCTTTTTATGACAAAGCTTTTGGATTTCAATTATATTGCCAAGACACTAACTATAAGTGTGCAGATTACCTCTAACTACTTATAATTTTAAAAGGCAAAAATCACCCATGAATTGAATCCAAAGCAACATGGAAAATGTACTCCTGATTATACGATATAATCATGAAGCAAATTCTAGGTAATATGTTACATTATTAACTTCTGACAACCATGTCACGAGCCTGAGATCATGCACTGATCATGGGCTTTAGCTATGCTTGTCTCCTTATCACCTATGTAGAAAGTTTAGCTGTTACAAGAAACAAGAAGAATGAACAAGCGCTAACATCCTTCCAATCACCATGATAAGTGCCTTACATGTAAGGTCCAGTTTTAGAACCACCTTGTGAATGACGTTTTTAGATGAGGAAATAGTAGAATTCAGTATCTTGCCCAAGGCACCTAGATGAAGTAAGAATTTTTGCTTACAGATTCCTCAGCCTCACCTAATGAAATGCAAATTGGCAATCATAAACTCTATTGCCTACTTCTACATTGTGAGCAATTAGTGCAAAAATGAAACAAGGAATTGCCTCTGAGCTGGTGATTACTGTAGTCAAGGATGGCTCCTTTCTCTAAAGAACTGAAATCCGATGTGCGTTCTCTCCTGTGGAGAAACAGTGAATGTATGCTGTACTTAGGGAAAGACCACTGATTCCTCCGAAGATATTTATTGCTCTTCTGTACCTTGTGTACCCTTTCCTTTTTTTAAATTTTAGAACAGACTCCAGACTTCTAATAAAAAGCTTTTAGGTTTCTACATTTTGGTTGCTCTACAAGTTATGTGACCATGGACCCTGAGCAATGCCTTGGGAAGCAGAGTAATTTTAAGATAGAAGGCTGACAGTTAGCATGGGGTTGTTTGCTTCTGGTTGCTTCCCTTAGATAGCTTATCCACACCCAGCCATGCCTGTTCTTGGTTTTCATCCTATGGTGAATTGTGATCTTTCTCAGATTTTTTTCTCACTGTGATTGGGCCATGCATGATGATGTATGAAAAACCATATGCATAAACTTTATAAACCAATAGGCTGAATTTTGAAAGACAGTATTTCCTATCTACATGTTATAACCTTGCTTAGAGAAAGAGGCTGAATCCATAAGGCTGGGGAAGTGATATTGAGTGATTAGGCAGAATATGATATTATCATAGTTTGCTTCTGTAAATTTAGTGACTGAAGGAGCAGGAAGGAAACTGAACCCTCAGGAAGGAGCAGCATAGAACAACCATAGATAAATTGCCAATATGGCTGTGACTTTGAATCTTCTCACAGCTTTTGGTTTTATTGATCCTTCCTCCTCTAGCATCTACTTCTTCCTTTTGAGTCCTGCTCCATTGCTTGTGGAGTCTCATCAAGGACAGCAGTTCTCAATGTTTGGATTCCCTGTATCAATGCTGATCCTGGAATTGCATCCAAAGTTTCCATTTTGGTAGGTCTGGTGCTACAGCCAAGGGGCTGCTCTTTTAGGAAAACTTCCAGTTGTAGCTGATGCTGTGAGGCATGGCCATGATTTGAGACATACCAGGCAAGGAGCTTGGCTTTGTTATCTTAATATTTTCAATCATTAATTCATTTGCCTAACATTTACCAAGATGTTATTGAGCCAAGTAAAGTTGTCTCAGTCTGTTCTCTATTACTGTGAAAAGTACTTGGGAAGGAAAGGGTTATAATCCATCAGTGAGGGACATGGGCAGGAGCTCAAGGAGGACCCTGGAGGTGGGAACTGGAGCAGAGACCATGGAGAACATTAGTTACTGCATTTCTCTTGACTTGCTCAGCTTGCTTATAGGTGCTAGGACCACTCACCCTAGGGTGGCACTGCCTACAGTGGGCTGGGTCTCCCACATTAATCACTAACCAACAAAATGCTCCAACAGGCTGATCTGCTGGAAGCAGTTTCTCCATTGAGGCTCTCTCTTCCCAATTTTCTCTAGTTTGTCTCTAGTTAACAAAAAATCCCTAACTAGGTCAAATGCCTTAGAAACTTATGCATTCCACAGAAACCCTGGTCTTTGACCACTGTTCAGCAGTTTCGTAAATGCTAAATGGCTTAGTACTCTATGAAGGGGTTCTAACCAGACAAAGCATGGCAAACACAAGCCTGACCATGGCAAATGCTGTAAGGCAATCAGTTTTTGCTTTTGTACCCCCTTTCCTTGCTTTTGCTAAAACCCATCGCATTCCTAAGGCTAGTTCTTGAGATCTATTCCCTTATTTGCTCACCTACTCATTCCTGAGACAAAGTGCTGAGGTCCAACAATCAAAATTCATTATTTGGCTAGTTTGTCCAATCAGGATTTATCAATTCACCCTAGCACAGACTCTTCCCCTTTCTCCTTAAAAACCCATTTCCGTAGAAAAATCTTCTCTTGATTCTCTTGCTTTTCATGTTTGTGTTTACTGTTGCAGTCTCCCTGCCTTGTTTGCCCCTCCAGGGTAATAATCTCCTTTGTGCTGAGAATTTGGTGTCTGGGTATGTTCTGTACTGATTCTGATTCCAGGGGCCAACTTCTTTCAGTCTATCGGTTCACCAAGCATGCTTCAACAGGAACGACTTGAATTGAAGGCGGGCTGTCACTCTCCTGCTTGAGATAAGCCCAGCAGCACCCTCAATAAAGCTTTTAATTGTGTCTCAGGGATGTCAAGGCTTGTCACTCATAGGCTTATAACCCTGTCAGTTCTGGTTACTACACATAAGACTTGTTTGTACATGTTTCTTGTCTGTGAAGCAGCTTAAGGGCAAGTCGCCACTGCACCTGTCACTGCTGCTGTCTCCATGTATGACATGGCTCACCCCATGGAGGCTGCCCTGCTATGCTCCATCTAGACAACATCTAGATGTGCCTGAGCAGCACGAGAGAAAGAGAGAGAGAGAGAGAGAGAGAGAGAGAGAGAGAGAACAAGGTGCCATCAGACCCTGTATCACATCTCCTCAGCTAGAGCCCCATATGCGTTGCTTGTATCTCATTCTATCTTAGAACAGGAAAATACCTCAGTCAGGGTCTTCCTATAGTTACTATGACTGTATTAGGGCTGAAGAGAATGGTTGGGTGGGCAGGGATTGTGAAATTATCTCAGGTTGTCTTTCCTATTCTAGATCTTTGATCAGTTCATAACACAGGTATGTGCAGTTATGCACCCACCTATCAGATATGATGCACATATTTGAGTCATAGATGGTGGCATATAAACTCTCAAAACCTCTAGATTTAAATGATGAGAAATCCTACTTTTCTTGCTTCCTGCACTTGTATCATGTTTATTTATCATCCCGAAGTGTTTCTAGTGTGCCACATTTAATCTAGCAGAGCTAAGAGGCCATCCTTTCTTCAAATACAATCTCACAGCTTATTTTCTGTTGTATAAACTGTGCCCGAGGTAAGGGGAGATGATTTACAGTTCTGGTCTAATTTCTTGCCAGGGGCCCAAGCGTTGAGCCAGTTTTGAGCAATTTTTACTTATGTGCAAAGATGCAGATCTACTGCTGTGCGCTTCTCTCCAGGCTGAGGGTATCCTGGGGCTAGTATGCAGCCACTGCTTCTTCCCCATGAGTGGTCTGCTGGCAGGAGTCTAGGCTGCACACTGAAGGCTCAGTGCCCATCCGAAATAGAAGCATTTAGTTGTCTAGATTCTCTGCATATTTTGGTAATAGTTTACATAGTCTTCAGTTAATTTTCCAGATTTTTTTCCCCCTGATGGGGCCAGAGGATTGACTCATCAGATAAGAGCATAGCTGCCCTTGTATGGGACCCAAATTCAGTTTCCAGCACCCACATGGCCACTCACACCCATCTGTAACCTCAGTTCCAGAAGATCTGACACTGTCTCCTAATATCCAAGGGCAACACACACAGACACACACACACACACACACACACACACACACACACACGGCGCACAACATACATGCAGGCAAAATGTTCATACACAGTAAATAAAGTAAATAGATCTAAAAATAGATTTAAAAAACTCAATAACTCTGAATCATTCTAATATTTACAAAACATCTAATGATATTTTCATCTGCTGTATATTTTCGAAGGGTCGAGACAGGGTCTTCCTATGTATCTCTGGCTGTTCTGGAATTTGCTATGTAGACCAGGCTGGCTTTGAACTCATAGAGATGCCCTGCCTCTGCCTCCCAATTTCTGGTTTTAAAGGCACGTGCCACGACCTCTACTGCTGGCGTATATTTTATGTCTTATGGTGTAGTCTGTTTGTGCAAACATTTCTGGTAATACAACAGGACCATTCTAAAATGCAGCTTCAAAGAAGTAGTACCACCTTTCTAGGGAAATCAGGAGGAATGGCTTGTGGTGGGACATTCTGTACTGGGGTAAGGCCAGGAGCCTCCTTTTGCTCTTAATCAGTTTTAGTCATAGATCAAGAACATATTTAAGACAACAAGACATCTCTTGGAAATCTGGACACTGTATCTCTTGCTTCTGTACGAGCAGTTGAAAGCTGTGACAATGAGCATCACTGCACAGGTTTATAAGGACATCTCTGAGGAGACAGGTTCTCCCAAAGTGCTTATTCCACTGTAAGTCACTGTAGACATGGCGCTCAGTAGGAATGGTTTCTATGAGGGAGCTTCTCATGCTGCATGGATGGCTGCAGATTTCGACAAAACAGTGTAAGAAACAGAATTCTTTGCACACAGTTTAAGGAAAAAATAAAACATACCATACTCGTTAAACAATTGCAAGCTGGTATGGTGGCTCACACTTGTAATGTTAGCATTTGTGAACCTGAGGCAGGAGGATTGCTGTGAATTCTAGGCTAGACCCTGTCTCAAAATAATAGCAAGATCATCACCAACCAAACAGCAGCAACAATAACAAAGACATAAAAAGAAACCCAGAAAACAAAGCAAAGTAAAGCAAACCCAAACGTAGTTAAAACCATATTCCTTATTACCAGTGACGCATCCGGATCACAGTATTTCAGGGGTTAGGAGGCTGAGAGTGGGTCAGTTCCCTGGCAGGGCAGCTTGGCACTATCCAGGCCTGGAGTGAGATCAGTCAGCAAACACATAGTGACTTCTGTGTGGGAAGCAGGAGACAGGCTGCAGTAGAACTGTAGCTCCAGAAAAGTGGTGCTGTCTTGTCAGGTGTATCACCATATGCCGCTGTGGACTCAAACTCCCCAGCCTTCTGAAAGCGAATTGCAAAATAAGGAAGAATGCATAGGGACTCTCAGTGAAAAGTCACCCACTAAATCTTCCCCTTTCTTTGTTCACCCTTGCTTGTTACATGTTACCTACCCAAGAATGGCCATTCACTGTGTTCTATGTTCTGAGATGAAGTGTGGGTCACCATACGGAGGGAGTTTACCCATGTAAGCCAAGGGTGTGATGGAGACTGATGAATCACATCTTTTATGAGGCAGGGCTAAGGAAGCCAGTTTGCTGGTCATCTGACACGCTGCTTGAGAGAACAATTGGGAGAGGTGAGGCACAATAACTCGTGTGTAATGGTGGAATGATGGATTTCAGAGTCTGAGGAGACATCTATAGCCAGCTGGAGAGATGAGGTGATATTGTCCCTTTTGAAGAGACTGCGAGATGCTCATCAGAGTGTACATATACCCCATGCCCAGGGAACTGCTCAGTGGATTCACAACAGTTTCAAAGGGGAGATTTTCTGCTCTTCTACCTTTACTTTATTGAATTCTGGGATACCTGGAGCCAGGCATAGCATTTGGTGAGGAGGTAGATGGAGTCAGAATGAATTCACTACACAGGAAACAAACAAACAAACAAACAAACAAATGCCAAATGGGTCGCATTGCTTTTTGCTTTTTGTTTTAGTAGTTGTGTGTGTGTGTGTGTGTGTGTGTGTGTGTGTGTGTTTGATCTGAGATAAGTTCTTGCTATGTAGTCCAAGCTGGCCTCTAGCATATTCTTCAGCCTCCAGAGTGCTGGGATTGTAGCCACGTGCTGCTATGCCCATCTCCTAGCCAAGCTTTGTGAGAGGCCAAGATAGCTTTGGCAGAGGGAACATGATTCAACTCTAAAATGAATAGATTTGACTATGTTACAGAATCAAACATCTTCATAAGTTGTGCAGAAACATCTAGGACTTTAAATCCCCTCCCAGTGCAACCCCAGTGTCGAAAGGGAGTCCTAGATCTCACCTGCAGTTTCAGCCTAGGGGTTTGAAGAAGACAATGAGGCCTCAGCATGGGTTTGATGGGCAGTGGAAGTAAAGATACTAATTGATTTCTGATTAAAACATAAATAATTTCTTATGCTTGTTCCCAAGTCTACAATAATGGCTTTGCCTTGGCCCGACTGGTCTCAGTAGAAGATTCTTTGAGAAATTCAGTAAGGTGTGGACAGGAGGAGATAAAGACAAACAACTAACTATTCCAAAGGTCCTTCCATCAGTGCTGCCTCCTTTAACCACAAGGGGGAGCCCTCAGGGTGTGTGCTGTTGACTGGCTCCTGGATGTGGACTCCTCAAAACAGATTAGACAGGTTCCAGTATGCATCACAGCAAGTGAGGTGGGGAGCCATGTTGACTCCTTTTCTCACGTATTCTTTGCTGACAACATGGCTTAGCTCCTGCTAATCCCTTTTGTGACGGAAGGAGGTGAATGATGAACTGAATCGGTCTTTGCTAATAATGAACATTATTTTGAGGTAAGAGAGGAGTCAGCCAAATTCATCAGCAACACTCAACATTTATGTGCTTCCTAGGTACCCCTTAGAGTTGCCTTTGAAATGTCTGGGAGAAGCTTCTGCAAAGTGTTTGTTTTTAACTTTTTAATTTAATATTTAATGTTTTTGAAAATAGGACTTAAGAGCTCCCACCTGCCAAGCCAGTGTTCTATCTGCAAGCTTCATCTCAGCTCGTGGCTCTCCTCTGTAAAGACTTAGGTCAGTTAACCTTTTGAATATTCGGAAAGCATAAGACAGCTGTAAGAAAAGCAGTTCCACCATTGTCCTCTCTCAGAAACTTCTGAGGTACCCTCTAGAAAACACATTCATGTTCATGGAGTTTGCTTTAAGAGTTTTGGGGCATAAAGAAAATGACTTCAGTGCCTGAATTCTCACAAAGTTTAGCCAAAGTCTGTCAGAACTTCAAGGTTCCTGTCCATCTCTGTTTTGTTACTTTTCACTATGTATCAGAACTTTTAAAGACAAGAACAATTTGAGAATGGGAAATTCTTTGCTTTTTTTTTGGCATGTAACACGATATTTTTGGATTATACAGCATCATAGTCTATTCATTTCCCGCCACATCATAGCCTTTTGTCTAGAAAGGGGGAAATCGTCCCTATCCCACTGGTGGCTTCTTGTTTGATTCTGTTTGCTGCGGAAGCAATGACAAGTAAGCTCAGTGAGACTCCAAGGTCACCTGATCCTGCCTTTGTGCCAGGACATGCAAATGACCCAGGCCAATCGCTAACCTGTTTTTAGAAGACCTCCAATCAGAAGGGGTCCAGGCTGCCTTCTGAGTGCTGCTGTTGCTGAATCCATTTGCATGCCGCCAGTGCCTTCCCATCTCCCCGCACTCCTGTCTCAAGCCTCCATTTTTCTATTCATTTCCAGTGACCCCCCTCCCCCAGCTTTGTCTACCCTTCCTGGCTGGTTCCCTTCACCCCCCTCAGAACTGGTGGGAGACAGCCCAGATGTTAAGGTAAGTCGCAGGCCCTGGACTCTGGTGTCCTGTTCCCCTTCCCCAACTCCATGGAGTCAGGCAGGGGTCAGTGGCACGCCCCATTTTTACAAAGGTATTTATTTGGCAAGGGGTCTCCACCAACCCCAGCAAACACTTCAAGATCACTTCAACTTTCCAAGGCTGACACTTCTGTGTCGCTTAGCAAATGGGACACTAGAGGGCTCCCAGAGGTTGAAAGAAGCAGAAAGTTGTTTGAATGAAAACCAGCTCTGAACTGTGTTTAGAGAAATTCAAAATTAAATTTTATTTTTTTTAGTCATCTTTAAAAAGAACCTCACGTGTATGAAAACGGTGCGGCAGCCAGTGTACAAATCATTTTGCTTCGCTGTTAGAAGGCGGCGGCTTTTAAGGCTGAGCTGAGATGTTTGAAAGGTGGAGCACCCTTGACCATGAAATATGTTCTCCTTACGTGCCTCAGCCTTTCAAAGTTCTGTGCATTAGAGTCAGGGATTTCATTCTTCCTGGAGCTAAGCGTGGGGCCAGCTGTGTAAGTAAAGTCTTGTTTTTCTTTTTAAAATAGTTTTTCCCCTCTATTTAAAAATGTGAAGAAAGAAAGGCAAAAAACCCTGGAGATTCTTTTCTTTCATTTTGCTCTCTTTAGTGGAAGGAAGAGAAATACAAAGTAATTGGATTTGGAGAAAGAGAGAGAGAGAGAGAGAGAGAGAGAGAGAGAGAGAGAGAGATCCTTCTTTTCAAGCTATACAGACATTAAGGGGTAGTTAAATAACCATGTAAGATATAGGACATATTTTGAAGACAATATGGAGCATTTCTGTTAAGAGACTATGTTTAAATATGAACTCACTACTTGGTGTTTTTGCCCAAGTAGTTAATTTATACCTTATAAATATTAGAGTGCCAATAAAAATCTTAAAAAGGATTTATTTCTTGTCTTATTTCTGAATCACCAAAAGGAGGTCTGCAGGGGATCCTGGTTGATGACGTTTTAATGTTTTGCTTCTCAGATGTAATGGCTCTAACTCTGAGCACTCAAATGCTCTTTGCAGCCAGTCTTCATTACTTTAAAGTGAAATCAGACTCACACACGTATCTTGCTTGCGTGTTTTAAACTTTACACCAAACTTCGTAGAATTTATGGAAGGAAAGGGTTACTATCCTCTTTCCTCTTGCAGAGGACTGAAATGGGTTGAGTTAGTGACTCAGTCAACTTTGTTTCCATTCATTTCCAGAGTCAGCTCTCCTTTCTTCTGGGGAAGGCTGATAGGAGTTTAAAAGGCTTGCAGTGGCCAGTGCACAAAGCGTTCCCAGAACCTGCAGCGACCCTTCTCGTTACCTCTGCCTTTTGGAGACCACTTAGATAACGAAGCGGACTGGACGGCTGGATCCAGGAAGCCATGAATCATGTCACCAGGAGGCAGCTGCAGACTTTAAACTCAGTTCAGCATGTGGAAGCGGCAGAGAAATGACCTGTCCAGACAAGCCGGGGCAGCTCATAAACTGGTTTATCTGCTCCCTGTGCGCCCCACGGGTGTGTAAACTTTGGAGTAGCCGGCGTCCCAGGACCAGACGGAATCTCCTGCTGGGCACTGCCTGTGCCATCTACCTGGGCTTTCTGGTGAGCCAAGTGGGCAGAGGCTCCTTCCAGCATGGGCAGGCAACTGATAGGGGGCCACCCAACAGCCACGACATCTTCAAGGTACCCTTCCCAGAGATCCCTCTGGATGGTACCCTGGCCCCTCCAGAGTCGCAGGGCAATGGAAGCACACTGCAGCCCAACGTGGTGTACATTACTCTACGCTCCAAGCGCAGCAAGCCTGCGAATATCCGTGGCACGGTGAAACCCAAGCGCAGGAAGAAGTATGCGGTGGCATCTGTAGCCCCTGATCAGGAGGCGCTGGTTAGACCATCCCTTGTACAGCAGGAAGTTGCACGGCCAGCAGATGCTGAAGTACCTGGCTATGTACAGGGTTACCTGACCAAAGTTGGTGAACGACCCTGGAGGATGCTGCATGGTCCTGGAGTCAGAACTAGAGGTTCAAACTTGCAGCAGCCTAGGGCCCAAGAGAGTAACATTAGGATTTACAGTGAGAGCGCCCCCTCCTGGCTGAGCAAAGAAGACATCCGCAGAATGCGCCTCCTGGCTGATGGTGAGGTGGCTAGCATCCTACCAGCCATCTCTAAGAGTGGTGCCCGCTTGCTGGTGTTGGAAGGGAGCGCCTCAGGTTCTGTGCCTGGCTGCGGGCCTAGCCCCTGTGGGCTTCTCAAGCAGCCTCTGGATATGAGTGAAGTGTTTGCCTTCCACCTGGACAGGATCCTGGGTCTCAATAGGACCCTGCCATCAGTGAGCAGGAAATTAGAGTTCATCCAAGGTAACAGATTCACTTGCTTCTTATTTGCAGCAGCTGGGGATTTGGGATCGTTTTCTCCTTTCCCCCACTCTCTGAATTCTTTTCCCCACCCATGCTTCCCATTTGGACAGCAGCAGCAGCAGCCGCGACATCTTTCTATACACGTGGCATTCTTCCTTTTCTCAGTCTGGTGATGTTGGAGTTCTAGTGCACAGCTGTGCTGGGCATGTGAGGGTAAGCCCACACTGCAATCTTTGCTCTCCGTTTCTCTTTGTGCACTTTTAAATCTAATTAAAACCAATGACAATTTGCACAGTGACAGGAAGCTAGGGTACAGAGCTTGCTGACAGCCCCGCAGAACCTTACCGGTTTCTATGGAAACTTCCTTCCTAGGACGGCTTAAAGAGTACAGGGGGTAGAGACATGATGGCTTAGTGGTTGAGAGCACTCAATGCTTTTGCAAATCACACACACACACACACACACACACACACACACACGGTGTTTCACAACTACCTGTAACTTTAATTCAAGGGTATTTAACACTGTCTTCTGACCTCTGTAAGCACCAGGCATGCATGTGGTACACTTACACATATGAAGACAAACACTTTTATGTATAAAATAAAGATTAAATTTTTAAAAAATTAGGAGGAAAGTGGTTATCTTTCCTCAGCAAACAATCTTTGTCAGAGGCTCAGGCAGAACTAACCACATAAGAGCCAACTCTTTTACCTCGACTGTTACCAATGGGCTCAGTCTCTTTAATAAATAAAGAACATAAGGTGAAATCATAGGTGGGTTTAGATTGTATACTAACTAGCCATGTGACTTCTTCAAGCTTCATTGTTTACTGAACCTGATGTGTCCTGTAACACAAAGATAGTGTCTAGGGCATGTGGCCACTAATTGAAGTCCAACTTTGCAGTACTGTCTCTGGAAATAATCATGCCACAGAGAGGATACTCTCTGAATGAGAATGCGAAGTCAGGGTTGGAATCTGAAGTACACTCAGTCAGTGACTTGTGTTAGAATGTAGAGCAATCCAGGCTGAAATGTTATAGCATCTCTCTTCAGTTGTGAAATGGCAATACTGTCCACCTCATGGAGTTGCTGGTAGCTCACACATAGAAAACAGTTCTTGGCACAAGACAAACCTTCAATAAGTCTTGGCCTTTGCTGTTATTCCCCTAAGTACATGAAGTACCAAGTTCCTTGGGTTGCTTTGGTCCGTCAACCCTCAAAGGTCATTTTCTTTTGTGAACAAACTACTAATAAGACTCTGCTAGGTTGACTATGCCTATTTTGTGCCAGAATTCCTCTTAGATATTTGATTCTGTTCCCTGGGTTGCTAGAATATCAGAAAACTAAGATTCAGTTTGAAGAAGTCTCTGGCATGGTCCTCTCTCACACCCTATCTAAGTGGCAGTTGAACTAAATGAATAGAATCACAGTTGCGGCTCAGTATGATGAGTTCAATCCCTAGGATTTTGTATCAGATGGCTTCAGTGGTTGCTCTGCTCTTGCTTCAATATCTCCTCCCTTCAGGTTTTTAGAGTCACGAAGTCAGGCCAGCTTCCTCAGGAGCATGAAAGGACTCACATGTATACCATCTCATACATGTAGCCTGTTATAGTGAGGCAGGCAACAAGAACAGGCCAGTTCTGGCATGCAACGAACATTCTCAGGTTTCTTCTTCCTATGTTGCTTTTTTTCTCCTGATTTCTGTTGAGTGTGAATTTCCCTGTCAGGACCTCCTATTCTTGTAGCTCAAGCTTAGTTTTACATGAGCATGGCTGAGCTCCAAAGGAGATCTGGCTCATTCTCTATCATCCTACTGTGTCATCTCTCCCTTCCCATTGGTCTCTGTGTCTGGGAGGCAGCATTGTTTCCTGTATTGTTTATTGTGTGTCTGGATCCTATCAGAGTGTCTAACATACTGCAGATACTCAATGAACACGTTGAATAAAAGCAGGAATTCCTTCCTGCCTTGTTTCTTTGATGCTTGACAGAAAATCTGTATCTGCCTCCAGCTTCTAATGCTAAGGAGAAGTATTAGTATTTTTATCCTAGGCTGGGATTCATCTGGAGGGCTTCACGAAAAGTTTACCATGGAGGATAATGACAAATGTTCCTGGTAGCCTTGTCACAGTACAAATAATAAGGTTTATAGGTGTATTATGCTGAGGACCATCAGCGTGGCGTGTTGGTATTGTGCCAGCATGATTTAATGATGGGTTTTCTGTAGGAGGAGCAATAGGATTTGTTTAAGTGATATGGTTTGGTCTAGAAATACATCTTTTCATATGGAAGAGAGAGTAGGTAGTTAGCATATCTTGTATGTAGTTTGTCCTAAGGGCTGTTTCTATTCTTTGACTTTTACTTGTGTTTTTGGAAACACATTAATGTCTCATACAAAGAGGACAACTTGTCTGAAGTTCAGAATTAAGTGTTTGGGTTATCTCACTGACACTCCAAGAATCTTACACAGTTGGCATTTTAAAAAAACCTTAATTTGACATAAAAGACAAGTAAGTCTGTTTAGAGTCATAAAAGGAGAATGAGACCATAAAGAATAAAGGCGCCTTAAGGGGCCACAGGGCATTTCTATTTCTCTCTGTATACATAACAATCAGAATCTCAGTCACTGAATAGAGAATCACAGGTGATCAACACGCATGCACACATACAGGCTGTGGAAACCTCTACTCTTAAGGGAACAGCAGCCTCCATTGTAACTATGGCTCACTGAGTGTCACTTCTCACCAAGCACTATGTTGTTGTAAGAACTGGGTCTCCATTATCACATGAAGTCCATGTAAAAGTCTTTGAAGGTGTACTCAAGTCACAGGACCTTGGAACTCCATGATAAGAAGTTGATGAATAGGGAGATAGAAGGCAGAGTAAATAAGTATTTTTTATTAAAAGTACATTAGTATAAATAGATATAAAACAGATGTGTAACAATCCCAGGGAGATACAAAGAAGACCCCTGAATGGTTTGCCCACTCTTAGTCTCCCAGTAGAATCTTTCCATTGATTCAGTTCAGTGATAAGAGGGTCCCAATTACCAACACATCTCACCTCACCATAGGTTTATGCACTGAAATTAGAAGATGCTCTTAATATGGCTAACTTAGGCCATTGTTGTTCAGCTTGTCCCATCTTAAGCATGATCAGGTAGCTCCCAGGAATATTTGTATTGGCCTGTAGCTGGGCAAAATTGTCTGCCACAAAGCCTGTTTTGTAATAAAGGCTCATATGCACACAGAGATGTGTATTTCATACACATGATGGGATATAAAGCACATTATCCAAATAATGCCTGCAATATAGTATGCTGGAGTTTGTTGGTTGTCTATGTTCACAGTCAGATGGATAACTGGGACTCAACACTGTCACCTGGCATTGCTAGAAAGCATTATCAGATACGGCTAGTCCAGGGAAAGACCAAAACTCAGAATTTTAAATATGATTTCTACAGAGTACTCTCATACCATCATAAAGTTGAAAAGTTGGAAATTAATTTGAGCTACTGTACAGGGACTGCCATTATAGATTATCTTCAGCATATATTTTTCAAGATTAAAAAAATTAAATTATATGTATATGTAGATTTGAGTATTTGTCTTACGCATGTGGATGTGGCGCCCTCGGAGTTCAGAGCAGGGCACTGGATACCCTGGGGCTGGAGTTACACATGGTTTTAAGCTGCCTGATACGGTTTCTGGGAATGGAGGTCTTTCATAAAGGTAATATGCTCTCGTAACTACTGAATCATCTCTCTAGACCTGTCTTCACAATTGTAAAAATTGATAAAAGAAATAATGATTCAATCATCACAGAATTATTAGCTCAGATTACTCTTGGACTAGTTCTTGGTTTAAGAATGACATGTTTTAAATGAATCTCTTTAAATGTAAAAATATATATCTGAAATCTATGGACTTGCTAATACTTATACTCAGCTCTTGTCTGGAATGCTGCAAAGCTGTTCTAGAAAAAGAAAAGAGTGTGTATGGGAAGATTTGTAATTTGGTAGGGAATGTCGGAAACATGCCAACATACAGAATCCAGTCATTGTTATGGACACAGATTTGTGTTCTATGGCGATTTTTGAGGGAAGTTCAAAGATAAAAACAAAGCATCTTTTAAAAAAGATCCCCTTGATTTAGTCCCTCTTTAATAAGCCTTTAAGATTAAGAACTATAAGCCTCTGATGGGGAGAAAGAGGTTAGCTGGACACCTGTTTAAGAAAAAGAGCAAACTACACAGTGGCTGAAGGCTAATATATCTAACCTGTAAAACTGCTTAGGTCCATCATGGCCAACTGACTGAAGGACCTCAGAGTCCTTTATCAAGATATCACCGACTGTGCACTTGCCTAACATGGATAAGGTCCTTGGTTCAATCCTAAGTACCACAAACAAATGAATAAGATAAAATATCGGTAATGTCTGATATGTAGAATTGGTAATAAACATAGTAGACAAGACATCACATGTGCTACAGGTACTGTGGGATGCCTAACTGTAAATTCTTTGTAAATTCGTCTTACTGCATCGGACACTGTGAAAAACGTGGGAAATCACATCTAAGGATAGGAAGTGTCAGAAAACCCAATTTCATTCCTGGCATTCCTTGCTTTTCCTTCACCTTAATTAATGAATAATTTTTTTCCTTTGTTTAAGTTTGTCTATGAAACCAGATCTAAAATCCTGAGGATCCACTCACATCTTGAAAAACAACACCCACCCTCGGGTATGTCTTACTGTCAATGTATTTTTAAATAAAGCCCAATTTATAAAAAAAAAAAAAAAAAATTAATGAAATATAATAGGATATTTTTCACAGCAATATTGTCAACTTGTCATCTATAAAGACGTAGTGCTAGACATAACACAGGGTATAATAATGGTGTTGTTAGTCATGTACATAAGACAATTTATTACCATGCACTTGGAGTCATGATGCATGGGGTAAAACCCATATAAGGACAGAAAAGCTACCCACCGGGCCTCCATTTTATTTTAAGTGGGGAAATTCTGAAGCTATATAAGGTTATAAATTTCTCCCTGAGCCACACGGTTAGTGATTAGTAAAGGTGGAACTTGTACCTGATTCTTCACAGACTAATTCTTCCACAGGTTGCTTCTGTAAACTGACCCCATGTTTTAAATACTACCTGAGACAGTTATGGGAGAACAACCAAACTGTACACATTTTAGCCTGTTAGTTTCTGATTGTGCTACTACATTACCATACTATTTAATTAACTAATTAATTAATTAATTAATTAAAATTCAACAATATAACTCTGACAGTGTTTTTGCTCAGAGGAAAAAGTATTGATGTATCACTCTGAGCGTTGCTATATTTATTTTTAAATGAAAGCTAAAATTCTGATATTTAACAGATTCTCTTGTTTGATTTGAACAACCATGAGCATGAGGATATGGTTGAACATGTTAGTTTGTTTTCTGTCTCTCTTTTCTTGTGCAAGATTCTCAAATTATTGCAAGGGCACTGGGTACACACAGTGTTGGGTCGCTATATTCAGATAACTTTTTGAAAAAAAATTAAAAATATTTAATCTAGGGTAAGACAAAGCAGACGATGACCATGTGAAAGTCAATGCATTTACAAAGGAAACCCAGGGCTGGGGAGATGGCTTAGCAGGTGAAGGCTGTCAGTCCCGATGACCTGAGTTTGATCTCTGGAACTCACATGGTGGAAGGAGAGAAACAACTTCTGAAAGCTATCTTTTAACCTCAGCAAGAATGATGGCATGTGTTTGTTCTCCCCCCCCCCCCAAACAGGCAAATGAATGAATGAATCAATGAATGAATGAGTGAATGAGTGAACAGAGAGATAAAAAGATAGATAGGTAGACAGACAGATAGATAGATGATAAATGAATGAATGGAAACCCAGTGCCACCTGACCTCTGAATTAGGAGCTTTGCCAAAGCTCCCCTCAAGTCTGCACGTTTCTGTGAATGGGTCTCAGGAACACCATTTGGGTAGCATTTAAGCATCTTGCTATTTTTCATACCCAGCATGGAAAATGCATTATGTATGCTTTATTTTTAGGATGCTGTTTTATTGCCATGGAGCTGTCATACTGAATTAAGGTAGGCTAGTTCCAAGAATTCTGTGCAGCGAGCTGCTCTAATGACAAACTACAGGCACCCCACACACCTCCATTTAAATTCATTGTGGATCCCAAGTCGCTCACTGTTCCCCAACTTGCATTGCCTCTTATTATTACAGAGCAGGAGAAATATATCGTGTGCTTTTTTCCTGTCTTTTCAACTTTCCTGAGGAAGCCTTGGGAGCCCGAGCTGCTGGTGTATCTGCCAGGGTGGAGGAATGGGCAGCTTTGCTTTCCCTGTTGTTGCAGGGGTCAGGTAGGATGGAGTTCTGAGAATTGCCTCCGCAACTTGAAAAACACACAGGATCCAATTCCTACAAACCCTTGACATGTCTGCAAACTTTCTTAAAATATTTATTTAGGAGTGTATAATCATGGTTTATTGTTGAAATTTCTGCTCAAAAGCACATTCTGATCTTTATCAGAAAAACCCCAGGGCTGTTCCATTAGCCATCAAATTGAGCCAGCCAGCTTAATACTTGCATTCATTTGGGGACAAAAGTTTACTGAGCATCCCTCCCAAGCATCGCTGGCTGGGTGCAGAGTCCTCTTGTTTGCCCACTACATACCTTCACAGACACACTGGAGACCTGGCAACTGTCTGTCATGCATCTGGCATTTCTTCCTTGATCTCACACTGGGCTAGGACAGAAGCCACAATGAGTGGTTGTTATGGTATTCACACTGTAAACATGTGCCTCACCTCAGTGCAAATCTTCTTCGCTAGGATTACATTTATCTGTATTTCTTTAACAAATGTTTATTGAGCATCCACTCTTTACTAGACACTCTTCCAGTCCCTGGGGCTGCATCCCTGTACAACACAGTCCAGGGGAACTATCCTTGTGGACCTGACATCACTGAGTCTTGTGAGAGTGACTCTTACTGCCACTGATTGCAGGCTTCATGCAACATCATCCCCCTGAACTCAAGGCCATGACCTTTCTTTCTCTATGGACTGAATGCATTGCAGCTGGGTTGGTGGAAAGACAGGTTCAGTAGGACCACACAACCTTTCCTACCTTAGTTAAGGGCCAATGCTTATGATTTCAGCACAGTTTGGCTGGAATGAGCTCCATCTGTTGGCATTGAATTTGTCTGTGAAGCACTGTCCCAGAACTGGGGCAGGGAGTAGGACTTCCCTACTTAATAGCCATTCAATTCAAATAGCTGTGTAGCTGAGGGTGTATACTGGCAGTATGTCCTGCCTGGGTTTGATTCCAGATTCAAAAACTTACTGTTCCTTATTTTTTATGAGCATAATAATGATGATTAGAATAAAGATATTTATAATAATATTTAACCTGGCCATGTCACTAAAATTGACCCAAGTCTACTGCATACTTATAATAAATGTGGCCTTTTGCCTTCATTTAGTTTTTAAGCTGTGGTATGCTGCTTAGATTATCATAGTTTCTCTAATTTTACTTGAGATAAGTAAATGGGCACCCACAATGAACTCAAAGCAAGTCCCGTAGCTGGCAATGGATGACACCATTGTTTTTAATTTTTGAAACTGAGAGCGCTTTCCATTCACTATCTCATTAAGTCCTATAAGAGTTTCAGACACATGATTTCCTTGTGGTACAGATTTCCTGTGGAGAAACTGAAGCCTAAAGGATAACATAGTTCCCCGGATGATTTATACTGAAGCTGATACAGATGTAAGTTGGGAGACTTCAATAGCTCGATCCTTCATCATCCTGCCTTGCTGCCTTTGTGATCACTCATGCCACATGAGGGCCTCCAGTGATTGTATCCCCAATCCTTAGCCATCCAGATTGTAACCTGCTTTCAGCAGCCTAATGGTCCTGTCTCTCCCGAGTATAGCCCTGATGCTTTCCCAGTTCCTGCCTCATATCTATGGCCCGAGGTCAGTAGGTGTTCATGTATGTGTGAGGGTTTCCACCCCTCCTTTCCTGTTCCTGAGATCTGTAGCATCATGGATGTATGAGAGTCAAGTGCTAGTTGGTGAGAATGAGGGCACAGAAAGCTTTGCACATCTCCCAGCTCTGTTTCTCAAGTTTCTCCCTAAGCTTTCTCATTCCTTTTCAGGGAGGGCCTTGAAATTGAAGATTACTGAGGTCTCACAGCATCGACATTTCTGTTCCAAGTCCAATAGCTAGGTCTTAGAACACAGGAGTTATACAGGGACATTGGGGGATTATGAAACAAATCATTCATGCATCCCAATTGTTTTTATGTTGTTTTAGTTGTGTGTGTGTGTGTGTGTGTGTGTGTGGGTGTATATCAGAGGACGACTTCCAGCAGTTCTTTCTCTTTCACAATGTGATCCAAGGCTCAAACACAGGTCATCTGGTGTGCACTTTAACCCAGTTAGTCATCTTGCTGGCCTAGAACGGTCTCTTAGAAGTCACTGTGGGTAGAGCAGGAGCTGGGATCAGTGTAGAAAGGCAGACAGCCTGAAAGGCTAGTGAAGACAGTATGTCCTCAGGACAATGCCGGTAGTTTTGAACTGGAGATTGGGGTTGATTGGATGAAGGAAGCCAGACAAGTTTGTCTTAGATGTTCTTTATCCAGCGAAGACCCTGAGCTTTGTCTTCAGCATGTGGGGAATGGGGAGTAACTGAGGGATTGAGAGAATAGAATGATATGGGGTTGGGGGTTGAGCTTGTGTTACAAGGCTACTCTTGTTAGAAACTCACGTCTCCTTTAATTGAATGAACCTCATGACTCCCCAGACTAGGTTATCCAAAGACAAGGAGGACTTTACCTCCCAAATGTGGTTCTTTGTAGATCCTGGCATCCTTACCATATCCCCTGCACCCTGGGAAGCCAATTTAATTTCTGTGGCTTTATTTATTTATTTGAGACAGGATCTCTCTCTCTACATAGCCTTGTCTGTCCTGGAATTCACTATGTAGACCAGGCTGGCCTCAGACTCAAGAGATTCACCTGTTTCTGCCTTCTGAGTGCTGGGATAATGGCATGTGCTACCACACCCAGCCCTGATTCCTGGATTTTGAAATAAACACCGAGGCTAGAAGAATCTAGGGGTTTCCAGTTGTGAAGTAGAGACTCTTAGGGAATGGGTGTTCAGGGTTGCTCCACAAGCAGAGGTTCGTAATGAAGGATAGTTTTAAAAATGGAGTGGATAGCTTAGTTTGCTTGGACTGGTCATGTTGGACAAGTCACATGGCATTCTTTCATGTTCCCAGGCTACACGCACACACACGTGAGCAGTTAATCATTAATGAAACACTGGGATGAACTGAACTCTGTTCAACCCAGAGAAGGTCAACTGTGAAGTAAGTGGTAGTTATCTGAATACACAGACTTGATTTTTTTTTTTTAATTTTTTGCTTGCAGAAGTGGTTTAAATTACCTATAAATCTAATGCCTCTTTAATTGTAGTTTTAATTGATAATTGTGTATACTTTTGAGTTTTCATTAGATATGTAATATAGATTTATAATATCTAATTGATATATATTTTTAATGTGGCATGGTAGGCTAATTAAACCTATCACTTCAGATACTTGGTATTTCTTCATAATAAAAGCATTTTAGCTGTTTTTTAAAGCTGGTTTGAAACACACAATGCATTGTTATTTTGGTTACCACTCTGTGAGATAGATCATGAATTTTTAAAAGCGTTCTCTTTCTCTCTCATATGCATGCACATGGGAGTGTTCTCACCCCTGCACTCCAGATGTCTTGTGTCTTCCTCTGTTACTTTCCACTGTGCTCTTTTGAGACAGTGTGGAGCCTGGTGATCATTGTCTTGGATAGACTAGTTGGACCTATCTATCCCTGCCCACATCCCTAACCCCACTCACAGCACTAAAGCTGAAAGCACATGTGACCACACCCAGAATTCAGGTCCTCGGGTTTGTGCAGCAAGCACAACCTTATCCCCTGAGCCATCTCCCCGCTCACGAGATTACTGAATCTTCTTGTTCCATCTAACTGAAACTTTGCATTCTTTTTGTTATTGTATGCCCTCAAGATGTCTAGCTATTCTTCCTACACTCTCGCACCATTTTATTCTAAGAGTTCAGATATTTTAGTGTCTACATATGGGATCATGCAGTATCTGTCTTTGTCTTTCTGTCTTGCTTAGCTTAGGCTTCCTGTTTTTTCATGTTGTTTCGTGTGACAGCATTTCCCTGGTAGAGACTGAATAATATTCCATTGTGCATGTGGTAGCACATGACGGCATCATGTGGGTTGCCTCCACTGCTTGGCTGTGGTGAAGGATGCTTCAGTGACCACGGGAGTGTAGACTCCTCTGTGCGATTCTGGTTTCAGTTCCCTGTTAAGCATCTAGCAGTTGGGTGATAGGGTCATATACTTTTCCTTTCATTACTCTGAGGACCCTGCAAACACTTTCCCACTACGCTGGATTAATTTTTCTTCTCATCAACAGGGTCTGAAGGGTCCTTTCTCCAGGATTTTGCCAAGAGTTTTTTTTTTTTATCTTAATAATAGTCATTCTAATAGATGTATAGTGGTGTCTTCCTGTTCTTCAATTTACGTAGAAATCTATTTCCAAGACAAGTCTTGAACTCCACCGCTTGGTTAGTTTTGTAGCATCTACACATATGGAAACAACATATTCTTGTCTCTACCCTTTCACCCTCAAAATGAGCAAGCAAGCAAACTTTATAAAATCTTATGAAGATCTGTACCCCTATTAGACCTACTAGAGCTGGTGTTTGTTTCATTGCGTTTACACAGTCTTGCAAGATGAGTTGAGAAAGTTCTCTCTACGAATCTTGGCTAGGTTAGTATCTTACTCAGAGTGTTAGGTCTTGCCTCTTATCCTGAAGGTGTCTTCAGGATAGAAGCAATAATGTGTGACTTTTTTGTTTACCCTATCATAGCAAGCCCTGAACTGCTTCTCAGCAAAGCTTCCTCTCCTAGTGACCTGTGACTTCCAACCATGTGTCCCAGAGCTCAGCTCAGTCTTTAGCTCATCACTGTTCCTGTTCTCCCACTTCTTCACCTGGCCTTTTAAAAACCATGCTGTATGTGTATACTTGCTTGGTTATATTAACTTCTAAGATGTGGAAGGTTCAGCTATTGCCTGGAACCCCAGGGAGCTTCCTAAGAAGGTTTATTTTTTAAATATATATACGTTGTTCATATTTCTTCTACCCCAGACTTAGGACTAAATAAATCCAGAGAGTAAATGATGCTTTTAAATACCTTTTAAATGGATGGACAAATTAACAGTACTGAAAATCCAGACTGCATATGAACTTTCATCACCTCCCTTCCTACTCATTCCTCTCTCAAGCCCATCACACAGTCCACATTCCCATTTGGGCTTCCCTCACATTTTAAGCTTCAAGCTGAGAGATTTCACCTGCCTGGTCACTTCAGTCCAATTGTGTACATACAAGTAACAATATACAGATGGAGTAGGGTATATATAGGTTGTTTAGGAATATAGGTGTATACACAAATATCCATTCAATAGTTAATGAAAAACAGAGTCTACACATTTGAAGAAGAGTGGGTAGGGGTGTATTGGAGAGTTTAGAGGGAGGAAAGGGAAGGGAAAATGTAATTATCTTCTAATCTCAAATATAAATTAAAAAATAGGGATAGGTGGAAAAACTGTGTGTGCATATATATATATATGCACACGCACACATATACATACATACATATATTATATATAACCTGAGAGTAAGAGAGAGACACAGAGAGATATAGAGAGGGACAGAAGAACACAGAGAGATAGACAGAGAGACACAGAAAGACAGAGACACACAGAGAGATAAGAGACACAGAGACATGGAGACACAGAGACAGAGAGACACAGAAAGACACAGAGAGACAGAGAGACACAGAGTTAGAGACATAGAGAGATGCAGAGAGAGAGTTGGGGGAGATGGAGACCCAAAAAGAGATTGTAGTATTTTGGGGAATGCTATGCAAAAGACCTATGAGTGTGGAAGCCCCAGTCCTTGGTATATTGCGATAAGGTCTTTTTCAAGTAGCTCAGGCTAACCTTTAATCAGTAATATAAACTAGGCTACCATGAACTCAAAATGTCCTGGCCTCAACTTCTGTATGTTTGAATGAGGTGGGCACCACATCTAGCACCAGTCTACTACTTTTGAAAGATTTATTTTGAGTCATTTTTATTTATGTGTATTCTTGTATACATATGTGTATGTGACACCTGTGAGCTGGTACCCTTGGAGGCCAGAAGAGATAAGATCCCTGGGAGATGAAGTTGTAAGAGTTGTGAGCTACTAGATGTGGGTGACAGGAACTGGGCTCTGATCCTCCAAAAGAGCAGCAAGAGCTAAATGATTGAGCCATTTTCCCAGCTCTATATATGTAAAAGCTGGAAATACACGCACACACACACACACACACACACACACACACACACACTCCAAATCTTGCTTTTCAGGGCACTGAAGAATAATAAAGTTAATAGGACTTAACAAGTTTACAGACCTAAATGCTTTCTCCAGGGCCATTGGAGCAGCGCGTGTGGGCACCTTACATTGGAGCAGTGCGTGTGGGCACCTTATTGCTTTTAGCAGTGGGCAATCTGTAGAACAAGGCTTTCTGTCAGTGACCTGTTGATGCTTGTGATGGAGCCCATGGAATTTACTTCCCGAAATGAAGATGCTCTACCGGCTTTGGGTGGCCCAAGCTTTCTTTTCAATGATCTGTAGAACTGTGTTTAGTGAAAGGTCCGATGCTGAACTCTTGCGTCCTTTCAATCTCATTCACAAGGAGTCTTGGAACTTGGCCCATTCGATAGAAAGGACTTTTGATTCGCAGCTCAGAACATTTTTGCTTACTTTTGTCTGATGATAAATAGGGGCAGACATTCACACTCCACCAGCATGCTTGGCCTGCCCCTATGGGGTAGCAAAACCAGTCAGCCCGTGTTTAAAGTGAAGGGCATTTAATGCATGTAGACAAAGGAAATTGTGTAAAGCATACATTCTTGGTTAATTGTCATGCCTGTCCTCCCCAAAGAATGTCTTCTTTGTACTGTTGAGTCAAAAATGACTAAAGAGAACATCAAAATTCTGAAGAGATATTCAGATATTAGAAGAGAGGAGGTTTTACTGGCAAGTCTCATTTTTAAGACAGCTGGGTAACCTTTAATTCACATGGACATCCACACATCTGTTAAAGGCTGCTTCCCACCACTCTGACAGTTAGAATTTTATCTCTTCACCATTAAGATTTCTCCGGAGAGCACAGCACTGCATCATTTTGACAAATCTGGATGGAAAGAGATGAACACTGTTCATTTCAAAAACCCTTCAGGGTGAGTGCTTTTAACCAGGCTTCTGTTTTCAGAGACCATTTTCCCATCATCCCTTCCGATCTATCAATGCTCCTTTACTCCTCTTAAAAGCTGTATTTTATATAATGCGGAATTATCCCCTCAGTGGCACTTACTGTGCTGGGATCTGCAGCTACTCTGACAGATATTATTACCCACTGAGTCACACACTCTTGACTCTAGTGGGAGGGCTGAACAGCAAGTGTGGAAAAGCAAGAGGTCTGTGCTCCTCCACTCACCAACCAGGGAGCCTCAGATCCCTGGCTTTCTCTGTTCTCTGGGAATCCCTTTCCCCAGAAGACAGGGGAGAATGTCTTTATGTTTTTCTGGGGAAACATGGATGACCACGGAGAATAATTTATTGCGCCTATTTGCTGAACTACTTTTGGCAGTTTGAGAAATGATTTATTAGCTATCAGGAAAGAAAGTATATCCAACAACTGCGTGTATACCTGTAATCTCAGCACCCATGGAGCGGAAGTAGAAGGAAGGAAGGTTCAAGTCCAGCTCTGGCTATAGCTGGAAGTCTGCAGCTGCGTGATAGGAAGAAACCATGAGTTGTGGTGGTGCACACTTTTAATCCTAGCACCTAGGAGGCAGGAGCAGGTGATCTCCGAGTTCGAGGCCAGCTTGATCAACATAGCAGATTCCACGTCAACCTTGGCTATACAGTATGACCATGTTTCAAACCAACAAACTAACCACATCAAAACCTAATTTTTTGATGGCAAAAACCATCAAAGAATTTGATGATTTATAGAAGAGATTGATCAACCCACAGGCATACAGCTTGTAGTCAAAGATGGCCCACTACCTATTTAGCTCTCATAAATCGATGTCTTCAATTTTTCATGGCTGAAAAATCATAAAAAGGTTGATAATATTACTATGACAGTTGAAAATCATATCTTTAGTATTTACAAAAAAAAACCCAAACTGTGTTGTCTTAGTCACCACTTATTGTCACTTTCCTGTCTGCTACCCTTTTGTGCCACTGTGACAGAGCCAACCATATAGCTGAATAGCTGTGGTGGAGACCACATGACTGGCCAAGCCCCAAATGTTTACTCACTGCTATTTGCGTAGTATGCAGACCACTGGACTGCATTACTGCAGAACTGTGCTACTTAAGTACTTAATTGTAAAATAATCATCTATTTATTTATTATTTACTATAATATTTAATAAAACCATTATGAGAATCCACATATTTCTATTTTTTCCTTTGTGTAATTTTTACTTCTTTATCCCGTGAAAATTTTTGCTTCACGAGAGCAAAATATTGGCACCTACTTGTTTATAATTTAGCTTTAGGCTCCACAACACTACCTGGCATATAGTATTTGCTCAGTAAGCATCAACAGTTGGGTGAAGACTTATGTTTTATAAGACTGTAGGAGGTACATATGTAGAAACAGCTGCTATAAAATCATTCTTGATGATGCATTTATGCACTAGGGGTTTTATTTATTTGCTTTACTTCTTTCTTTCATTTCATATGTCAACATAAAAATTTTACCTGTTAGTGAGTTGCATGTATACTCTGTGTAATGTGCAAATCAGAGTAAACCTATCTAACATGCTGGTCTTACAACAATGGGGTGGCTACAGGTAACAATTATATGTTGCATATGTTCAAAAACCTTAAGGAAGGGAAGTCTGAAAGTTTGTACCGGGTAGAAGTGAGAAAAGTTTGAGGAAGAAATTTCTTCTTTATATGCAGTCGTATTTAATAATCGTGAAGTCAGTTTACGAAGATACATGATCACCCCGGTGACATGGAGGAAGAGGAGGTAGGTTTGGAGAGGCTTGTCGATTGTCTAATGTCACAAAGCAAGGAAGTCAGACTAGAGAGCAAACAATCTGCTGGGTTCCATAGTTTAAGCTTCAGCCATGAGTGAGAGTGAAGTGGGCAAGAAAACTTTAGAAAACAAAACAACCGTTTGTCCTAGGCTGCAGACAGTTGGGTTTTTCTTCCCTGTATGTTCTCATGCAGAATTTTCTTCATTGCCTAAAATGAGGAGACTTCTTTTTATTTAATTTCAGAGTAAGGCACGGATGCTCTTAAAGATGTGAAGAGAAGCAAGGTTTCTCTGACTTCTGTAGACCTTCTTGCTCCTCTCAGGGCTTGGTTATACGGGAAACAGCTGCCTGCCTGTCCTTGTTGTGACTGTCCTGAGGACAGGCAGTATTAGGCTTTAGTTACCCGTGAACACTTCCTTGCTCTGAGATGAGATGTGCTGTTGGTGAGTGGCAGCGTCCAGGACACTGCCTCATGGCCTCTCACAGTTCAGATGTTCCATGAACTTGTCTCGGAAAGCTGCATGGCATTTTCTGGTCATATTTGGCCCAGCTTGTCTTCCTCATATGATAGACAGATCGTACTCGGATTTTATTCTCTCTCTCTTTTAAAATCAGCCCAGTATTTGGGGTATACAAGATTGTCTAGCTCTTCTATTTTAGAATAGAATTAGGTCTCGGGAACCCCAATCTCTTTGCAAAAAGGAAATGGGAAGGAAGAAAGGAACAGTAAACTGATGATCTTTTGGGTCAGCTTGGGGTTCTTTCTTTCTTTCTCTTAATTGTGTGTCAGTGACTGTAATGTACCTACTGGGTATAAACCAAAGACCTTCCACATGCGCTACCCTACACTATCAATGAAATGGAGGAGGATTTTCCTTCGGAACAGGCTGGGATGGGGACAATTAGAATGGTTGAATTACTGTGTTTGAACCTTTGGTGTGTCACCAGCTTCTGAATGGGTCAAGCAGCTGACTGTTTCCTGCAGATAAGAGCGCTACAAGATTCAAGCAAGGGGTGGGGTGGGGTGGGGTTGAGTTTCTAGCTAGGTGAGGAAAGTTGTAGATTTCAAACTTCCCAGGCCATTTCAAAGGGCTTTCAGCAATTCCTGGCATGTCTGGACACTCCCTTCAGAATTCCTGAGGGCTCTGTTGTTCAGGCTTGTTCAGAATGAGTTAAGGGGGCCTTCTAGATGCTTGTAAATGAGTTGTTTTCTTCAAGAGCACCACACTGACTTTTAAATTATAAGCAACCTTGATCATCTCCATCTCTGGGGCTTTACTTGGATAAAATGGGGGCTTGCAAATGATAGTTTTGGTTTTAAGCCTGAAATGTGGCTCAGTAGATCCCATCGTGATCTCTCCTGATGATGATTCTACAGGGATGTATTATACTTTATTCAGTTTAGCAGTGATGGAAATTGCCTTTCTATCCAGTGACTGAGATACAAACAACTTTAGTGACATTTCAAAAAAAAAAAAAAATCATTTATGCACACGAAGTGACATTTGCTTAAAGACACCTCGTGAGGCTATGTGTGAATGAATGTGTGACTCCTTCACAAGAGCACTATTGTGCTTGCATGCTTCTATCAGAAAAGAAAAACAGAAATGAAACACTTCTTTCTCCTGCTTTCCTTCTTTGGAGACTCCAGAAATTGATCCGAAGCATCCATTTTCTCTTTGAAATTTGTGTCTTCTAAAAATTTTCCCTACCAACAGCATCCTGATGTAGCCTCAGAAAATCAGACAGCTGTTATTACAAACAGAGACCGCTCTGCTAAGACCTTGAACAGACAATTATAAATGTCTGGATTCTTTCCTTTCTTGTGGAGGCTGCTTTTTAGATGTGGAATGAAACCATACTAAACCAGAGGATGCTTAAGTAGTAGTTAGTAGCCTGTTCCTACCACATTCATAAATCTTGTTAAAATTTCTTTCACTGTCTACAGTAACTTTCCACTTCATAAGACTTATAACTGACCAGGAGTGTCATTTATATAAAAAGTCTTAAAGCTTGTGAAGACACAGGGGCTATGGAATTTGGTTACAAAGTGTCCCACATCCAACAGGTGAGAGAGGGGGTGAATTAGTGAGTGACCTTCCCAAGGACATTTGCTACTCAATATGGCAGCATGCTGAGTAAACTGTTTGCTTTTCTGATTCTGTAGATGGCCAACCTCGCCCTCTCATTCTCTGGGATTCATCTCTAGCATCTGCAAGCAACAATAGCCATTCTTCTGTTAAGATCACCTGGGGAACTTATCAACAGTTGCTAAAACAGAAGTGCTGGCTGAATGGCCGGGTTCCCAGACCTGAGTGGGGTTGCACTAAAATCCATCACCATGAGTGGTCCAAGATGGCTCTCTTTGATTTTTTGTTACAGGTAAGTTTATCCAGTCCTCTGTGGTGATCTAAGACTGACAGTGTTGAAAGGCCTCAAAGGAAACTTCAGCAAAACTGGAGTGTCTATGACATTGTAGTTTAAGTCATCATATTGTTAAATTGTAATTGGGAGAGAATTTAGAACTGACAAGTCTCAGAACACTTGTAAAAACATCCTCCTTTTTGTTAGTACCTTTTATGATTGTGTGTCTGACTGGAAGAAAGGAAACAGACAAGAGCGGAAACATAGACTCCTCCGAGGCTATATAGAGATTTCAAGTCCAGTCTAGTGTACATCATTCTCTGTTTCAAAAACAAAACAAAAAAAGTAGAGAAAATGCTAGCTTAGTCACTGTCTAGGGGATGAACTGTTGACCTAGAAAATGGCCTGTGGTGTCAGTGATGCAGAGTGGATAGTGAAGACTAAGCTAGCGTGCAGGCCATTTATGGAGTGAAGAGGCAGCCCACAGTCACCTGGTATTGCTACCTTGAACAATGTCTGAGGTATAGATAGGTTATGTATTATGTATGTATTATCTCACTTGTACACTTAATATATGAAGGTTGTGAAGTAAGCTCCCTTTCTCTATGTTGCATGTAGGGAATCCAAGGCATGGAAACTGTATGTATTCTGGCAGCTTTCTCACAAGCTGACAAATTAGTCCACTGCAGAATGACCGATGCTAGTAAAGTCATGAAATCCTTGGGTCTGACACCTGTGAATTTCACACTTAGGATAGAGCCACTGCTATCCACTTCATGCTTCCTTGCATCTCTAGTTGCATTGGAGTGATACAGCAGTGTTCTGGAGAATGCTTCTGATGATATGTTTGTTTCTGATGTGGAACCCCAACCTCAGAATCTCCAGTCTTCCTATTGGCTGCTAATATTTGCCTTAGGAGGCTATGTGATTTAGCATTTTGGTAAGGAAGTAAATATCCCCTGCATTTCAGAGTAAGGCCCATTTGTATCTTCCAGAGCAGTTTACCACACCAACAAGTGTAACAATTAGTGTTGCACAGGATTTGAAGGACAGCTCCATGACCGAGCACTTGCCTTCGATGGGTGAAAACCTGAGTATATCTTCACTGCTATACAGGCCAAACCGAACAAGACAAAACACAAAACCGAAGAGCAAGCTTGGTGTGCTGTGCAGAAATGCCCATGGAGAATTGTCTTTCAACAAAGAGTCATCTTGAAGCTTGTAGCGGATAGATATAAGAACTTGCCTATAGCAAACAAAGGGCAGATTTCTATCTCGATTATCTAGTGTTATATATTTTAAATCTGAAACCCTCAAGTAAATCTCATTCTGACCTAAGTTTCATTTATTATTCAACCAAGGAGAGTACACACACACACACACACACACACACACACACACACACACCCTAGGATCATTATATTATAAAAGTAGTATAAAGTAATTATGCCCTCTACCACACTCCAAAGCTTTTTGGCCTTTGTTTTCTTCTGGAAGTGAGCATAATGGTTAGACAAATATAGTATATGGAATAAAAGCCAGATCCATATCGGAATTGGTGGCTAAATGTTAGATCCAGTTGTTCTGAGGTCAAAAGAGGGAGAACACGTGCCACAAAATAGTGAAGAGAAAGCATCTGAGTAGAAGTTTAGGTGGTAAAAATAGGAGGCTGTAGAAAAGCCTGAGAAGAACATGGTTGCTAAGACATTTCACGGTATTTAATCGTCTGACATAGGCCATTCAAAGCAGAGTCTTTGTTTGAGCAAGTATTGGAGCCTTTCTGCTTCTGGACATAGGAAGTCTCAAAAAGGAAGGACTCCTTTACACAAAATGTGCTGACTATGTTGCTCTTCTGTTCATTACCCTAACTGAGCCGGAACAAAGTTCAACCGATATAGTTTAGCTTCTGAGAGCACTGGCAGCTTTTACCCATCCAGGGACATTGTCTGCTGCCTTGAGGATGGATGTGAGCACATGAAATCATCACTGTGAATTTTAAACGTGCACAAATATTCCATATACCTTGAAATAATAATACAGTTAACCTACCACTCACAGAACAATTACTTTGTGTATTTGGTTCTAGGCACTCTTGTACTAAGCCCTAAGATAGTAATTTAAGAGCTAAGTATGATTGCTATTTATGTGTTAGAGATGAAGAAGCTGAAGCAAGCATAAGTTTGGTAATCTTTCCAGGATCACATGTTCACTAGTTCCTGGAGTCAAACCAGAAGTTCTGCTTTAAAAATCAAGCCTTATTGATTCTTGAAGGGAACAACTGTACCTTCATCTCTTAGACATGAAAGAGTACCATCTCTAGTCACTATTCCAATTGAAAAAACTAGGAGCCAGATGTGTGCTTCTGTGAGGGACACATGGCTAGTGACCAACATCTTGCTATCTCTTGATTTGCTTTCTTGAAAGAATCACTCATTGGCTCCTGTCTTAGCTCAAGGTTTTCTTACTTAGATGCCTCTCTTTAGCCCCGTCAAACTGTATGAGGCAAGCTCACTTAAGGCAGAGGTTGGATGTTTGCAGGGGGTGGCTCTTTTTGCTTCTGTAGTCTATGCTGTTGCTCCATCTGCCTGTGGTTGGAAGGTTTTCCTCCTTGATAATTCATGAGGAAGAAGTCTGAGCAAGGGTTTACCACATCTTGCTCAAACTGTAATATCAAGTGGAAGCTCTCAACTCTTGTTTAAAAGCTCTGAATATAAAGCTCAGAAATACCATTTATTAATGGTTAACTTAACTAGTATTTGAACACACACACACGTATATAATCTCTTGTATGCTGTGTGGATATCACCTGTCAATAAGAATCTTATGCAGGATTAAAAGATGGGGCATCTGGCACAGAGACAGAGAGAGAGAGAGAGAGAGAGAGAGAGAGAGAGAGAGAGAGAACTCTTCCCCGACTCAGAGGAAGTCACACACGAAACTGAGGAGAGGTAACTAGCCATGTGGCAAACATAGAATAGTATAAATGGGTTAAATATGTTAGGAGCTAGTGGGAACAAGCCTAGCTTATGGTTAGGCATTTTTAAATAAATTATGAGCCTTTGTGTTGTTATTTGGGAACTGGGGCATGAGTGGAAACGCCCACAGTTACATATGCATGCATTCATATACACATATGTAAATGGCATCTGTTGGGAGGGATTACAGTCTTTCTTTACCTTTCACTATTTATTTCTAACAGTGAACAGGCAAGAGGCTAGTTTCCTTTAGATAGTGCACCATTTTACCATTTTATATGTCAGGTCTAATAGGTCCTACCTCTTCCCAACTGTGGGAAGCAGAAGGCAACGTGATGTTTCTGCCAATCAGATGAAGGTTGATGAGGTCTTATTTGCATTTTTCAGTTTTACATTATGTGTGAGATTGAGAATATTATACATTCAGGTATTTTGTTTGGTTTCAGTAAATCTCTTGTTCAAACTATTGACATTTTATAACTTTCCTTACTGACTAAAAACTTTGTATATTATGAAAAGGAGCCCTTATTCATGTTTGCATCAGTCAATTTTCTGTGACATAAACAGAGAGCTGAGATAATCAACTTATGAAGAGAAAAGACTTACCGTGGTTCTTAGTTTTTAATGTTTCAGTTTGTGATTGGTCAGTCCAATTGCTTTAGGCCTATGATAGGGTGGTAGATTGTGGCCAAAGTGAGTGGTGGAACAAACCTGCTTATCTCATGGACAGTAAATAGATGAGAGAACAGAGAGGGCCAGCTTGCCACAAGCTTGTTTATATTTCCTCAGGAGAGATGAATGAACCTTTGTCACCTGTGATATATCAAAGAAATGATCTATCCAAATCCAGCTTGGTAAGCTAATGTGTTTACTGAGCTTATAGCTAAATGTAGGTAAGGGAGTGGTCACTTACAATGGTGGCAAAACCAGTTCATCACTAAAAAGTGCCCCCTCCTCATGGGTAAAGCCTGTGGAAGCTGCATTATGTAGTTCAGCCCAGTTAAGTGTCTACCTCTTATGTATTCTAGTACCTCTCAAGATCATGTGCATCCTGGGGACACATGTTGGTTATGACAGTATTGTTCAACTTTTTTCCTGGGGAGACATGAACAACTTCTATTCAATCCATTTAGGGCATCGGTGACAGATTGAAGAATCGATTCACCCAAGTCTAACTTTACAAACCAGTGAGTTCACTGGGGTTACTACAGATGCATAGGTGAAGTGTTAAAGAAGCATGTGTGACTCAAAGGCAGTTGTATCACTGAAAAGCCCAGCCCAGCATAGGTTAGGACTCATGGAAGCTGCATGTCTGGAGTTCTCTGTGGGACTTGGCAGTTCCATCCACAAGAGTCTCTTCTTTCTCCAGAGATTGTTTACTGTTTATGTGACCTCTGGGAGAGGCCTTGTGACTCCTACCCCGAGTCTCTTGAGTCTCATTAGCTTCCCCATTCTTTCCCACTCCCCACAAGAATGAATGTTACAGTTCAGAGGACATATTTGCCTAATAATGTGCTCCTTCATTTCTTTCAGCTCTAACACCCTTTCTTTCACATTCCATGGTATTCCCTGGGCTTTGGTGGGGGTGATATAGATATGTTGGAATTTTCTTCTATTTATGGCTGACCATTGAGTCCTTATGCACAGAAACAGTCACTTGTTTGCAGCAGGTAGACCAGGTATGTATGAGTCATAGTATCTATCACTCATAGCAACAAAAGAACTTTTCCTCCTAGGTCAAACCTGATAGCATCAGTAATCTGTGGGTATAAATACAAACACTTAGAAAGCAATTTGACAGGCATGCTATATCCTTTGAACTGAACAACAGCACCAGGGCCTATCAGCTCTCCAGCCATAGATCTTTGCCTTAGTTTATTACCAACATGAGTTCTCTTCTCTGGTGACAGCCTTAAATCAAATTGGAAAGCAGTTGATTGAACCTATTATGCCACATTTTGCATGACATGCTGGTAGTGTAGTATGTAGAGTCCATAACTGAACAGGGGTTTTGGTGGCAGTTCCCTCTGAACCACTTGTATAGGACTTTCTAGAACTATAAAGCCAGGCAATATGGAAGGAGCATCTGTCTTAGTTCCAGCTTGAATTTTTAATATCCTAAAACCAAAATGTGAAAGTCTTCGGCAACAGGGTCTTAGTCTCCAGGAATCTTCTCTGAAGGAAAATTGCAGAACATTTTTATAAGATGGGAACAGAAAGCAAGGGGAATTGAGGTGGGCTGTTTCATTGACCAATCATATTTTGACACAAGGGGTTAAGCAAGGAAGTTCACATTGATGACTGGGCCTTATCCAGGTCACCTGGTTTCAGGGTCTTTGAGTCAGCTGTTGTAGTCAGGTTCCCTCCTGGACTCTGACCTGGAATTTTACAATGATAAGGGAACAAAGGGCAAGTTGCACATAGTCAGTTGAGTCAAGACAAGCAACACATTTATGACCTGTGTGGCTTAGTTTAGATAATGGGATAACAGCATCTTCTCTCTTTACATCTTTTACTGATTAACAGACAAACCTGAAACATCTGAAGAAGCAGGATAGGAGCTAGGTTCCCAGACCTGGCAATACAAACTCAGTTTTGATCCTGCCAGCAAGGCAGAATTTGTTCCTGAGATGGCTAAATTTAGGGAACTACCTCCTGACACCTTAGACCAGTTTATAGGTCTAAGCCATACCTATATGTAACTGCCAACTTCACGCAGTTTCAGATCCTGCAAAGAGTCTCAGTTGAGTAACTTTCTTTGTGAGGTGGTCCGTGGACTTATCTATGAGGGATTTTCTTGATCATTAATGGATGTAAGGTGGCTCTGAGCTAAGAAAGCTAGTCAAGTATAAACCTGAGAGTGAGCCATAGGTCGAGCTGTCAAACAGCATTTCTCTGTAGTTCCTGTATTGAGTTCCTCTTGACTTTTCCCAGTGATGAAGTGGGACCAGGAGAGAGAAGATGAAACATACCCTTTTCTCTCCTAAGTTGCTTTTGGTCAGAGTGTCTATCATAGCAACAGAGAAGTAATTGGGATAGGTAATTTATCCCTGGCACCAAGGTTTTAACTTAGCAAAGTATGGATTTTGAGGGGCTTTTGCCACTCAAATAGAGTGCCTTCACTTAGAATCTTCAACATCTGTTTTCACTTTTCTTTAGAGGTATCTCCAAATTTGTAACATATTCAAGACACCCAATGGCATTATGTAATGAAATCTTTTTATAGAGGGCAGGATGTCTTAAGGCTTACTTACCACTGTCCACTTTAAGCAAGTGCCAGTTGGTCATTGGATTTAGCAGCTAGACTTATACTTTTCAAAAGTAGGGAAATCCCTTAGAAAAGCATTAAAAGATCTTACAACTTGTATCAATTGTTTTATAAAAAAGAGTAATATTGAAGGAGCAGAATGGATGGCAGGCATGGCCATATTTAACCTTCTTTAATCCACTCATTCTCCATAAAATGTCTTTCTTCCCGTGGCCACTATGCATCTCTCCATGTTCGATGGTTTCTACTGGGCTGCCTTGCACTGCTTGGCTTGCCTGGGTTATAGCTGCACCCTCACCTGCTGCTCAAGGCAGTGCCACGGCTATTATCAATCTGTCATCCATATTTGTTGCTGCTGATGGAATCGTGGGCTGGGTTGTTGTATTAATTGAGTTTCCATTGCTGTGAAGAGACACTGTGACCAAGGCAACTCTTATAAAGGGTGACATTTAATTGGGGCTGGCTTATAGATTCAGAGGTTCAGTCCATTATCATCAAGACAGGAAGCATGGCAGGCATGGCATTGGAGGATCTGAGAGTTCTACATCTTGTTCCAAAGGAAGCCAAGAGCATACTGGCTTCCAAGCAGCTAGGAGGAAGGTTTCAAAGCCTACCTCTACAGTGGCACACTTTCTCCAACAAGGCCGTGCCCCCTAATAGTGCCACTCCCTGGGCCAAACACATTCAAACCACCACAGTGTTACAATTTCCACCCCAAGTATATTTTCTTATTTGGAGAAATGTACACAGAATACTCTGGAGGAGGCAATAATTGCCTGCTTCTAAGACAAACAATCTTTTTTAACTGTACTACTCTGTCTTCCATTCCGTCTCTCAGAACTTTGGTTCACACTGTTTTGTCCTTAAAGCTTTCCCAAGGCTCCTTCCACAGCATGCGGCTTCTGTTAAATTTTACCTGAGGAACTCTGGCTTTTCACAAATCTCATCACACTGGATATTGATTGGTTGTCCTGGACACACCCCTCTGTGTAATTCCCAGTTTAAAGTTTTAAGTCACTCAGATCTACTAGAATGTCTTGTACCTCATCAAGATCATGCCTCACCCGTGGCTCAGTAAAGTAACAGAGCCCCATTGGGAATTAATTTCTTTTCTTTTCTTTTCTTTTCTTTTCTTTTCTTTTCTTTCTCTCCCTCCCTCCCTCCCTCCCTTCTACCTTTCTTTCTTTCTTTTGTATAGAATAGAGTTTATTCAGGGCATGGGGAGGGGAGTCAAGAGGGTAGTAGAGGCAGAGAAAGGCAGAGAGGAGGAGAGAGTAGAGAAGTGGAGAGGACAGCCATGACCACGTGGATAGATGGAGGGAAGGGAATGGGGAGAGATAAGAGATGCAAGAGAGAGAAGCAAGAAATGGGAATTAATTTCTTTGTTAGCTCTTCAGCAAACCTAAACCCATTAGGCTTGGTGAACAAACACTGACTGTCGTCTCCCTCACTCCCAGTTTCCTCAGTAATATATTATTCCTCTCTTGACTTCTAGTCCATGATATTCATGGGGACCCCCTCTAACTGTAACCATGTGTTGAAGTCAGTTCACTGTGGACGAATTCACTGTATGGTCTCAAGGGAGTGTGAGTAGTTACTCAAGTGTCTTTATACCTTTGGCCCCCAGACTGATGCCATTCTCATTCCCATGACCTCATAAGCCGTTTAAGCCAGGTTATGAGGGCTTCTTTTATTTCTTGTTTAAATGATGTTTTTCACAATTCAAGCATTCCAGATACGGAATTTCCTCATATTATGGTTTCTTGTATAATTCTTTAGTAATACTCCCTCCTGAGTGCATACTGAGACGGGACTTTCCTCTTCCTCTGTATTAAGGATTAGACTGATGCTGAGGGACATCATTCATCACTTCTTCCTCGCTCTCTCCCTCCACATTGATTGACTCTGCTTCGGAGGTAAGGTTTTTAGATCTCAGGAATGGGTATTTAGCAAGCTTCTAATTTTTATTATCTGTGTCTGTAAGAAATGGCAAGAGAACACCTCTTTCTCGTCCTCTGTTTTTTCATTATGTCTTCCAAATTGGAGGCTAATTTGAAGGACAACACAAACAAGTCCTATTATTGTAAGTGTTTCTTTGGGCAGATTGCTAGGCCTCAGTTGTATGTTTTATTGCCCTGCCCCCAAGACCATGAAACACCACAACCGCTTATGATCCTAAAGCATGTGTGCATCTTTCAGAGACCCCGCTCTAGTCTCTAGTCTGTCAGGCAACTTGGAGTTCTACTTGTACTCACACAGTACGCATGTCTCAGTCTTGGAGGCACACTGCTCTGTGCCACATAGAGAAAGAGAGTCACCTTGAGTTTCCCCCAAGGGTGCTCCGCCTTCGTATGGCTCAACCTTGGCTGTGGTTTAGGAGCTAGCTCCTACTATGTGGTAGGAGAAAAGGGCCTGTGGTGAAGGTTCCAAGTAGATAACACGTGTAACACATCATGGACTTAGGGTTAAAACCGGGAGCTGGGAACACTAGGGATAAGACACAGAGAAACTTGCTGTTGGGTATGAGACAGCCAAGTGGACCGGATAAGAGGAAGAACGGGGCTCTTGGCCAGCTATAACAAGCTGGTGTCCCCTTCTTGAAACTTTTGAGAAATAAAAGTAAGCCTCTATTGTCTTTTCACACCCTCTTGCTTTGAAATGCAGCTAATCTAAATTGAAACTGAACATGGCTTCTCATAAGAACCTTCCACCTAAGAGACCGTTCCAGATGACCCCACTGACAAGTAGTAGTTAAATAAAAAGCTGAGACAGAGTTAACTCTGCTGTGATAAAGCTACATATTGATCATATAAAAGTGAGAACATTAACAGTAGATGAGACATTGCAATGTCAGAGGAAGCAATAGCAGCCAGTGATTAGGTTAGCAGTCAAGTTAGTATCTGTCAGCACAAATCACAGATTTCAGAGAGGGGCTTTAACCACACCTAGCTGGATGTTTTGTGCATGTTTAGATCATGTTTTAGGCTCAATATCACCTCCACGGTTGACCAGGAAAACTAGTTACAGTACGTGGGTGCTTTATTGAGTTGGTCCATTATAGTGCAGATCGCCAATCAATCTCACTGTAATTATCTTGTCGTTTGTCCAGTTTTTACCATAGGCCTATAAAAACCCCAGACAAGGAAAGTTTTGACATCTTTTTTCTCTCTTGGGAATACCTCCCACTCTTAAGAGTTTCCTCTCACTATCCCCTCAATTTCACATCCCCCCTCCCCCCCCCCGTAATTCCAAATAAATCTTGATTCTGCTTTGCATGTTCCCATGAGAGTTCATATTTTTAAACTCTAGTAGTGAGTATGAGAAAAAAAGTGTGAAGCACTGTCCCAAAGTGTCTGACACCTTAGGTCCTTGGATTATTCATAATTGGGCTGTAAAAGATTCCATTGTTCTAACCCCCCCCCCCCATCAGATGCATTCATGATCTCTCTCTGACAGCAAGTTTCATGCAATTGCTACTATAGCATGGTAGTAGGATATCCCCATGGGAAAAATGTAGCATGTGACAGTACTCTTGTGGATGCTTCACCTACAGATGGAGGAGCCTCAAGTACATGTCTTATCATCCATTATAATTGCTGCCCAGATGCTCATCCCAACTCTTCTGGTTTAGTGGGTCTTTGGGTACCAGCTGTCTTATGTGACTTTTTCTGGACAGATGAGAACAAATGTCCATGTATCTTAGGTAGGCCATTAGTGACAGACGAAAGAAATGGTTCCATCTAACTATTGCTTGCCAAATCAATTCATTTATTGGAGTTGCTTGTAGAAACATGGCCAATCCAAAGGCAGCTGAACCACCAAAAAGCTCACACTTACATGGATGATGGACTCATGAAAGCAGCATCACTGGAACCCAATGCCCAATTCGAAACCAACAGAGTGTCATTCTCCAGCCATTGTTTACTGCTCATACAACCTTGGGAAGGTGCTTTGTAGGTCTTGTACTTAATTGTAAGTTTCATAAACTTCCTTTGCTTAGTAGGTTTCATTAGCTTCCCCAGGCTTTGTCTTCTCTCCAGGAGAGAATGTTTCAATTAGAAGAAAATGGTTTCATAAAAGGCTGGAATCCCAAGCCAAGATTCTCTCTCTCCCTGCTACTAAGGAGTGTAAATAGACCCACTGCTAGCACCAGAGACTGAGCTATCATTGTGCCGTTTTGCTTATTTCATTATCATGACTAAGTGGCCAAAGTTATTTCATCACCACAATGTTTTGCCTGGAGAGAAAAGCTATGCTAAACTATTTCCAGTGAGTTGATGCCTTGTCTGTGATGTACACAAGGCTTCATTACTTCCCAATAGCACATCACTGGGACTAATCCATCTATGATGGGGCCTTTAAGAGACATTCTAGATTACTGTAATATTTTCCTTTTGATTGTTCTAATACCAAAGGAGCAGTTTTACATTTTATGTAAGGGCATTTATAATTTGTTCTTTCACTTTTTGTATTTAGTATCATAAATTGTTGACAGAATTGGAGTTTATGAAACAAAGTCTATATAAACAGACCCATTTCACGAGTGCCATCTTAATTAATATTTTTGTATAAAATTTTTCTATTCAATAACATGGAGGTTGGTTTTTAATCACAAACATGTCTTATAAAAGTGGTGCTTGGGCAGTGTCAACTGGCCTGACCCCCTCCTCCATGCTCCTGGAGACTGGATTGCCAACCAAAGAATACACATGGAGGGACCCATGGTGCTGGCCACATATAGGGCAGAGGAGGGCCTTGTTAGCCATCAGGGGGAGGAGAGGCCCTTGGGTCTGAGGGTGTTAGATGCACCAGTATAGAGGAATGCCAGGGAGGGAAGACGAGAGTGGGTGGGTGGGGGAATACCCCCACAGAGGCAGGGGGAGAGGGGAGGGAATAAGGGGTTCCAAAGGGAAGACCTGGAAAGATGGAAACATTTGAAATGTAAATAAAATATCAAAAAAATATATCATAGCACAAAAGAAAAATTAAAAAAAACCAGTGGCACTTGGGAATGCAGCGAGTGGATTTTGTGAACAGTTTTAGACAAGCTATGCCTGGAGCAAGCTATAGTCACTTGCTCTGTAATGCTGGAGCAAGAGCCAGGGAACACAGAATGGTTGTTATTCTCTGCATACAGTGCTCATTTGTTTCACCCTATTAACAAATGTATAATTCAGAAAGGCTGAACCTTATTACTGACTCTGTAAATTGCAAAGGAGCCACAAGCCATCTATTCTTCTCTACATGTGGGGTTATGAACTGCACAGATCAAAACTTATCACCATAGGGATGACAAAACAAAGAATTCTAGAAAATACTTTGTGTTTTTAAGGTTTGTCCCAATTTCTCTTAAAAGATTAGATAAAATAATAGGACTGACTTCAGCACACAAGAACCACATTTCCTGAACTAGGAGCCTCTACTGTAGTATTAAAAACTGAGAATGAATTAGTCTGCAGAATCTGGCTGCCAACCATGCTGCAATCATTTCTTAGCCTTGAGAAATCACTTATGTTTTTTTCCCCTCGGTTTCTCCATCTGTAAAATAGGATACTCATACCTCCTAGAGGGCTAATGAAAGAACAGGTTACTTTTATATACTTACCTTTGTGTATTAGAATGATGCATGAAACATATTCAGTAACTATTATTCATTATTTATGCAAATTAAACACCTAGAAATTCAAAGATGTACATAAGAGGTAAGCAAATCAATCTCCCTATTATTTTATTCATTAAATTGCAAGTCATTTACAGATAGTTTAATTTATTGAATGTTTATGAACTGTTATACACCCCTTCTAGGTCTTTTCTTATTGTGGTTTAATTCTTTTTGACAATTCTGTCTTTTCTTATAAACTCTGAATTTCTCAAGGGCAAGTTTTTGTCTTATTTGACTTGTAACCTTTCTGTTATCAGCCAAATGTTTAGAAATGCTGCAGCTCTTGGGGCATTGTTTTTTGGTCAAGGAAAACTACTTAGTCATATTAAAATAATAAATCTGAAGTGTCAAATTAGGATTGTTACAAATGACAGAAAAACTGCTTGCAACACAGAAAATAAGTAATGTTGTTAAAGAGAGGGAAATAGAAAAAATAAATGGGAGAAGTTAATGAATAGAAATGTTTGACATCTTACTGTTTGATGGACTTGTATTTTCTGAGTCTATTTGTTGAATGAGAAATTAATGAATGAATGTTTACATTAAGGGGATAGTAGTTGTGTATTCAGAAATATTTACTTTCACTATTACTGAAACATTATAACATGTTTCTTTCCACTTAGACTTTTTCCAGTTCTTTTTTGTCCTAGTCACAGAGGGGGTTTAATGTTGTACATAAAAAAGTTGAAAGAGATGAAATCCTGCCTCCAGAGATACACAATTTAATATGAGAGAAAGATCAGGCACCACAATTAAGTCTTAAATATTATGGCAAGAAACAGGAAGCCATGAATTATTCTCAAATGGTTGGCTCAAAGATGAAGTTAGGGAGTTTGGCATTTAATCCAGAAAAGCAAGACTCCATAGGAAAAGATTTTAATGGAGAAGAATCTTAACAAAGTGCTCAAAGTGTGAAAAAGTACCTTGAATGTGAAAATGATGCCCAAAGACACTTCCTGTTTTCCGAATGTAGTTTTTGCGTAGATGGCTGTGAGTAATGAACTCATGGTGATAAACTCAACGATTAGCCACATTTTTCCTGTCCTGACAGCTGTCTCCTCCAGTTACCATTTCATCTGGTGCCTAAGGAATTTGCTCCAGGATGACCTCTATAGAATTCCCCTTGCTTTGATCTTTGTAGTTGAAAGTAAAAATTCTAACCATCTTCTCTGTCTCTCTCTCTCTCTCTCTCTCTCTCTCTCTCTCTGTGTGTGTGCATGCACACATGCATACCTATGTGTGGGTATGTATGTTCTAATATGTGGAGATGTTCACTAACTGGTCAGTTAGCCGCTGAGATTTTCCTGCCTCTCCCTGCCAGCACTGGGATTACAAGTCTGTGCCATCCTGATTTCCCATGTGGGTACTTGGGTCCTCATGTGTGCATATGCACTTTACCCAGTGGGCCTTCTTTCCAGTCTTCCAACCTCAACCATCTTTTATATAAGGGAGAATTTATTATCTTTTACAAAACGAAGTTTTATTCGTTTTGACCACTCTCTGCCAGGCAAAGAAAGATTCTGCTTATGGCCCCTTGATAGCTCATAAAGGACTCTCAAGCACCCTCTTCTCTCTGGCTTTCTCAGAGACCAAGGTTCTCACTTGCAGACATCAGTAGCCAGTGAGGAAGACTTGTCACAGGTGGGCATTCTGGTGGCAGAAGGTAGAGTAGTCTAGGGTTTCAGACATCGAAACTTAATACAGTTTGGCTTAGTTTTTGTTGTTTGTGAGAATTGGAGCATTATCAATTTAAATGACCTCTGGCCATGTATATTTTGGCAAGTTCAAACAAATGGTGCTGTTTCTCATTTGCTTGAGAGCAGATAGTGAGGGATGTTGGCCTCAAATAATGTCTTAGGAACAAGTAGGAAAGGAAGTCTGGGATTAGCTTCATATAGTGGTTAACTATCATGATGAATTGTCTTAGACCTAAAACGTGGAGAGAGAGAGAGAGAGAGAGAGAGAGAGAGAGAGAGAGAGAGAGGCTGCAGAGCTATTTATTTCTCCTTCTTATTGTTCCTTAATATAGCATCCCAATTCTCTTTTGGGGAGTATGAAATAATCAAAGTGGTCCCTTACTCAGGTAAAGGATGCAGGGACTATGCTTTGCTTTTTTTCTTTTTGTTTGTTTGTTTGTTTTCCGAGACAGGGTTTCTCTGTATAGTCCCGGCTGTCCTGGAACTCACCTCTGTAGACCAGGCTGGCCTTGAACTCAGAAATCCGCCTGCCTCTGCCTCCTGAGTGCTGGGATTAAAGGCATGCGCCACCACTGCCTGGCTTGGGACTATGCTTTTCTCAACATTAAGAATGACTGAGGTTCATACATGTATCATGTATTCTCCAGGACCAGTGCCTTATAAGGAGCTATTGGCAGGCAGTAGCTTCTGGGGAAAGGACAACCATCTTTGTCTTTTGAGAGTGTTGCAATTGGCAGGTCTCTCTTGCTCCAATGGATGATCAGACCTCCATGCTCATATTAGCAGCACTCATCGGACTTAGTTAGTGGATTATCAACAAACAAAGAAATGAGATATGAAATTGTAAGGGGGACATGTTGCAGGGCAAATAGGGGAAGCTGGAGTGGGGATTGGGGGCTGGATATAATTTTGTTACATTATACATATGGATGAAATTTTTTAGAGAAAAAGAAACATTATTTTTAAATACTGACCAAGGTCAAACTTCATAGGAAGGGACATGCCAAACATTGACATTTATTATGGTTATTTTAGATTTATAATAGTCTCATTTCATCAATGAAATTCAAGAGAAATGAGCTCAACATGATTGATGCTTCTTAGTATACTTAATGGGTGTGCTTAGGAAGATAATGATGTTATCTTATTGAAGAATTCTTCCCAAGATCTCCTCTTCTTTTAAACTTATCTTGTGAAATTGCAATCTTATTGTAATATCTAGTACTGTTTCTAATACCTGGGTGGACCGCCCAGAAACTTGGTGTTTATGGGGCACCCACATGTTTTTCTTTTTACTATTTAGGAAAGCAGAGAGATTGGAAATGATTTAGAGGAAAGACTATGTAATGATATTGCTTAAAAGAACAAGAAACAGGGTTTTTTGTCATTAGATAAAATGAAAAGACCCTGTGAGAATTATTGCTATAAGGAATGTTTGGAGCTATTTTATGTTAGTTCTAACAAGATTTGACTTTATTCATTTTTTTCTTTGTGAGCTGAGTCTTGCTATGCACCCCTGATAGCCTAAACCCTTCAGTCTGGTCACCTCAGCCTCCTGAGTATGGGATTACAGGTGTTCCCATTACACCCAGCTAACTAATTATCAATTGCTCCGTTACAGTACATTTGATTCACGACAGTTGATTTATAAGTAAATCACACAATCGGTTAGGCATTATTTTTATGCATGCCTAGTTAAAGAATTTGCTTTCAATAGCAGCCAGCCCCTCAGGTTCTCACACTACCTGGGGGTATTTTCATTGACTCATCACTAATGACTTCCTCTCTTGACCTACCTGTTTTTCTTCATTACACAACTATGTTAAATCTAGAGGTTTCTACATTCAGAGTCATCTTTTTTAGGCTTCCTTTGCTTAGTGCCTCACAGTAAAGCAACAGCTAATTTTGACAGTTCTTCAAAATTACTCCCATACGCCTATCTATCTCTCCTTCCTGTCAATGCACCTTAATCAGACTCTCTCCCGATGAGTCAGATGCCATGTAGGGCTCCCAACTGATCTCCTTGTCTTTCTCAACTGCCATTCACTGTGCAAACCATCAATGAATCGACCTCTCAGAAAACGAAAATATTCCGTAAGGACCTCCATTTGATTGGACAGTGACGTTTAAATGCCTGAGGGCTTTTAGAGTTATTATGGACTCCAGAGTTACAGCTGAGTGATGCAACACATGATTAGCATGTATGAGGCCCTAGCACCTATCCTCAGGATCAAAGGGAATAAAGACATAAGGCGATTAAATGAAAAATCACCAAAAATATGCAAGTAGGTAAGGCATTATAATGAACCTTCGAGTATCTGTCCACAATTCCAAGCTCATGACAGTCTTGTTCCTTCCTTAAGGCTACCCATTTCCTATGCTCTGTATTAATTTGAAGGAAGTCACAGACATTGTATAATTAATTGTATGTATTTCAGCATACATCATTAGGAGATTAAAAACTTATAAGTACATTACTGTTAGTACACCTCAAATTATTAATAGTTCCTGTCATATACCAAGGCTTTTAATTTGTTTTGTAAATGGCATATGTATATACTTCAATTTGTTTGAAAACAGGATTTCACTAAAACCTATGCAATGTGATCAATTGGGATTTTAATACATAAACTCCAAGACTCAAAGCCTACATCTTTTTGTTTATTTTTATTTAGTTTTTGTTTCCATTTGCATGATCATGTAAGGCTACTTTCTTTGGGTCTGTTGTGCAGGCCCAAGAGGGTGGGCTCTCATTTTTATATAGACAGGAAGACTGCAACGAACACCTCTGGATGTATTGGGTAACTGTCAGACCCTTGATCTATAGACCAAAACAAATCAACATTTCACTCTTGGATTCTCTTAGTTGGGGGGGGGGGTCTTTATTTATTTATTTTTGAATCCAAAAACACATGGCCTAACCAAGCAGGACACAACGTTCTTTCTTTCAGAGTGATCTTGTCAATCTTTTTGCATATTCGCTGTCAGACTAGACTCCTGTCCCCTTCCTCATGCCCCACTCTTGTATCTTCTCCCAGGTATCATCGCTCTCATGAAATCAACATGGGCTTTTTAGCTAGCTGGAAACCCCTCTATATGCATACATCCATGAGTTTATATGGAGTAAGTGGCTATGTGTGCATTTTTTAAAGGCGGCCCATTGCACATTCAGGTGACTCCATTTTTCTGCACCTTCCTATTTCCATACCTTTAACAACTAAGGAAGGACAGGGGAAGGCTGAAGGGAATAACAGGGAGAGTATGTTCCTGAGAACAGATCAAGAACAAGGTTTTAACTGGGTGGTGGTGCATGCGTTTAATCCTTTGGCTTAGCATTTGGAGGCAGAGGCAGATAGATCTCTGGGTTCAATGCCAGCTTAGTTTACAGAGCTAGTTCTGGAACAGCTAGGGCTAAACAGAGAAACTCTGTCTCGAAAAACAAACAAGCAACCAAAAAAAAAAAACAACAAACCAACAAACCAACAAAGACAACAAAATCCCCCCTCTGAAAAACAACAACAATAACAACAACAACAAAAAACCAAACCAAAACAACCAATCAATCAACCAACCAAGAATAAGACTTTGATCAGGAAATGCCCAGCTTGAAACCAGTTTATTTTTCTTTTAAATTTATTTTTTATGTGTATGAGTGTTTGCTTGCATCTATGTCTGTGCACCACATGCATGTCTGGAGCCCATGGAGACAGGAAAAGGGTGTCATTTCTCCCCAAGAACTTGAGTTATGGAGGGTGGTGAACTACCACGTGGGTGCTGAGAATGGTATCCTAGAATCTGGGTTCTCTGCAAGAACAGCTCTTAACTACTGAGCCATCTCTTCAGTCCTGAAATCAGATCTTAATGTGATAGATACTAAGAGCATGCATTCATTGCTTGTGACCATTTTAACATAAGGAAGGTTTGACTTGCTTTTGAAGCATTTGATTTGAATAGGGTGTGTGTGTGTGTGTGTGTGTGTGTGTGTGAATGTATGTTTAATCAGCTATTCAGTTCCTATTAGTGAATCTCAACACTTCTTATGTTACTTTCTAAACCAAATTGGGAATTACAGACATTTAGAAAACCATGGAGGGGTTTTGATGAAAGCCAATGCATTTCTACTGTGGGATTTCTATAATTTCTTGTTGGCCTCAGTTATCATTTGAGGTTTGAGGTTTGCCTCTTGACACTGACAAAACATCCTTTCCATGCCCTGTTTTTCAGTAGCGTTCCACTCCAGCTGTCGTCGTGGTGGTTCTTCTCATCTGCTTCCTCTTTAGCCATTCATTGATGCATCACCTTCAACAGGACAGCACCTTTAGATTTCACACCTCAAACTGTGTTCATTGGTAGATCTTCCTTGGCAGAGATTGACATGGTTTCCTCTGAGAATTAGGTCTTCTGGAGACCGTGGGAAGGGAGGAAGGAGACAGTGGGTCTCTAGCTCAAGAGGCAAATGTTTCCACTTTTATGGACCTTAAGTGGGAAACACTGCTGGGGCTAAAGTTTTCTTCAAGAATATAACAGGATAGAAAAGCAAATATGTGTGCACTGAGCTTTGATGATTTTTCCCTTCTACTAGAGACTTGAGGTTTAGAAACCACATTCGCTCACTTCTCACCATGTAAGCTATTTAATTGTTTTATTCTGGCAATGAGAGAGGAGAAGAGAGAGAGAGAGGGAGAGGGAGAGGAAGAGGAGTAGTCTTTAGCTCCGTTGACTCACATTTGGCTTGTGAGCCAACAGCTGGCCTCAGCAGTCATATCTACTCTTTTGGAGACTAGCTGGTTTCATTTTTTTCCCCTCTCTTTTCTTTTTGCGTTTTTAGACAGGGTCTAACAGGCTGGCTTCAAACTCATGATCCTTTTCCTTGATGGTTCTCCTGTATGCTGGCATTACAGGTTGGTGGCATCATGTCTGCCTCAGCCCACTTTCTTCCCATAATAATTTGTGCCTCAAAACCTTTGTCTTGTATTAAGGAGTAAATAGCTTCCCAAGAAGTGTGTACCCAATGTGGAAGATTTAAGTATATTAATGTATTTTTCTTCTAAATATTAATCAATATTTTACTACACATATATCCCTGCTCCCGAAGTATTTCAGTATGTGTATACAGTTTGTGCTGGCGGAGTCAGGTAACCGGTGTCTCCATCGTCTTGAATTTTGGAAAGTCCGACATCTTCTCTAATAGCTGTTTTGAAATAAGCAATTAATTGTTGTCAACCACAGTTATATTACTGTGTCACAGAACAGTTCAATATTCCTTCTACCAAGCTGTAGACCCTTGCCAGTGTCTGGAAAATGCTAGGCTGCATGCAGTCCGTGGCATCAACCCTTTAAGCTTCCACAGATGGGTGAGACATGTGGGGTTTATCTCTCTGTGCTTGACTTATTTCAAGTAAAATAATGTTCTCCAGTTTTGTTCATGTTGCCCCAAAATAACAGGATTTTAGTCTCGTCTATAAATAATTCTCTATGTGTGACTCATGTTTCTATTCTCCATTCATCTGCATAGATGCATGATATAATTTTATGGTTTGGTTGCCACGTGGAATATGGCAGTGATCATGGGATATAGATGTCCCTTGGACACACTGATTTCTTCTTTTTTGGATTTGTGCTAAGGAATAGGGTCACTGGGTTATATGGAAATAGAACTTTGTATATGTTTTTGCACATATCTAGCATTAATTCTCAGACACTCTAGTCCTTGATTTCTCTCCTCTAGGATGTTGGCTGACTTAGGTACTTGTTTTTGTATTGAGTAAAAGATAGACAGTCAAAACCATGGTATACATAATTCCATAATTTTTTGAGATAACCAACTAAGTCTTTTCTAGTCAATTCTAATTGGATTGTTAGCCAAAAGTGAAGAACGTATTGATTAGTTATGTGCCTTTTCAAATGTATTTTCATGGTTGCCATGCATTTTTTTCAGACAGTGTTGAGATTAATAATACATAGAATTTTTCAATCATAGGTTTGGTTATACTCAGGGCTGCTGGAGAGATGATGAGTTTGAGGAAGCCTGTTGCTCTATACATTCAAAGGCTGTTTAGCATGTTATGTGAACTAGCTTTTGCCTTCCTTTCTAATATCATTGCATGATTCTGACACTCACTTAACTAGCGTGTTTCAGGGAAACTAGAGGTTTATAGTTGGACTTCTGGGTGAATCTGTTGTGAAACAAACTAAAAACTCTGAACTCTCATTGGGACTGATGAATATCCATCTGCCCATTCTTCTAGGTATTTCTTGGAACCACTATAATGCTTACAATGTTCTACACACACTTACATATATCCTACTGTATAATTGTTTAAACTTCTCATCGTTCATGATTGGTTACTGAGGAAGTAGACTTAGAGAGAGGGTTAAGCGTTAACTTAGAGCTGGTCGATCCATTGTGAAAGTGAGGTAAAGACTCTGTTACTCTCATGCTCTTCCTAGCATGTTAATGTTGCTGTTTACAGACATCATTTACTAAAAGACACATGGCACTTCAAACACCATTACTGGGATGTGGTCAAATCAAATGGAATCTGGTCTGGGGCATTGGATTTTGTAGACTTTTCAAGGAGCCACGAGATCAAAAATATTTTCATAATGTTGAGACTTGTTTTTTCTCCCTTTGCCACTTTCAGTGTGTTAGAATTTACATTAGTTAGTGGATTTGTTAATGTCTTAGCATGAGTCAAGGTAGGCAGCAATCAGCCAGGAATAACTCCAGTCTGTGCTCCTCTGCACAACCCAGGAAAACACAGAGTAAGTGCCAGATTCTCTCTAGTATGGCCTTGGAGAAGTGATACTTTATTAAATGTCTGCCTATAAGTACATTCTTTTAAAATACCTGGGTGACTAGATGAGAAGAATATAGACAGCAATCTCATGTATTGCATCTCAAAGTTCAGTTGTGTTGAGACATTAGTAAGACAACAGACAGGGAAACATGGAAGTCTGGCTTCAGGCCCACATCAGTGGTGAGTATTATTCATACCATGGACACTTGTGGAGGCAGTCTTAATTTTTTCATTAACAACTATTAAGTATACTTTCTTTATAAGATGTACTGGTAAGACATACAAAAATCAGTCATGCTTAGCACAAGAAGCTGTAACATCCAAGGTCCATTGGCCCATTGACCTTACTAGCATGAGACACCATGGCAGGCTGCTGTGGAAATCAGCTAGTTTCTTTTTGTGGGCAGCTGAGTTACCCTCATGGAATTGTTCTCTTCATTTGTATGTAATGCCTGGGCCCCATAAACTCACATGTTGGTTTGGATTATCTAATGGAATAAGCCTTGCAGCGTTTTGAAAAAAAAAAAAAGCTGGTTATATATAAGGCTTTAAAGTATAAGGAGCACAGAAAGAAATCCATCCTAGAATGGCAGATCCTACATATAGTGGATGGAAAAAGAACTTTGAAAGCAAGGCCAATTCAGAAAGCAAAACCAAAATGTTTTCAAAGGCTAGCAAATAATCAATTTGTCAGGATTAGTTACTGTTTTAATTGAGTTTCATCAAGCAAATGAATCTAGGCAGCTGTCAGATTTGTCTCTTCAATTCTAGCCATGACCAGAATGGTCTGAGCATCATCACCTAGTTTGTCTTTATTCTTGTGAATTTTCTTTTAATAAATTCACACTATTGAGAAAAATAAAATTGGCAGGAATTCTTCATAAATACCAAGTATGAACAAACATCACTGTACAAAAGACCAGTTCTCAGTGACATATTCCTTCAGATGTAAATAAAAAGGAGTTTTTGCTCCTGTAATTTTGGTTTATATAAACTGAAATGCTGCTTTGTTTCATTTGAAGAATGCATTTTAAGGAGATTTTTCTTAGATTAAGTATATTTCATTTCCAGTTTAAATTTCTTAATATAAATTCTTAAGGGAAAAAATTAGGTTGTTTCATTCTCATTTTGTTTGTTTATTTTTTAATTTTAAAGAAATTTTACTTATTTTAAGTGTATGAGTGTTTTGTTTACATGTATTTGTACCACTCATGGGACTGGGACCCAGGGAGGACAGAAGAGTGCATAGGATCCCCTGAGACTGGAAGTATCTACTGTTGTGAGCCACTGTGTGGGTGCTGGGAATTGAACCTGAATCCTCTGGGTGAGCAGCAGTCCTCTTAATCCCCGAGTCATCTCTCCAGCCCTGTCTTCCTGTGTTAGATTTCTCTACTTAATACAAATTCAGTCTACAAGTCAGAACTTCACAAGATATAAAAATACTTGTCTTTTTCTGCTTGTAAGTTTGAGTGCTTTTTAAAACTCATTGCAGGAAGGTGGGTGTGTCTCGGGCAGAGTTTATTTTTATGCAGCTCTGCTTGATCAAATTATAGAAAGTGAATTTCTTTCCCTAAAAATAGGCTGTTGGTTGCCTGGTGCCTTTATCCAGAGCCTTTCTGTGAGACAGTGTAGCTTATAACATTGCCTCCTAAATACATCCCAGCACTGACCATCGAACAGAGAAATAACAACGCGTCTTTCCTTGTGAATCTGCAACATGGAGGAAGCTAGAGATCCATCCTCAAGCTGCACACTGATAGCGACTTAGACGTGAAATTCTGAGGTGGAGGTGGATTGGAGCAGCTCACAGGTGGGGGAACCTTGAACCCATGCTCCTTGCTAGATGTAAGACACAGAAGACCATTGTTACATCTTTCATTATTCTTCAACTGTCCTGCTAGTCATGTGTATGTGCTTATCTGTTGTCATGGCAGCATGGAACACAAGTGAAATCCATGGCTTGCTTCATGATGTGAAACAGTTCCCATGTGGTATAGGTGCAGGATGGGGGAGAACACATTCTCTCTCTCTCTCTCCCTCTCTCCTCTTCTTTCCTCTTCTTTCTTTTTCTCCTCTCTCTAGAATTTTGCTTTCAGTAGTTCACCGAAGGAAGAAGCAGTGCCTGCATTAACAAGCCCACAGATGCTGTGGTGTTTGTCTAAGATTGCTCTTTACATGACGTAGTGTTTCCTTACTTGTTAGATGGTAGGAGACCAACTCTAATTCCATTTGTAGCATTGCAAATCCACATGGGTTTATATAGGACAAAACCCCAGAGCACATTTTCCCATATGAGTTCCTCTGACAACTAAATAAGCCCGAATGTTTTGTGTCTTCCCATGCTTGGAGTGCTGCGAGTAAATTTGAATCTGTGCCTCTTTGCTTTTTGAAATAATTAAGATAATTGTCAAAGTAAGACCTGTTTCCTACCTGTATTTTTTACAAGCAAGTGAGATGTTCACTCAAATAATTGAAAGTCAGAGGAACTCTGCCAGGAAACTGCCAGCCAAAGCAAAGAAAGAATTTCCTTTTGGGATTTCCATTTTACCTGCCTGTTATGCTAATGTCATGCAAGGCATTGTGGTAGATATTTTACCAGATGCAGAATTCATGATTCATGGTTAGTGCAGTTAAGCCCAAAGATAGATACTAGCCAAAAGCAAAGGACAGACGTAGAGGCAGCTGGTGGCTTGCTCCTGACTTTTATAAGTTCCTCTCCTTTTGACATACCTACCACCTTACTCTGCTTGCTTTTTCTCAATAAAAGGCAGTGCTTTGTTGAAAGTCTGAAATCCAAATTGCGTTACAACATTCAGCAGAGTTGATTCATTAAGGGCCATTCACTGAGTGCCTATAACATGCTAACCTTTGCATAAATCATTGTGCAGAACTGCTGTTTGTTTTACATACTTTCTTGAATATTTAAGTCCCCCCCCCTTAAATTTGGTGTTTTCTTTCAAAATATGACAGTTGTTTAACGTTTGAGCAAGGTGTGGTGGTACATGCCTTTAATCCTAGCATTTGGGAGGCAGAAGTGGGTGGATCTGCCTTCTAGTTCACAAGTTCTAGGACAACCAGGGTTGTGTAGACAGACACTGGATCAAAAAGTTGAAACTAAAACCAAATAGTTTGATTAAAGTCAGTAAGAATCTTAAGAGAGGAGTTGGGGAGATAACTTAGTTGGTACAGTGTTTGCTGTGCAGTTTTCATGAAGGCTTGGATTTACATTTTTAGGGCCCATATAAAAGCATGGCAGTGGGTGTATGTCTGTAACCCCGGAAAGGGAAGTGTGGGCAGAGACACAGGCTCATCAGCCAGCCAGCCTTGACCAATCAGAGACAGAAGGATCATCAATCAGCCAGCCTAGACCAATCTATGAGCTCCAGATTCAATGGGAGGTTTTTGTCAAACACTAACAGGAAGAATGATAGGAAAAGACACTTGAAATCAGTCTCTAGCTTCCACATTGACCTACACATATGAACAAATACACCTATATGCATGTGTGCACACACAAGTATATATACCCTCTCCACAAAGAATATTAAGATTTTGACTTATTCAACAAGAAATACATACATGCACACCTATGCTCACACAGACCAGTTAAGAATGAAGAAAGAAAAATAGGTGGATACCAATATGCAGGTTTATCAAATTTAGCTGGTTTGTGCCATAGCATGTGGATGACGGGAGTTCACTGTGTGTTGGTGACAACATCCTCAGTATACTCCCCCTTCAGTTTCCCAGCATGCTCTGTTTCAGTTCTCATTCTTTTAATAATTTCCCCTGATGTCCTGCTCACTGGCCTTTTGTTCTTCCAGTTCAATGTGAGAAAATGGCAAAGTTTTCAGATAAATCTATTTTCAGATTTTTCACAACACTCTAAGATGGGCACAACACTCTAAGTTCTATTGGCTTCATGTTCTCTTTGTGTCCAGCAGTGAGCTCTAACTGTACTGTCCAGTGTCTCCCAAGGCCTGAGGCCACTTCATACCAGTCTTCCAAGGACTCAGGCCACTTCACACCACTTCATACCAGGCCTCAACACCAATGCAAACAGTGCCTGTGAGCACCAATAGAAAACCCATAACATTTCCATAGAGCACTTTTGCCCATTGAGTGTGATGAAGTATTTCTTCTCTAGTTCATGCTACCTGGCTCTTTAAACTCAAGTCTTATGACTTTTCTATCATACATTTTTCCTTGCTATTTTGGCTTGAAGTTCTTTGTACTTCTGCCGAAACACTTGTAATCAATACTAATTGCATGCAGAATCATATAATGGTTTATGCAAATATAAACAAATGCTTCTTTTGCCTTGGATGGGAGACAGTACCTGAAAGATAAAATCAGGATAGATGAGAGCATGGTGCTTTGAAGATAGCTTATACTTCTGGTTTAGAATCCTGAGTTCTATTCTTTGTGAGAAGAGGGGAGCCCAGAGGAGTCACCTGCCTCTTCCTCATAGCTCAGTTTCTTCATTTAATTTCTGTTGCTTTGTTGGGACATTGTCTGCAATTAGTGGTTTAGTCATGTTACTTCGAAGACAATGATGATATGAATAAACTAACCCAAGTCCTTGATGGACCTAGTTTTGAACACAGAGTTGGATAGGGTGTGTCTTTTTGTGTAAAAAGGAGCTGGTTTTCTGTAGACATCTAATGTCTCTTCAGAGCCATGCAATGAGGCAGAGGCTTCCTTGCTTTAGGTGCCATAAGAGAACATAAGTCACTCAGAAAATATATTTTTTCCTACAGACAAAACTATTGCTACCAAAGGAAAATGGAATTAAGAGGGAGAAGCTTTTGAAGGAAATATATCTAAAAATATCTATCCCATCTTTTATAAATATTGGCAGGAACACCTGGATTTTTCTGAGTGTAATTTTAGTTAGGTAAACATTGAAAAGATATATTTTTCTAAAAAAGGAAAGTACTTTTATAGAAAATGATGGTTGGCAGTCCTCTTCAACAGAAGATTGCTTTTGCAAAAAAAAAAAAAAAAAAAGAAGGTTTTCTTGTATTATAGAATAAGAAAGTATGAATTCAGTCAGGGCCAGTGACATACCTGGGCTGTGTTGGTGAAGATGCCTTTTGCTAAGCTTGATGATCTGAGTTTCATCTCTGGTACCCATATGGTAAAAACATAGAGTTCATATGTGAAAGTTATCCTTTGACTTTTACATGTGGAGGAAGTCATTCACACACATACATACCATATGCATGCACCAAAAAAAAAAAAAAAAATCAAGTAAAGTAACAAAATAATAAGAACTTAAGCAAATAGTGATGTGATTGGCATCATTATTGCTTACATTTACCCACAATCTTTCTAAGATGCCCACTTAAGAGCAGAGACACAGATTGGCACTGCAGGTACTTTACCATGCAATGCTTAAGTGTTTGCTTTAAGGTGTACACTAAACAAGCATATTAAAATATCATCTGGGGTTCACAGCTATGTGGGACGTGTTTTATTAGGCTTTAAAAATTGGTGAGCTGTCTTGAAAGTATGCAGAACTGTATTTGGCATATACCTAAACCAGCTGCCAGGCAAATAGTGCTGATTTTCAGGGACTTTAAGGTATGAGGGTTATACTAATATCCTTGGTATATTGAATGGGGACTCAGAGGAAAACTATGACAAAATTCTGAGAAGACTTGGGAGACTATGATTTAATAGCTACATAAGCCATTACTATCCAAGGGCAAAAATATAAAGACATGCATTGCTCTAGCTGGAGAGCAACAGAAGTGAGTCAAACACATTATCCGAGGCCTTGCAGTCTGACTGTACATCCCTAGGTATCCATAGGCATACATTCGCACATGGTAATACACTCACCAAGTACATGCTTGGATCTGAATAACATCAGTGGTATCATTTCCCAGAAGAGAAACTGGTCACACATACCTATCATCAGTGGTGATGTTGGTTAGACTTGCCCAGCACAGCAGGCTGTCAGAGAATTGGTGAAATCATCAGAATATCTCATGACTCAAATTTAGATTATATAGAACATTTTAGAACACACTGCTGGAAACAGTCAAATGAGGGGACGGCAATAAAAAAGATGTCCTCTGTCATTCTTTCCAATTTCTAATTGCTCATGCTTTCATGAAGTTTAAAAATATCAACTATAAAATATAATTCTTACAGAGATGCTGACAGGGCTTAAATTCATGAGAGCTTGTGATCAAACATGAATTCATTCAACATTCATGGCTTTTATTATAGTTTGGATCATAATTCTCCCCTGTGTTCTGTCTCCTATGTTAAGGGCTTGATCCTCAGCTTGTGGCACTGTTGGGAGGTAGGTATTGGATTTCTGAGTTCAAGGCCAGCCTGGTCTACAGAGCAAATTTCAGGATAGCTAGGGCTACACAGAGAAACACTGTCTCAAGCAACAACAACAACAACAACAAACCAAAATAAAACAAACAAAAAGAAATTTAAAAAGTTTGTCCTTAAGAGTTAAATTCTAAATGTTTATTCTAGTATAGTGAAAACTAAATCAATTTCATTTCCTCACGAACGTTAATATAGTTGAATATGAACTTATGAAGGTAACAATGAAAACTGGCCTCCATCCAGTTTAAGCTTCGCTCACAGTTTTGCAGACTTCAGTCCCTAGCTGGCTGACCTCATAGCTTTTCCACTTATGGGAAGGCAGTGGTACAAGGAGAGGAAGCTAAGAATCAGAGAAGAGTAAGGAGGGTCCAAATCCCTTTCTGTGGCCTAACTGGATCACTTAAGACCTCCTACTAAGTCCCATCTTCCAAGGTTTCTACCACTTCAACAGTGTTAGCCTGGGAACTAAATCTCTGCTACATGGGCCTTTGGGGGAAGCATTTAGATCTACAGTAAAGACTGTATGCCCTATTAAGTGTGTCTAACCTGTGGCATAGGGCCACACTCATCTTAGAATAGCTGGGACTGTGGTCCAACATGTTTGTAAATAACAATGTCACGCTTCAATGTCATAAGTTTTGACACCCCTGTCTAGCAGGGCAGTGTATAGTATTTCATTAATCTTTCTACCAACTGTATAACATAAATAAGTCATAGCATACAGGTGATCAAACAGACTCAGTGCCATGAAGGAATCTACACAATGTTGTGTAGCTAACAGGTTAAGACCAGAGGTTTGACTTTAAGTGACTAAATTTCTGAGCTCAAGTTTACTTCATTCTGATTATTGAATATTACTTTTTTCTTGGTCAAAAGAAGTATCCTCAAGCAACGTTCTAGTCAACCTTGCTACCTGTTCTTTTAGTTCTTCACACTGTCACAAGCCCCTAATGTCTCTTGTAGGTTTGTCACATATTCAGAATCTAGCTGATGTTTCATTATTGAATCTCATACCTTCTGTAGAGTTCAATCTTATTTTAGGTTAGCTACTGCAATCCTGCAGTCCAGTACAATAGACTTTATAGCCAACGAAGTAATAAGATTCTGTAGGGCCCAATCCCAGGAAGAAAACAAGAGCTAGTCTCTGGGTCTGGAGAATTATTATGTTGTCTTCTCCTTCTGGAAGAGTTAGAGATTCTGCTGGCCATATGTTTGCATGTGATTCCGTGGGAACTGTGGATATCATGGGTGAGGTCGTCTGAATTGGATGATCTGCTGTTAGCAGAAGCTGGAAATGCTGAGGACTATGTGTGAGTCAGAGGGCTTTGAACTATGGACTTATTCTAACAGCTGCTTTTAATTAAAGCAGCCTGGCTTGCTGTGATTCTGGCAGGTCAGATGTTCAGAAAGCTCCCATTCTTTGGAAATGTTCTGACTTTCCCAAGATTTTGCTCAGCATCTTGGATTTTGTTTTCATTTCCATTTTCAGATTTATAATCGCTTGGATACAAATTGCTGCGGATTCAGACCTCGCAAAGAAGATGCCTGTGTACAGAATGGACTGAGGCCAAACTGTGAGGACCAAACTGCTGTGACTTTAGCACACATTATCCAGAGAAAGAATGACCCAAGGCATTTGGTCTTCATAAACAATAAGGGCTTCTTTGACAGAAGTGAAGACAACTTAAACTTCAAATTGTTAGAAGGCATTAGAGAGTAAGTGTTGTGCTTACCGTGGAAGTCCTAGCTCACTCCCTGGACTGTTCTGGAATTCTCTGTGTAGCTCAGGCTTTCCTGGAACTCACTGTTATTCAAACTTACAGGTATCCTCCTACTTCAGCTTTCAGAGGGCTCAGATTTCAGGAAGGAGCTGATACACTCAAAACCAAGAGTACATGTTCTAATCGAGTGACATCTTGGAACACCACATGTTTATTAAGTTTTGTGAAGACTCACACCTCATGTTAGATTGTTTAATTTCCAAAGAAACTGTAAGAGTGGGAATAGAGATCCCAAGAAGAAAAATAGCATTTCAAGAGCAGCCAGGACATCTATGAGCAGTCCACAGCGCCTACACAGCCCCTGCTAGTCTGCCTTCACTGCCACGCTCAACTTTCATTGTGAAAACCCATGTGGGTGAGGTTGGACATATGCAGGGCTGTCAGGAGTAGGATAACCAGGTGGCAGAGGCTCTATTGTGAGAGTGCAGGATTGGACATGGCAGGAACAATAGAGATGTCTAAATCTGTAATAAACTATTCGGAATGTTAATGGAACTAATAAGCGTGGCAGGATGTTGGATTCATGATTAGCCCAAGTGACTGTTCTGAATAAAGTGAGAAAAGAGCTCTCTGAAAGGTAGGGCAGCAGAGTCCCTTTAAACTGTGTAGGAGGGCTTTGGAGAACTCAGAGTCTTTTTGGCAGACAGACTGTGGGGCTGGGTCTTGAAAACTACCAAGGAAGGGCTGCAGGAGACTAGACAAAGAACTGTTGTACTCAAGATTGGCCCAAAACTCAGAGATGACCCAAACCATTTGGGAGACATTTGGTAGGACTTAGAATGGATACAGAGTCAGGAGAGAGGCAGCATGAAGCTAAAGCAGATAGAGCTGTACTGGAGAAGTAAGAACACAGTGGGTCTCGAGGTACAGTCATGCATTTGCAGATAGCAGAGACTCATATGGATGGCTTCTGGTGGGAGAGCAAGGGGAAGGGCAAGGGGGGTTGGGGAAGGGCACTGGGGGACCAGAAAGGGCAGTGGGGGACCAGGAGGGGCAGTGGAGAGAAGGAGTCAGTTTTCTTTAGGGGGATGGCCATGGGAAGTTTGACCACGCTCCAGTGAGTATAAGGGCAACACAAATTGGACTTTTTCCCTTTTGCTTCTTCCTTTTTGGGGGAGGGAGGCAAGTTTACAAGGGTGGGAGGGCAGAGCTGGAAGGACTGGGAAGTGAGTGTGATCTGGGTGCATGGTGTGAAATTCCCAAATAACCAATAAAAATATGTTGAAAAAAAGTGTAGCAGAAGCTGGCTACAAAGTCTGATCAGTCCCACCTCAGTTATGGAAGTCATGAGTAAATTTCACAGCAAGTAGAGCCACCCTTGTACGTAACCCATGTTAGTCAGGAATAAGATTCCCCAAGGAATTAGGTTCCATTGGAAGCTTAAGAGCCCACAAGATAGCCATAGCCCTTTCCCCGCCAAGAGCTGAACATCAGGAAATCAGCCCGATAAGTCAGAAGCTAATGGTAGAACTCAGCCCTTCTAAGCCTACACTTTACTGTTTTTTCTTTGTGGCCACTTGTGTTTGTGTTCTACTGCTATTACTCTTACTGGCATGTGGCTCAATGTGTTCCATATCCACATTTCAGTCGTTTCCCCTCAACTTTGTACTTAGATAAAGTGGATTTTTAACCTCCCAGCACTTTCTTGTGGGTTTCCAGAGTGCCAAGAGGGATTTTTACCCCCAACATGCTTCCCCTGTTGATGTTCTTTACAGCTCTGTGAATTGGAGGCAGAAAGCATGGCAGAGTCTCTCTTTTAAATGCCTAGGCCAGAGAAAGTTTATGCATAGGGAAATTGACATTCCTAAGACATCACTTACTAAATTGATATTACAGCGACTTAAATTTCTTTGCAGAATTGAGAGTGCCAAAGGCATACATCTATCTATCTTAAACATTCACAGAACTATGAATACTTTTATTTATTCTTTCAAAGAAGATTAAACCTTAACTGCATTATGGGGTATAATGGGTTTAAGGTTAAATCTTCTTTGAATATATAATTCACACATTAATAGCAAAAGTGAAGTCTTTGTTAAGCTCAGAGTCACACACTGAATATTTCCTGTGACCAATGCAGTGTAAGAACCCATAGCAAAGTAATGGCTTGTTTTCTTTTATGAACAGGACTTCTCAGCACTGAAGAGCCTGGCAGTTTCAATACTCTCATGCATTCTGCCCAAGCTAACTTGATTGAAAGGCTATAGCAATCATAATTATGGATATTAATTCATTGTACAACAAAACATTAAGACATAGCCCACAAGACTTCATGTATGTGTTTTTAGGTGACTCAGAGTACACAATACTATTTATTCTGTCCAGCTCAGTAATCTTTGGTCTCTAGTATCACCACAATTCTAGACCCTGGATCCCTAGTGTCTAATGCGACCTGTGTCTTGTCCCCAAGTGTGTCTTTAAATAAGTGTGTGTTCTTGCCCTGTAGTTTTTAAGATGCAACAAAATTTATTTGAAAGTCCCCCTGGAACTGAAGTGATTATATTGTACAACAGTTCTGTGAGCTGGAGGAGACCAAGCTGCAGGGGTTGCAGAACATAACCTATGACTTAAACTAGAAATTTTCCTTATGACTGTACATGCTAGACCCTGGCTCTAGTCTTCCTACATGAAAAAAAAGCAAGTTCAGTGAACTCTCTCAATGGTTCAGCCAGGTTCTTCTTAAGTGATCTCAAGCTATCCAGTGAGATGTCATTGAATATCCTTGCTCTAAAAGTTTAGTTTTGCTGAATTTGTTTGAAAATAGTTGCCAGCTTTCTGTTACTGTAAGTAATGTCTGAAGTGATCATTTTACAAAGTTGGAAGGTTTACTGTGACTCACAGCATTAGGGGTTTCAGGACATAGGCTCCTGACGCTTTGGGTTTTTTTTTTTTTTTTTTGGTATTTCGAGACAGGGTTTCTCTGTGTAACCCTGGCTGGCTGTCCTGGAACTCACTCTGTATACCAGGCTGGCCTCGAACTCAGAAATCCTCCTGCGTCTGCCTCCCAAGTGCTGGGATTAAAGGCATGAGCTACCACTGCCCAACTGACTCTGCTTCTTTGATCTTTTAGTGGTACTGTACACCGTGGTGGTACTAAATGCCACCATATTTCTATGAATCATTTCCTTCCCCTTAACCAATGCAGTGTAAATGCCAATAGTAGGGTGATGGTTTGCTCTCCTTTATGAACAAGACTTTTATAAACAAGGATGTGAAGGTCCTTTTCACTGATGACCAGGAGTCGAAAGAGAGAAAGAGGAAGGGATAGGTGGAGTCCTAGCATCTCTTTCAAGGCATGCTCCAAAGACAGTCTCTTCCATTATGCCTCGCCTCCTAAAAGGACCACCATCTCCCAGTTGTAGTACCCCAAGGCCTAAGTCTTTAATGCATGGACATTTGGGAGACATTGAAGATATAAGTTATAGCGTCATTTAATATTCCACTCGGGAAAACACTGGCTTTGTGCCCATCCATTTTGGCATGTTTATGGTTGTCCTTACTCAGCTCACTCCATGTTGGTGAGACATTGTGGGTGCAGGCTTCCTGATCCTCTGGCCCTTACAATCCCCCCCCCCATACTATCTCCTCCTCAGTGTTTCCTAAGCCCCAGATGTAAGAGTTGTTTTGTAGATGAATCCATGAGGCCTCAGTTCTACACAAAGAATTACAGGCAACTAAAGAATGCTAAGAACAAGAAAAACAGTCTTATCCAGGGAAGAGCATATCAATTGGCTATCCAATACCAGATTGTCAGCCCTAAAAGCATACATATATGTAACAGTATATAGACCAGTATATAGATCAGAATATAGAACAGTAAATATATAAATATATATTTAAGAATATATATTCATGCAATAACAAATAGTAAAAAAAACGAGGCCATGAGTCAGAAAGATATCAAGAAGAGGTATATGGGAGGGTTTGCAGGGAGAAAAGGGCAGGGAGGAATGATGTAATTGTATTATAATGTCAAACATAAAAGAAATAATTAAAAACTAAAATACAAAAATACCCAAATAACACCTCCCCACAAACCAAAACCAAACACAAAGCAAAACACAGATAATCACTCAAGTTCTAAAAGTATAATCTGGATCAGAGGGAGTTCTTTCTCTAATTGAGTTTTGCTTTTGTTTTTGTTTTTATACTTTCTCTTTTGGTCTATGAAAAGTCTGCAGTCATTACACTTTAACCCGTAACTGCAGCTCAGGGAGGATACTCCACTGAAAAGTTTGCAGTCATCACACTTTAACCCGTAACTGCAGTCAGGGAGGATACTCCACTGAAACCACACACATTTTGCTTCTCGCCATTTTCTTTCATCAAACCCCACCTTGTTACTGACAAGAGCAGACAAAAGGCTTTCTGTAGGAGACATGGAGCTTAAGATGATGGGAAATACATCTTCAGACCTAATGCGATCTTAATTCTGTACCTCTCTTTGCCCGTCTTTAATGACCTTTAAATAATAAATTAGGTTGCCTAGTTCTGAATGGATTAGATTATTTGGTTCATTTGAAATACATTTTTCTTGTATTTTATTTTTAGGAGAAGTGTCTACTTGTCAGTGAAAAAACATTTTGGTTTTCTAGGTCTTATTTGATAGTGTGATTTATGAGACTAAGGAAGGCAGAGCAACTGGGGGAAGAAATAATATTTCTGAGCAATTGCTAAGAATGAAATACTGTGTTATCGTTTCAGGTTTCCTGAATCTGCAGTTTCTGTTTTGAAGAGCCAACACTTAAGGCAGAAGCTCCTTCAGTCTCTGTTCCTTGATCAGGTTTATTGGGAAAGTCAAGGAGGCAGGCAAGGCATTGAGAAGCTTATCGACGTGATAGAGCGGAGAGCCCGAATCCTTATCACCTACATCAATGCACACGGGGCTAGAGTATTACCTATGAACGAATGACGGACGAATGGCTTTCTGCCTCGAAGGCTATACACATGTCACACATGGTTTTTCCTAAATAAAAGATATCAACCATAAGTGTTTCTAGGAATGAAGCAGCATAGTTGAATACATGAAACTGACGCAGTTTATATCATAAACTGAGTTTAAAAAGTTTGTAGAGTTTAAAGATATGCAGATTCAAGAAGTTTCAGAGTAACATATTGCTTGCAAAATGCCTGATGATATTTTTTTCCTAAGACTCTGCTATGTGTGTCTCAGCATCATCATTGCGCAATAACCCAAATGATTATTCCTACTGATGTTTAAACCATTTTCATGTCATTTGATGGAACAGTATAACAAGAGACACTGGCTCTTCTAATAAACCATTCCCATGACATTTGACTGATTTGACCAGCTGCTAGCAGTGAGTTGATTGACAACAGCTTTTCCAACCCTATCCAGAGGCAATTCTACATCAGGAAATTGAGGCATGTGATCTGCAAAAGCAGCAGTCTTGAAACACCTTCTAAGTAGACATGGTAGTAGATGCATTACAAATGACTAGTATATTTAATAGAGTTTAAGATAATCAGCTACCTCTGAACAACAAAAATCTCCTATTCTTCCCTTGTTAAGAAGTTTATTGACAGCATAGAAATATCCATATGTAACAATCAATGTATTAGTTCAATTTGCTGTCTCAAATTTTGATCCGATTTATGCCTTGTGGTTAGAAAACTAAAAAGTTATGAGACATGTTGTTACCTGTTTGAAAATTGATTTGTAGAGTCTCTTAATGTTCTTATTGGTTGGTTTGTTAAAAAAAAAGTTAAGGTATCATGTAGTCCGGACTGGCTTTGAACTCCTTATGCATCAAAGGATGACCTTGGTCTTCTGATGCTCTGTCTCCCAAGTGTTGGGATTACAGACAGGTATATGACACCATGTCCCATAGTACTCAGGATCAAATGTGGGCCTTCAGTCATGCTAGACACTGTATGACTAAGCCCATTACCCCAGCCCACTTTTAGTGAATGCTTAACAATTGTTATTTTATAAATGATACACTGTAATTTCTGAAGTTTTTTTAATCATAGAGGAATTCCTTAGTGTAATTAGGTTTCATCTGATTTAAGTGATGTTATCTAGGTATTGACAATAAGTTCAGATATTAAATGCATTGTATAGATCAGTTCAATATAAGAAGTCATAATGAAACCCAACGCACATGACTGGATCTTCTCATGAAGAACACATGGATAGAGAGCATATGGCAACAAATTAGGCAGAATTAAGTCTCAACTAATTCGCCCCCAATTCCCTCTACCAAATCTTTCATTGGGGTTGGAAGAACTAAGACACACAGACTTCATGCTCTGAGTCTTTCTGTCCTGGGAGAATTTGCCAGGTCATCACATATCCTTATATGGAACCTTTGAATCTAGAGCAAATTATGTCTCTTTCGCTTTCAACTCTGCTACCCCTTATTTGAAAGGTCATTGATTAGCTAGGTGTGGTGATATATACCTGAAATCTCAGCACCCAGAAAGCCGTGGTGGAAGGTTTGCAAGTTTGAGGCCAATCTGGTCTTCATAGTGATATCCTGTCTGAAATGTGCCCTTCCCTTCATAAAAGCTGATTTACTGACTTTTTCTTCTTTTGGAAATTTAAAAAATAAAAACTTACACATTTTTATCATATTTCTTGTCTCCTTTTTTTCTAGTTTTGTTCATAATGCACACAACATTTTCTGTCTTCTGATAAAGAATAATTTGATATTGATTTAAACTTTTTAAAACACAACAATAGAGGCTACATCATAGAAAAAGAATACCTGTGTACATTATAATTGATACAAACACACCAACATGTCAAAATAGTAAGTCAAAATGTTATGTATAAGAGAAGACAGACCAAGGGAAGAGGCACCCACTGACCCTCTCGTTTCTGTTTTTCAAGGCTCATGCCCAAGCAGTGAATCTACCATTCTATGTGCTTCCCTTTCCTTGGTGGGTTGAACTTTGTCACATTCTCTGCAGTTCTCTCCACTGTGACCTGGGTATGACTGTGGTCCCTGGTGAGTCCCTGGACGATGGCTGCTCTCTATGAGTTTTGTTTCACAAATCATCTTAATTATCCTTGCAAGCACGTTTACACCCTCACTTGACTTAGAATTAAAAGATTTCTGACAAGTCGTCTCATATCTCATCAAGATGACCTACATTCATCTTAATACTTTTTTCATTTTACAGAATTTACTATTCTAATTCACATTGTGGTATTAATTACAGGCGTTCTGGCTTCTTTAAAATCTTGCTTTTATGCCTCTCAAGTTAGCATGCTTCTGAGCAGGCTGGCCTTCCCCAGGTGGGTCTGACCGTATTTTTGCCTAGTTATTTTAACTTTCTAAGTAAAAGGTACAAGAACATTGATTATTTTCCTAACTTATCTTTTAAGGATTTATTTTTACTTTTTATTTGTGTGTATACATATGTATACACATGCATGTGTATGTAGTACTCATGGAGCCAGAAGGGCATCGGAATCTCCGAAACAGTTGTAAGCTACTTGACTTGGGATCTTGGAACTGAACTAAGGTCCTCTGGAAGAGCAGTGAATGCTCTCAACAGCTGGGCATCTCCCCAGCCTTTACATTCGTTTATTAATGATTTATTTTATTTGTAAATAGTGAGTAACTAATGGTGCATTAGTTTTGAATAATAGCTGCAGGCCAAACTCTGAATTCTAATAAGTAACATTCTTCTTTCATTGAATGATGAGAGTGGTTTTGTATTTCAGTTTTTCAGTTCAAAAACTACTGTGATTTGGTACATACTAGCTCATTATGTGGTTTATTTGCTCTAACAGATTTAAAATAGAAGAATTTTCCTTGGCTCACACACAAGAGCTTATTCTGGTGTGACCTGTTTCCTTTTAGCTGATATGAAAATGCACATTCGTCTTAAACCCTGTAATAAAATGCTACAAATTAAAGTTGTGCACTTTTTTCCCCCTGATACACTAGTTAGTTTTCAAAAAGCAAAATACAACACCACACCCCTTTGGAACAGTCTACTCCAATCTGTCATTGCTTTATACTGTCTTTGTTTTGATGACCAAATATTCTGTTTAAACTAGAAAACAGAATAAGCAATGAACTTCAAAAATATGCTTGTTTGTTACTTCTCCAGTGGAGAAAATGGAGGCAATTTAGAAGTCACGATGTTTGTCTGAATTATGTGTGCATGAATTTGATGTCATAATTCATGATCATCATGCTTTCTTGCCGTGTACATATAGCATCATATTATAGGGTTGGCAAAACAATTAGCTCACAGATTTCATACCTCTTAGGAGGAGATTTAATTTTTGGTTAACTTTCTGTGGTTGCTGTGAGCCTTACAGCAGTTTAAACTCTCCTTCCTCTAATTCCTGCTTAATATGTTTGTTAGGAGCCGGGCAGTGGTGGCGCACACCTTTAATCCCAGCACTTGGGAGGCAGAGGCAGGCAGATTTCTGACTTTGAGGCCAGCCTGGTCTACAGAGTGAGTTCCAGGACAGCCAGGCTACACTGAGAAACCCTGTCTCGAAAAACAAAACAAAACAAAAAACCAAAGAAACAAAAACAAAAAATGAACTCCCTAAGTTCATCAAAATGTAAAATATCCTAGACTCATTCTTAAAATATTTATATCTGTGGACTTGAATAATATGATTATTCTACTGTACCTTTAAATATGCACTACATTACCTATAATGAATAAAATATTTAGATAGAAATTGATTTGCACATTGTCTTATGAAATCCTACTGTTTATTTGAATGCAGACTATTTAAGTCACATTTAATGTACTCGTCTGAAAAACATATTGAAATCATATATATATGACTTTGATCTCTCTGTCTCTCTCTGTCTCTATCTCTCTCTGTCTCTCTGTTCCCCCACTCCCCTCATAAAAATTAAGTGTGGCGCCATGATGGTTTGAGCCCAAGCAGTTGGAGTCTCACTGGAGAACATAGCAAGCACCTTGGGTACTGTTTACTAGACTGAATACTCTCCATTGATGTGTTATAGAGGCAATGATGGTGTGTATTTAAAATCCCAGCATGTAACATATAAGAGTTGAGTCAGAGTGACTTCAAGTTTGGGTCAGCCTGGACTACAGTCAGACCCTGTCTCAAAAACAAATGAAAACCAAGACAGAACCTCGGGATGCAAGAACTTTCACTTTATGAGAGACTTTTTGATTTGTTAGGAAGCTTATCTGAAATCAGAAATAGCCTGTCATGACTTTGGCATGTTTTTACAATGTTAGGCTTGATTTTCCTACCTAATGACTATTGATCAGAATTTTGGGGAAGAAGTTAGCTTGTAGATTCATGTTCCATAGAAATACAAATTTTTCCTGGTGAAAGAAACAAACGTAATAGTTAAAATCTATTACCATGTTGGACAATTTTATATCTACTCCAAATATTTTATAATATAGCTTTTAAATGTTTAGCTTTAGAAATATTTTGAAATGAATTCACCACCGTAGAAATGTTGCATTTATTATTTGGATAAAATACTTTATAATTATATTTTCCTAAGATTCAATTTTATCTTTTGGAAAATTTTGCTTCAATAAAATTCTAACTACTGCTGTATACTTTTATCTGTTTGAAAGTTATTATTTTAATTTTTGAAAACTTCACTTAACCAAACTCATAAGGCATAATAATATAATTTTATAACTTAATGGTTTCATGGATTTAGCACTTGTCCAACTCCCACCCTGGAAATAAACATTTAATAAAAGAAAGTGACTTAATTTGCTCCAATTTAAGCAAATGGTTGGTCTAGATTTCTCATTATTCTGATATAGAAAGTTAGAGAGTCAAAACAACAGTAAATGCAATTATTTAATACATATTTAATGTATAGCACTATACACACAATACACACTATATATGTATAAAACAAGGACTCTCAACTTATGGACCCTGAAGATTTCACATGGGCATATACATGTGTGGTAATGATTTCAATTTTGTGAACTTTTAGGGACAGAAATAAATAGAACATTTTGATAATTTCTTGGCATAGTTATTTGGCCATCTACCATCTTACTCTCTGTACTAGACAATACAAATGTTGAAAATAATAAGCAAACATTCATTGTACTCATCCTCAATCAAGACCCATGGTTAAACTTTAAAGTTTAGAAGACAAGTTCTATTGAAAATTGTCCAAAATTAGAACTAAAATTTGAACCTGAACTGTTTAGAGGGGTGTTGTTCTTTTAGTGAATTTGAGTCTGTTTTCCACTATTAACTATTACTGTTCACAATGATTATTCCATGCCATCTGGCAGCTGGGACACAGATCCAATTTATTATGTCCTGTGTTTATCTCTACGTCCAGTGTGGTATTACACAACTCAGTGGCCATAAACTCACACTTCAGTAGTTAAACTTCATTCACTTGTGTTCTGTGTTATAACAATAGCATCTAGCAGTTTTGAGCTCTGGATCAGCTTGAGGAGCTGTTGAAACTAGTCTGTTCAATATTTCTGCCCATAATGTCAGTAGGCTCTCAGGCCCATAGATACCCAGTTATGGATGGGAAGCTCTTCCCTCTTGGGTTGACAGTCTCTGAGAGTTACAATACTTTCTTTCCAGCAAAATTAAGAGGGTAATAAATTATATTACATAAATAAGAAAGATCATCACTTAATAGAGTAATTACTTGTATGCAAAATTGGAAACTGAACTTTAGAGGAAATAGTTTACAGACATTTTATTCATAAATGTAAACTGATGAATCATTTATTGTTAGTAATTCTTAAATATTAGTCAATGCTATGAGTTCCCAATCTACTAACATAATTGTAGAATGTCATTTGTATTTATTTACTACTTTAATTTATTAAAACTCTGTTATCTGGTTTATTTGTTCTTATTTAAAAATAGCTAAAAAAAACTATGGTTTGTTTTGGAGAAGGAGAAAAATAAGTTAATATGTAATATTAATATAAGCAACTTGATTATTACTCAATAGTTTACTGTACTTTAGTAATGTTCCCACATTTAATTTAACAATTCTCTAAACAAATTTATGAACTTTTGCCAATGGAGTTATTTCCTTAACATTGGAAAAAGTTTTAAGGCCATCTGACCTGTATCTTTGACTCCCAGAAGCACTGGATGTCTCATTCTTGTCACCTTTGCCCCTTTCCATTTTACACACAGCTGTATCCTGTCAGAATATGGCATCTTCCCTACTTCTTAAGATCGTTAGTCCCCTGGGATGGGGTTCTGCTGTAAGAAAGGCCTGACTCAGAGTTGCTGGCAGTCTGTTGTAGAGCCTAAAAACGCACATGCTGAGTGAATGGATCTCAGAGACCCTTTCCTGTCAGCAGCGCACTGGGCATCATCAACCCCACATTTCTATTCATTGTGAAAAGGTTGGGTAGCTCTTTGCCCTTATCCCTCTAAAATGCACTTACTTTGATTTAAAAAAAAAAAAATGTGCACAATTATGTGTGCATTAAGGGATCCTCATGCATTGTCTTTCTAAAAATATGCAATCTATATTTCTTAATAGTACTTGTTAGGACTTTTTAAGGCTTTTATGATACTGAACTAAAAACCGAAGCCAAGCTCCTGGTCTGGTCGTGGCTTTCACCCCATGTTTCAGAATAGCTGGCTACCACTCTAGTTTAGTAAGCAAGATGGGTCTCTGAGACAGCAATGGGTTTATAAGCCAGACTGAAAGTTGTAACTTTGCAGGTCTGCCAAGCATTTCTTTAGCTTCAAAATGACAGGCATTATTGGCTTATAAAGTGTCATATATTATCCTCCCAGCTTCCATTAAAGAGAACAAGACACTTGTTTCCTAATCTCAGAAGTAGGATTTTGAGGTTGACACAGTTGTTTTCGTTTTCTTTTTAATCTTTGTAACATTTTAACATCAACAGCAACGAAGACCTAGGCATTCTTTTTAAATTGGAGAAAATATGTTATGTTAAGCTTATAAGTCTCAGATATTTTTTAGAGAGGAAAGGAATAACTTAACGTTTCATTCATACAAGACTCAATATTAATCTCTTTTAACCAGTCACATGACAATTAAAATGCAAGACAACTGCTAAGGCTTAACTGCTAAGGTGACACTACTAATTGTTTGCTAAGTATTTGATAGTTCATGTCTCATTCTCTTGTATCACTTTGTCTCCAAACATTGTCTCCAGTGAGAGGGGGATGGTGTGTTTTAACAGCAGTGGCATGGCCGGATCAGGAGTAGCAAGTCTCTAATTAAAGACAGAACTTCCTAGTGAAACCTCAACTGTAGTGTGGGTTTTCTCCACTGGAGACATTTTAATCTCAAGGACCCTTGCAATGGCAGCTGTTATGTGCAGTGGAGTTTAGCTGTGTTCCAGTTTGTTTTCTGTTGCTGTGACAAACACCATGATGAAAGATTCTTGGGGAGAAAAGGGTTTACTTGGCTTACCCTTCCAGGTAACTGTCCATCACTGAAGGGGATGAAGGAAGGAACTCAGGCAGGAGCCTGGAAGCAGGAAATGAAGAGGAAAGTTCTTTATTTGCTTGTTCCCAACCTCACACTCAGCCAGGTAGGCGCTGTCAGTGCTGGCCTAGGCCCTCCTATATCAGTTAGCAATAAAGAAAATGCCTCCTGGATGTGGCTACAGAGTCAATCTGATGGAGGTAACTGTATTGAGATTGTCTCTTCTCAGGTATGTCAGGTTAACAACCAAGATTAGCTATCACAAGAAGGTTTCCTTGACAACCAAGATTAGCCCTCACCTGCTCTCCACTCTCTTCAGGAGAAAAGTAAAATATCACTCAGGAGACACTCTCCTGCCCAGCTGATAGTCACTGCCTAGACACTAAGTCTCTCATAAAAGATAGACTATAACTGTGCATTCCTCACAGTTAGCTCATGAAGGTATTTCTCTGTGAAATTCTATTGCCACCCTGTATGATATCAGGGAAAATTCAAAGAAATGAGGGGGCTTGAGGAAATCAATCACAGGAAGCAGCCACTTGCCATTCAGGAGAGAGACACATTTGAGGCTCTGAAAGATTCTAGGTGAGGAATAAACCTGGGAGCCCATGCCAAGCAAAGACTAGGACTTTGGGGATGGTTTGTGGCTGCTTGTTTATCCCCTGCCCCAGGACTCAGAACCCTTATTTCTTGAGAACTTTTCTGTTAAAGAAACTCATTCTTAGGGCCTCTGTAACATTTCAAAAACTCCTCTGATAGAGGGACAAAGAGGCAGAAGGTATTTTGATGTGAGGAACAGAACCAGCAGATCACCCTAGAGAGGGACTGCTGAGCCAGGACATGGTCAGCTGCCAAGTGGGTCCTGCAGAAAGTGTCACAGTGATAAATAGGGGAAGCATGGAGCCTCAGTCAGGGTGGATACATTAGTCAGCTTTCAGTACTGTAATGAAATGCTTGAGGCAACTAACTTATATAGGGTAAAGGTTTATTTTGGCTGATGGTTCTGCAGCTCCAGTCCAACTTCAATGTTCCTATAACTTTGGATCACTAATGAGGATGGAACATCATAAAAAAGAGTGTACAGTAGGGCAAGCTAATTCATGAGTCTGGAAGCAGAAGGATGAGAATAGAATGAGAGTCGAACATTTCTCAGGGGTACGGTATCAGTAACGTTGAGACCTCCCATCAGGTTCCACCAGTCCCTGTAGCATTACTTGGGGTGGGGTGGAAGAATTGAGTATTTAGCACAGTGAGCTTTGGGAGATTCTTATTCAAACTTTAGCAGTAAATAGACAAAGGAATGCTGCAATCTCAGAATACCATTAAATCTCAGTGACTTAAAACAAAGGGGATTTTTTTCTTTCTGGCTCACATCTATCATAGGAAGGTTTTACACCTAAACACTTAGATATTTTCATTTCTATGCCTGAGTGGAAAAAATATCTGGAAGGAGTTTGCCATTCCACACATTAAATACGTAGCCTGAAAATAAGAACACTCTGGTGAATGGCTAACTATAGCACATGGTGAAAATTTCAGGTGTTGAGTCAAAATAGCTTCAACATCGTACTGTATGCTAATAACAGTGTTCTGGGAACTGAGTACCCCAACCCACTGCACCTCTGACTTCCTTGTTGTAATTGATAGCCATGCAACTTATCTTTTTTTTTTTTTTTTTTGGTAGTCTCTATCTCCTGTCATAGTTGATTGGTTCAAAATTAGACTACTGATTTAAATGGGCCAATCAGAACATTTCATTCAGAATTTTGGCGTCATGATAAGAAAAATATCCCAGAGTTGAAAACTAAACCAATAATAATCCGCAACATTTTTGAGATCAAAAGGCTTCTTCTGCTGAGCTGCAAGAGATGGATAAAGAAGAGACGGTGGGGATAGGGGAGATAGCAAGAGTTAGGTATGGGAGGGTGGAGGGAGAAATGAAGACTATGGACACTAAACCCTCAAGCTGCAGAGCTAGATCCCTGCTACCCCCACCTCATCCCATTTTGGCTTTTGAAGGAGCAAGTGAAAGACTTAAAACCCTCACTTACTATGGAAGAAACTTACCCATGTTGATTGGAGAATAAGCTTGTGATTTTTTTCCCTCCTTCTGCTACAGATTACTATGATTGGCTGATGCTCTCTGTCCTGATTTTCGAGGCAGCTATATTAGAGAGTGATGCTAGATATACTGTCTTCAACTGGATGTCCGGCCTCCCTGCTTACTTCAGTGGTTTCTGTCCATGTTTGTGGGTATAGGCACACGAGGAACTGTCATTCTCAGCAACCTGAGGTGTTCTCTTAAACTTAGGGACCTTGATTCAAGCCAAAGTAAGATTTATGGCTTCAGTGCTGAAAAGAATTTCAGGACTGGGAAGTTTATGAAGCAGAGGTGAGGTTTAGTAGATATCTTGATTTTAGTTTCAGTACCAGGGCTAAGAGACAGAGGTGCTCTGTAGAAAGTAAGACATGCTGTCAATCATGGGCCTGGGTTTCTCAAAGAAAAGCTGCATCACCCCATGGCTGTTTGTAATTGTCACATATAGGATTCTGGTAGGGTTAAATTTATCATCTTAAAGGGCTATCATGAATGTAAGTAAGATAACAAGGAGCTTTCTGAGGCATCTGATGGAATTCTAATTGATAAGATAAAAATCTAGAGATGCAGGAATTTAGGATATCTTTATTGTAAGCAAAGTTCACAGCCTTGTTTGGGATCCTAAGGTGGTGCCTGAGGAAGGCGCTGAGGTCCTACCCAAGGTCATGTACATTCAGTACTTAAGCCTGTTCTTTATTACTTTAATATAAAATATCTATAAATATTAGATGACTATTAACTTTATGTCAGCAAATGTTAATTGTGCTGGAATTCTTAGTTTTCAGTTGGTTTCAGTCCAATTCTAGAATGGGGTTTCTCCCTTTCCATATCCCCAAATTACCTGTTTTTCCACCCTGCTGCAGTTTGCACTAAATGCTATATTTATTTTCTTGTCATGTCTTATTGACAGGCTTGAATGTATTTTTCAGAAAAGCTGCCTTGTGATAGGTTTGTGTGCCAGTGAACTGGGGTGTATTGCAGAAAGGGATGTTGGGCCATGTGGAGAAGAATGTAACAAACTCTACAAGACTTTTAAGCATGAGGGAGTCAAGGTAAGAGCTATGATGGGTGTGGTTTTCAAGAGGTTTTCATAGGTAAGTGTGGGTCACTTTAAAATTCTCAGGAAATGTGCTAGTTTATGAGAAAAACATTGCTATGAGATACAATTTCAAAAGAAATTTTTAGAAATATGTTATAAAAGGAGCTGCTTCAGGGTTTAGATCTCTTTTCCTCAGCTGTCATATCAGAAGTCTGTAGAGAGTTATGCAAACCAGAGACAGTCACTGAGGACACATCAAAGGAAAGGCGCAGAGGAACATGCACTTACACACACACACACGTGTGCATACACACACACACACACACACACACACACACACACACCAAATCCAAATGAATTAGATAATTTTTCCTTTCTTTATATTAATGGACAGGCTGATTTCTCTTTATGGTTGATCATAATGCAGCTTATTTATTCGTTTCTGGCTCGGGCTGTGAACTCCGGTTGAAGGGGGAAAAACCATGAGTTGTGATTCATACCTCAGGGTTCTCCCTGGCTTCTGACACAGGGGTCTCTTAGGTTGTGATGATGAAAGACTTCAGTTGCTAATGTGATTTTTCTAGTGCTTTATTTATTCACTCATATAACCAATGTTTACTGAGTGCCAGCTATATGTCAGGATTGCTTTTGATCTCCTGAGAAAGCAGGAAGCAGGCAGTTAGGGCCTTCCTCATTGGCCATTTATTTTCTTCAACTTAACATCAGTGTGCCTGTGGAATAACAGAAGTTAGGAACATTCATTCTAAATGCTGCACACATCATGAAGACTAATTTCATGCAGAGTTCCCTTAGTTTTCCAATCTTCCAAGTCCCTACAAGGAAAGGAAGCATCAACGTTCAGATGTCCTTGTGTATACAATGTGGATCTCGTGGATCAACCCAAATGTTCATGACTGCTCTCCCCAAGACACTTCCCTATCAGCAATGGTGAGCTCCCCATCATTATACTGTCTGGTCTTCTTCCACTTGCTCTTAGGGAGAAAAAGCTCCCTATAAATCACAACAGCAACTACAGAAAGAAAGAATTTGGGTGGCTGCCAGGTTTGCTGGTGAACTTTCAAATCAAGGAAATGTTCTAAAAAATCAATATTTAAAGAGCATACTTGGCAAGATGGTCTGCCCTGAATGAAATGGATAGTGTTTGTGAAGAGGAAGACTAATGTGAGGACAGCCAAGTTCAAGGGCTGTCCTCTGTGAGCACCAGCCCCTAGAGCTTCCCCTGTGGCCAGAACTCTGTGTCTAAGTGCTTTGCAAGATTGCTACCTTTGTTCCATCTTTTTTTCTAGAAGCTTCTTTAATATGGTTTCTTTTTATTGAAGTAACTTCTCTACACTGTCTGAGTACTTCATCTTCATATATCTTCTAGTGCTTCTTCTCTTTTTCACTAATGTTTGCTCTCTTTTCTGCTGGGTCCCAGTGCTGTGGCCTTTGACAATCTCCCATTCCCCTGTTTCTTCTCTTAACGCATGGGCAGTGTTTCTTCTGCGTTAGTGTTCTCAGGTAGTACACTATGTTGTTGGCTTCATTGTTTGAAGATGCCTTGAGTCTGTGTGCATGTGTGTGTGCATTTTGTAGTGAGACAGGACCTCGGTGTACAGTGCAAGATGGCCCTGATTAAGATCCTCCTGCCGTAGCCTCCTGAGTACTGGGATTGCCATGTGTGTATCACTATGTCTGGCTTTTGCCTATTTGTGCTTCCAAATCTTCAAGGGTCCTTTACACAGATGTTGGATCCCATTAAAGGAATGCAAGGAGCAAGAGCGCACAGTGGGAAACTGAACACAATTGTAAAGCTGACACATCAGAACGTGTTTAGGTTACCGGGCCTTTCACGTTATAATTTTTTTTCATTTTCACTTTAAAGATGATTTCGTATGAACTATTGAGAGTGGTGGCATGGAAAAAAAACGTAGGACAGATGCTCCCTTAAAAATAATACCCCCTTAATAATAATAGTTTCATGTGTCAGATTCTTTCTATAGTGAAAATAAACATGGTACCAAGCTCTTCAAAAATATTGTCTTCTTTTCACATTTTATTTTAAAAAGATTCAAACCTGCATATACTCATGGAGTGTAAAGCAATACGCCTTAAAAATATTATATAGAATGAGTAAATTAAATCAACTAACACTTCTATAACTTCCAACTCCATTCTTCACATTAACCCTACCCACCAAACAAAAGCAATGCAGCATGTACACAGGATCAATTAGGTATGTGTCAGCAGAACTGATTTGAAATCCAGTCTGCCTGATTGTCACTTATGCTTGTGGAAATTAGATTCCCTAAGTTTCTTCTGTCCCACCCTGAGCTCTCTCTACTTTGCCTCTGTGGCTTCCCTGAGATAGTTTGTACCTTGGGCATGTAATGAGATAAACTGCACAAACCACACCATGTGTAAAACTGACTACTAGGCATCCATGGGAGCCAACAGTGCATTCTCTTGCAAGTGTAGGTATGTGAGGTGGTGATCTCCAGTGTCTCTTCCTACCAGTAGTTGATATTTAAAAGGATAAGTGTTAGGCATGTGCTTCAGAGCTTCTTGGTTCATAGAGACAAAGAAAGCAAGGACTGTTCTGTGCAAGCTGAGTCTCATCTGTCATGATGCTGAGTAGCATAAAATGAGGCCACAATTAAAGTAAATACTTCTTTCTCTTCCAAGCCTCGGTGAGCATTTTTCTTGATGCCTTTGGATTCCTCTGGGAAGGAAATCACAATGTAAAGCCATTCTTTACATTTGATGTGAGTTTGAACAAAGGGCTGTGAGGCTTCTATGGTGTGAAAGCTGGCAGAGTTCATAGAACAAAAGCAACCAAAGCCCCCTTAAAATCACAGCATTCCACTTCATTTTACTTTGTGTTGTTATGTTAAAAATTGAATTTGCTAGTTTGCAAGTAGACAGAATGGCCAGTGCAGCACTAGTTGACTGGTTCATTAGTGTGCCTCAAAGCAAGAAGGTAGGCAAATCCCAAGCCAGATTGAAATTCAGAATATCAGCTCTCTGCTGGAAAAGAAGTCTTTCTTTCCCTTAGAGTACTAGAAATAAGTTTATTTCCAGGAATAAGAAGTGATTCTTAACTTGATACTGTTGTTTTGATTGAAATAATTTTTGAAGTGATATTATTTTCTGCAAAACCAGATGGAAGTCTTAAAAATAACTAGACCACAATATATATCTAACAGCTCAAAATCTACTCAGTTGGTTTAAATTGTACAGCCTTTATACTGGAGAAAATTGAAAATATACACAGAACTATTTTAGAAACATGTACAGTTTTAAGAATACCGGGTTTTCTGTGCAGCATTTTGATATTACCAGGGAACAGTGCCAAAGGTAGCTGAGTTTACTTTGTGAGATGCTTAGTAGAGTACCAGTCATGACTTCAGTCCAGCTTTCTTTTGTTGGATGACATTTTTTCAGAAGACTATCTTCTTTCTATAAAGTCAAGACACTTTGTTAAGCTCATGCCTCTGCAGAAACAGACGGAGACAGAACTTCTCTTTCTCAAAAGAATTTTGAGATAAAAATTATTTTGAAGCAAAAAGCCATTTATAAAATATAACTATTGGGACACAGAGTTCTGCAAATTCTGTTCATCAATTGTCTTCTTTGAACAGTAATTGATTTATATTTACTAATTTTTTCAATCTCACTGGAAAGTAACAAAAACAAACAAAGAAACAAACACACTTGACATACCCGGTTTCCAGCTAAGGATAGCAAAATACTTAAGCCATAAAAACACCAATGGTAAAACAAACACAAAAGTCCCAAGTACCAGATGACAGAAAAGGAAGAGATTCAGAAGCTAGGAGGTTATCCTAAAGAAATGTGACCCTGGATATAGCAATGTATGGAACACATGTGTGTCAAGGAGCTCAGAGGACGAAATGTCATGAATACCTTGGTGAGGAATTGTTAGATTTCTAGTGAGACGTTCATCCAGATGACATGGAAGATGAATCTGGGACAAGCAAAGCTGGAAAGAGGTAGATAGGCAAGAAGCCTTTGAGGGAACAAGCTAGGTAAGTTTGAAGGAGCAGAGATGAAGGATGAGCTCATATTTACTAAGTCTAAGTAACTGGATGGGGCTATCAAGATTTTAAGAATTACCTCTGCATTTTGGAATTGAGTAGTCAATTTCATAATGATGCTTGTCATCCAGCAAGATGGGAAAGATGGATAAAAAAGGATTTGGTAAATAAAACCTAAACCAGTATTTTGTTCAACGCATGTAAATATGCATTCAAGTGTGAGTCTAGAAAATAGAAGAGTAGCACACAGTACGTAAAGGCCACCAGGCTCTGGCTGTTGGCATTTTGATGGGAGATATGTCTGCTGTGGTGTTGCCTAGCAGTCCTTTGGCTTCTACCCACAATGAGCCAGCAGTGGCCTCTCCTGTTATGGCAACCCAAAATACCCCTGGACATGACAAAATACCCTCTATAAGGCAAAGGCACCAGCCAGTTGAGGACCACTGTTCTCAGATTCTAATTGAAGAGTTGTTAAGATGAACAGGGAATTTTAAATCCATCTAAATGGAAGAAATCACCCATAGAGTTTCAGTTCCATCAAAGTATATGCCAAATAAGTGCCAAACCCTCCCACTGTGTTGGAACTGCTGGATAAAATATATGCTGACACTAAAGTTAACACTGAGAACATAGCAAAGAAAGAAAGTCCTGGACACCACAATAACATTTTACTTTTTGAAAAAAAAAATGGAATAGAGCTTAGGTCCAAAAGCATAAACTAGAGCCTGCTGCAGCCCTGGACAGAGGAAGGATGATGTGGAAATAGCCCCTGGGCTTAAATTTCAATATCTGCCCCTGAACTTTACAAAGCAACAATTCTTTGTGAAGAAAAAAATTGTTCAATAAAGCCTGCAGGATAGAAATGTGAAGCATCCATGACAGGCAGGCATTACCTATCTGCCCTCTGATCCAGAGTTGACAAGAAAGCTCATTTTTCTACCTGTTTTGAGAGGGGGGATCTCAAATCAATAAAAATCCTGTACCAATATGCTATTTTGGGTGAAAGCTTAAATTTGCCATCCATGGCCAATTTGCCATCCATGGCCAGCATAGAATCACCGGAGAAGAGAGTAATATAAAAGCTGGCATTCAGGGTACCCATGGGATGTGAAAAACAAATACCCCACATTTCAGGGATGTCACCTTCAGCAGCTGTCAGCATGAAGACACTAGTGAAAATTAAAACTCTCTAAAATAAGTTCAATTCAAATGTAAAGAACTCAGGTACCATGAACTAAAATTTATAGACAGGGAAGCAGAAAAAATACTCTAATCAGCTGATTCAATAAATAAAACAGATAATATGTGGGAAGTCCTTAAAAATACCAGAAGTTTATTGAAGGAAGTTAATATGGCCTAGAATAAGAGATGGCTATGGAGGAATAAAAAGAGAAAATGGGTTTCTGTTTTTTAAAACTTAATTCTTAAAATAACAGTTACGTAAGTGGAGTAATGAGCACAGAGTTTACAGAACAGCTGGAACAAAGGACTATTCTCAAAGAATGTCTGAAGATAAGCTTGAATGGAAGGAAGCCTGGGGAGGACCTGTGTATATCTGCTAGGAGATCTACAAAGACGGACTAGAAAGAGGGAGAGGTGGCTGGCGTGGGCAGAGCAATGTCTACACATTTCCGTAGCCACCAAAAGGATACATTCCCATTGAGAGAAATAAAAGCAGAACTCGTACCTCAATTTAGATAAAAAGTTCAGCATAAGAACAATGTAAAAAAGCATAGGAACATTAAAATGAACACATATTCCAAAGAAAGCACCAAGGTAAGGGAAATCCAGCCAGACAGCAGTGAGGCTAGAGATCTGTTCCTTGGGCTTGTGTTTGTCAAGCATGCCAGTAAACCACACGGGGTTCCTTTGGCTACTTGGTACAATCAAATGGAAAATGAAGTTTACTAAAGAAAGTTCTTACTCTGAAGAGAACATGCACCTCATCTGAGACCATTCTACTTCTTCATAAACTGGTTTGATCTTGGGACTCTGTCTCTGACAACATAAATCACATCAAAGATCCTCAGTCTCCAAACTGTCACTCAGCATTATGAAATGTTGCTGTCCAATTTCTTCATTTTATTTTATTAAAGCAGTCAAGAATCAATTATATGTGGAAGATACTTTTTTTCTGGTTTCATGGACCTAGGACAAAATCCAATATGGCCTTCAAAGTTGTATTAGAAGAATTCTCTGTGTGCTACTAGCTTGGCTGAACACCGCATAAAGGAATCACTTTGAATCTTAGGAGTCTAATGCAGATCTATCTGTCACTATCATCTTCCTTGCCAATTAAGGCTGGAGAGATTGCTCAGTTGTGCCCTCATGCATAAGTACAAGGTCCTGAGTTTGAATAGTCAAATGAGAAAGTAGTCGTGGCAGCACAAGTCTGTAACTGAGCCCTAGGGGTGGAAAGGAGGGGTGAACAGAGGAGTCCACGAAACTCATTGACCAGCCAGTCCAGACAAATCAATGAGCTTCTGATTTAGGGAGAGAGCCTGTCTCAAAAAAGAGTAATCACAGAAAGATATCCAATATTGATATCAGACTTGTACAAATGTGCATGCATACCTCCACCCCCTCTCTCTCACACACACTAAAATAGACAATTTTAGATTTCTAGACTTAAATTTTAATTTTCCATGATGGTCTGATAATCTTCAACTGGCAGTTTGCCCTACCATTTAGTCACAGATAAACTCATGCTATGTTCTTGGCTTATCTGTTCTATTAGTGAACTATCCTGTTCTAGCTTACTGTCATATCTCATCATATTTTAACTTTCCACATGTTATTTAACCTGCATTATGTTTTCTTATGCAGCCAATCACTAAATTTTGGTTTATAGTATAGTTGGTGAGAGTTTACTTTCAAGTAAGCTATTTTATATAATATAAAGATCATTTCTTTTGGTGTAATATTAATTTTGGTGGGTTCTGTTTACTTGAAGTTATATTTTTACTTTTTGTCATCTTTCTAGTAAATTATCTTCTATTTGCTCAGAACAGTAATAGCTAGTGTCTGTGGCTGCCAGATGATTTTTTTGTAATAAAAGCCAAAGGTCAATTTTATTAAACATTTTTTATGTGTAAGGATTTTTTGTCTTACCACTTCCAGCCCCCTGCTAGGAGAGGAGAATGATTTCCACAGTCTCCTACAAACAGGCAGAAGACCAGGCTGAGAGAACCCAGCAGGCAGCCCCCTTCAGATGGTAAGAAAAGGTGAGGTCAGTGTGGGGGTCCAGGGACAGTGGTTTTTGCAGCTGGGTTATTTACTGTTTGTATGTTCACTCAGTTTTTATAACAGTCATAGTTGTTATCGAATTTTACAAGAAAAACAGAAAGGCACGGAGATAAGGAAGCTGTTCTTCCCCTTTCGCCTATGAGCTCATGCCTTGACCTTGAGTTCTATTCCTCCAAGGGTGATTGGGAAGCCAACAATTCTGTTCCCTTAAGAAATGATTGGAAAGATGATGTTTTAGTTGTTCATTATTTAATTGTCTTCATTACTGGCCAAGACACGGCAGAACACAATGGCAAAAATCTGACCCTGTTTGTAGGCTCCGGGTTTGAGTACCAGTTAGGACACTGTGCCTTGTGTCCTTGAACAAATTGCCACACTTCTTAGCCCCAGGTTTTTAACTTGTGAGGTGGGAGTGAGTCAGCAATATGCAGCTGATAGAGATGCTTCCGGGATTAAGTTGGAGAATGTATTAGAATTGCCTATGCACAGACTTGGCTAAGAGAGAAGTGCCTCAGTGTTATCTTGGAGAAACAACTGAGCAATTTTCCTTGGTCAGGAAGGCACCTCCTACAATCTCCAGTCCTCCAATGAGCATCACTTTCTCCCAGCAAATCACTTCTGGTCAAGAAAGGCCTGGCTTTTGTTCTGACTTGTTAAGATGCTGAGCATGCAATGTAGTTTTGGCAAGCACCTAAGTATTTTATTTATTAATTAAATTTTAATTTCTGGATTCTCCAGTATTTCTTCATTAGCACTTTATACTTTACATATTTCAAACTAATATCTCAATAAATTTTAGTTTCTTCCTGAAAATGTACATTGTTTTTACTATGTAAATAAAATCTGAACATTAAAATGTTAGTTTGGAAATATGCAATTATCCTCTGATTTGAGAAAATACATGTTTTTATTCTTGACTTTGGCTTGGACCTTGTGGCTCAAAGGAATTCTAATCAGCTGCACCTTCTCCTGGATGGAATTTCAACAAGGTCTGGGCCTGAGTAAGGGCTTTGTCAGGCCTAGGGTGGTTTCTTTGCTTTATCAAGGATAGTCTGAGATTCCCTAGAAAAACAGCAGTCTGTATTACAACACAGGTGCTGCCCTGGGAATTACTACTTAACTTTGCTTGAGGGAACTCAGTGAGTAGAAAATATCACAGTGGAGAGAATATCGCTTGCAGTAGGGCAGGGGAGTGACTGCCCTTTGAAGTGTTAGCCAGGAGATCATTTTTGCATGACCTTGTAGAAGTACACAGAGATTCCACAAGCCCCTTCAGGGCACACCTCCAGTGACCTAAAGACCTCTCACAAGGCTCCCCTTTCTAGAGAGTCCACTAACATTCAACAGAACCATTACTCTGACCAAGTCTTAACTCGGTAGGCTTTGGGAGACATTACCATCCAAAGCACAGCAAATGTAATTCTGTATAACTTCTCTTCTAAAAGGCTTCTGTGGCTGAGAACTACCCCTAACTTCATTAGGGGCCCTCCTATGAGGGGAATACAAACTAAGACACAAGGAAATGAGCATAAAGCTAGTGAGGACACTATTTTTAGTGACTCAGGTGAGCAATGATGGACCACAGTGCAAGCAGTGATAGAAGAGAGAAATGGTCAGATGCTGGACACATTTTGGAGATGGAACTAACTGGTTAGATGATGGAATGAAGCAAACAGAAGAGACAATAAGAAATGAGAACCAGATGGGTATAGGGCACAGGAGAAGGTGGGGGTGAGAAAAGGGAGATTATTCTGGATTTTCTGTATCTGAGGTACTTCAAGAAGTTGAAAGAAAGCAACTGATAAGATAGGTGCAAACCTAAGATATTGTAGTACCTTGGAATCCTGGAAGCTCGTGCTCGCACACACACACACACACACACACACACACACACACACACACATACACACACAAGGAGTTGGGGGTAGGGAGGTGAAGAGGGAGGGAGTAAGAGAGAGAGAATAGGAGGAAGGGAGAGAGAGGTAAAAAGCTATGTCTACATATCACCATGGCACAGACTTTATTATTATAAATATTATAGCTAGCCATATAAATATGAATATTATGAATTTGTAATTTTCTCAGCCTGCAGTCTGATTCTGGAGGAAAAGACATATCTTTCATTTGGAGGAAGGAGGAATGAAGCAATTACTATCATCTTTCTATTTTTTCCCAGTTTGTGTGCTGGAAGCAACCTCCAATCTTAAGTACATTTGGTCCAGCTGTGAAAACTAGACTCTTTGTCGACTGGAAGCCAATGATAACAGCTGCCTCCTGAAACCCCTGAGAGGAAACTTGTCTCCCTGAACTTTATTAGCAGAAGATAAAAACCATTTTTCTTCTGGGTGAGTTGATGTGTTTACTTGGTCCCCTTGTTCTTTAGATCCGAGCACGAAGACTTGAGCTTTACTATGGTTTGAATATGAAATGCTTCCCATAGGCTCATGATATGAGCACTTGGTTCTTAGCTAGTGACACTGTTTTGGAGGTGCCAATATCATTAGGAGATCAAACCAGAAGAAGTAAGCCACTGGGGGAAGGTCCATGGGAGCTATGTTATCCCTATGTGCCTCCTGTCTCCCTCCTGGTCAACCATGAAGTCAATTTCTCTCCTCTATCTCAAGTTCCTTCTGTCATAATGCTCTACCAAGGTCTATAGGACCAACTAATAATAGGCTGAACTCTCTGAAACTGCAAATCAAAAATAAGTCTTCTTTCCTTACAGGGTAGCTCTCAGGTATTTTGGTCAGTGCTAGAAGCTAATGCAGGTCTAAAACATGGGAATTGGTCTGGGGAAATTTCTTTTTTAAGTTTGGTACTAGGTCCCAATGCATGGTAGACAAATGCCCAATCACTGAGCTACACCCCTAGTCCTCAGGCTGAGTGTTTCACAACTGATCTGATATGAGCCATGTCAGACAAATAAGAACTAGTGAGAGCTCAAGTTACTCTTTAGTCACACCCAATAGGGTCAGAAAGAATTTCTTTACTCATTTGATAAACCATTACAGTTTCTCATTTTGCTGCAGAATTAATCTTAATTGGAGTAAATTAATCATACGATCGCTTTTAGATGTGGTTCTGGGTAACCTTTACATCATTCTTCTTTTCTGAAGATTAGCCTATACTATAAAACTAGGGGCAAGAGAGGATTGTGGGAGCACTCACATGGCTCTTCTTCTTACACGCTTTTTGGGAATTGACACATCCCTTTCAGAGATCTCTTCCCTAGCAGCACAGGCAGTGTCACATTGACCTCCTGCCCTTTGATATTGGATGGGTTGTTTTTTTACTTCTGCATGAGTGTCGTGGCCACTCATTTGCTTTTCAGACTAGAGTTGGATTAACTAATCATTTACAAAAATTACATGCTCTTAATGAAAAGTAGAAAGATCTGCAATGTTTCACAAGCTGGAATGAAGTGTGAGGACCTTAACTTAAATTCAAAGTGACTGGATAGGATCTGACAATTTATGATGTAGATCTCTTTGAGGCAGATTCTGGAAGCTTGCTGCATTCTTCCTCCAGTGCCTGGCACAGCTGCACTGAGGCAAATTCAGCCATCTAGGCACTGGTTCCCAACTCTGTGGTCTATCCTTCATTTGTGTACTTTCCCTCACTTGGGTCTTTTCAGCTAGCTCTGACCTTGGAGTGTACCATACTCCTTTTGGATAGCTGTGCAAACAGCATCTGCTTCCTCAGTTGCCAATGCCAAGGTTATCTGCCAAGAACAGAATACAGGTTTCTCATCCAGTTGCAAGTAATTGACTCTTATAAAAGGACTTCATGGGAATTAGAAGACCTTTTGCAGTTAAAAGTCATGAAAACCATATGCCATATTTGTGGACAGGAAGGATATTTATACATTACACATTTGCTTTTTGCAAGAGCTCAAAATCTCTATTTCATCTCTCCCCTCTCTCTAGTCGGTCTTGTAAAGATTTCTGAATGATGGCTAGAGCAAAAATATTTACTATTTAGTTAAGTGACAGATATCACTGTAGGACATGAACAACTTTTTGTTTAACATTTAGTAACCTCATGGGTATACATGCTCTGTCACCCGACTACTATCATATGCAACTTTTCTCAGGAAGACAGACAAGGTGGTGGCCCATATCTGGGGCTGGAAAAAAGAGAGACATCACCAGTGTGGGAAGTCAATGCTTACAACTTCCTTTTGCACCTCCAAGAGAGTATATATGGCTTTCAGTCTCGAGAGAATTGGGTATTTATTATTCAAGGTGTCTCACGGTCTTGGTGCATCTGCGCAAATATAATGGGAGGAAGGAACTACATCTTATTTCTGTTTTGTAGACAAGAATATTGAGGAAGTTTTGTAAAAGTTAACCTATCCAAGGACATAGAGCTAGTCAGTTACAATGCCTGCCCTTGAATAAAGGAAGCCTAATTTTAGAGTTCTTATTTGAATGTATTATATTATTGTTGTATTATATATTGTTGTATTATATTATGTCACTAGGAAGGCTGAGTAAAATGGAAATAAAACTACTCTTTAGTGATTTCAAGAAAGATAATATGTCCATATTTTCTTTTCTGTTAAAAATCTGAGTTGGGAGATCCAAGTTACTTTATAAAGATTGACGTTATTGTTCAGTATTAGTTGTCTAATCCTTCTCATCAAAATTCATAGTTTCCAACATCCTTAAGGACTGTTTGGCTTCATAACTTGATTAAAACAGGATTGATTCAATTGCTTTCCCACTAATGGAGCCACACTTTGCTTCCACTGAATGGTTTATCCCCCTCCTTTTCATTGACTGTGGATACTCAGCTCAATCCAGTCAGTAATACAGAGATTCATGCTCTAAAATGTTTCCCCATTGATTAAAAAAAAAAAAAAAGATGGGGGAAAATTAATCACATTCCTCATAAAAATGCATTCCTGCAATTATAAAGCCATGGATGGTTCCTGAAATTTCTTATGGTACAGAAAATGAAAAGCAGAAATATGTGCATTGCAGGGAGAAGGCGTGACCTCCAAAAAAGTCAATCTAAATTTTATTGCCAACTTTCAAGGGCATAAAACATTATTTGATTAGGGCTATGATTGTTCTATGTGTAGCTGTCTGTTCAATATTCAGGGAGAGGCACTGACAGCTACTCAAGCAAAGCCTTCAGTGGTTTCTGTGGGTAACTGAAATGCTGAAGGTCGGGAGGGCTACAGTGAGGAAGCAGAACTGAGATGCTTAGGCAACATTCCTGGGCAAGGAAGATGTCTGGACTTTCTCTCATCAGTTTATTTACTAGCTATGACAAAGAGCAAATGCTTCCTATGTTGTAATCTGCACCAGAGTGATAAGAAAGACCTCCTTTGTTATAGACAGAATTGTGAGCTTTCTCTTCTGCAATGGTTATAATCAGGAACAGGAATGCAAATCAAAACAAACTGCCCCATGTATATTTTTGAGAAATATAAATATCATATCGAATTGAGAAATGTGACCAGGTAAGATCCAACCGATACATGAGGTTGTCTGGCCTTGTCTCCAATAGGTTTAACAAAATAAATAAATAAATAAATAAAATAAATAAATAAATAAATAAATAAAAAATTAAGCCCTGTGGGTATTAGTATCCCAGTCTGCAGAGATGAAAGATTGAATTGGTTTACCTCTATTAGTATCACACAAATTACTTTTTGATGGCCTCACAGCACTTTGGATGGTATTGGGTCAAATAGCTGCTGATTCAAGAAGGAACTGATCAGTCAGACATATTGGAACTTTCAGATAATCACGTAAACAAAAGAAAAACAGGTCTAAGCTTTTCACAGTGGTGAGTAATGTGGAAATGGAATCAAAGAAGAAAGGGATCTACCTTTCACATTTCCATGGGCAATGCTTGACCTGAAACTTTCCCTGGTATGTATCAAGGATTTAGTTTTCAAGGTTATGGCTTCCAGTTTGAAACCAGACACCCAGACCAAGGTGTACAGGCAGTCAGGTTGCAGTGGAAATCTGGCTTTAACTCTATGGCAGATAAGTTAGAGTTCTATGATTCTAGCTTTATCGAAAAGATCATTTTGTTTCTTCACAAAGACAGCTTAAAATATAAACTCTTAAGGCACTGATGTGACCCTATTTGGAAGTAAGATCTAAGTAGGCCCAATGGGCTTAAGAAGAGTTCCTTACGGTAGACATTAATCCTGTGTGACTGAGGGTCTGAAGATGGAGCCCAGTGAGTAGAGTGCTGGCCTAGCCTAAACAGTGTCCTGGCTTTGATCTCCAGTGCCATACAAAGCAGTTATGGTGGTGAATGACTAGAATCTTAGCACTCAAAAGGTAGAGGCAAGAAGATCCAGAGTTTCAAAGTCATCCTCTGACTGCACACTGAACTTGAAGCTATCTAGATGAATAGTGAGGCCACTAGGGAATTCATGTATGTTTTTTACTAAAGCACCCAGGGTATGGTAGTTTGTTATGGTAACCTAGAATACTAAGGCAGGTAGAAAACCTCTGCCCTGTTATTTTTCGTAGACAATGAAGCAGGATATCTCTCCTGATAGAAATGAACTCAGGAAGTCAACTAATTATTTCCTCCTGAAATTGAAGCAAATGATTTTGATGATACAGCTACCTTTGAGTTGTCCATGCTTCTGAAAGTGATTCCTCACCCACACTCCCACAAATCACCCAGATGAACTCATTGGTTCACTAAGCAATACTTGAATAGATTTGTTTGTTTATTCTGTCATTGGTGCTATACATGGTGTGAATAATATTTGTGTATACCTTCCCAGGAAAAGCTTCATCGGAATCGAGTGTCAAACCCAAGGCTCATTTTTCTCTGTCTTCTCTCTGCTTCTCACACATTCTCCTCTATATGAAACACTCTACTAATCACCTACTTCATGTTTTATATTTAAAAAATGAAGACCATTAGAGAGGAAGGAAAATTTTGTGATCTGGTGCTCAGCAACATGACTAGAGTCAATAATAATGTATCAAAATAACCAAGAAAGTAATTTCAAGGATCTCAGCATAAAAATAAATGGGGAATGAGGTAATGTGAGCGTGGATAGGAGTGATTGAATATTCTGCCCACTACATATATATCAAATCATCCCATCTATTCCATAATGTATACAATTGATTTATCAATTAAAAACACTAATTTAAAAAATGAAAATCATCATAATAGGTAATTCATATATTAAGGAACTCTTTATGTTGATGTAAGCCAGGCTTCTCCAGATGAACAGAGTCTATAGGACACACTCACTCATATACACACACATACACACACACAGAGAGAGAGAGGCAGACAGACAGACAGACAGAGACAGAGAGGCAAAGACACAGAAACATACAGAGAGAAGTAGATGTTATTATTATTTGATATTACTTTTAAAGCTACTATAAAAAGTAATGGGCTTTATTGCACAACTTCATTTTCAGACATGCATTTTTGCTCCTTGCTCAAATTCTCCTCTACAACCCTTCCCTGTTTCTCTTCATTCTTCCTCTCCCAAATAATACCCTTCCTACATTCATGCCTTTATACTTATATTTAAATAGTTTTATATTCATAAAGTATTCTGTCTTTATGTGCTTTTTTATTCATTAAAATTAATATTTCAGAAGGAATGGGCTTATACAGTTATGGAAGTTGGGCATTCCAAAAGTGCAGAATGAGCTGGCAGGCTGCAGCCAGGGGTGGCCACACCCCAGCTCCACTCTAGAACCAACAGATGGAGTCTGTATGTGGTTTGCTGTATAACCAGGACATGTCAGTCTGCTATAGAATTCAATCCCACTTGGGGTAGACACAACCTTTTGTTCTTTTCAGGTCTCTATTGAATGGGCTCCAGTGATATTGAGGAGAGCAAGCTGCATTAGATAAGAACCTACCCAGAAACTGTCATCAGGGTCATATTGTATGAAAAAACTATTCTCAATTAAACAAACTAACAATCAATCAAACAAAAAAATCCCCAGACAACAACACCCTCTCCCATTCAAGGTCAATACCACCACAAGTCCTGACAGAAAAAAATCCAGAATAATATTTTACATATAATCTGGAACCTTCATGATCCTAACAAGTTGGTATAAAAGTTAAAGATCAAAATATTAAATGAAATGTTTAATGTAGTCCTAAGTAGTGACATTCATGTTACTAGTATACTTACTTCTGAGAATACTTGGAAACCAGCAACAGCCAATATGAAAATAGCAATAGAATACTCTTGGTAATAATGCTGAAAAGCACATGGGGACCCCTGCAAACATCCTGCAAAACATACTGCGTGTTCAATAAGAATGGATGAGTGTTCTTAGTGAACCATGCAGAGAAAGCAGTTTCCTCAGCTGCATGCTTTTCCAAGTGTGCATCAAAGGAAAACTAGCAAATTTCTTTACTTACAACCTTACACTTGACTGAATGCTTTTTACAAAGGATTTCTGTGAAAGTCATTCTTGTTTAGAAGTGAACAAAACAGTAATATTTAAGCCACAAAAAATCCATAGTGTATAAGCAGAACAATGCCTTCCTGAAGATAACCACATGAATATCTGACATACTGTGAACAAGTCACATCATATGACAAAAGAGACCTGGGATGTGAGGCTCTGACATGGACTGAGAACTTGGACATGACTCGCCTCACGAATAGAATCTAATGACACAGGAGTGTAAAGCAGGGCATTCTTCCTCTTCCCTGCTGTGGTGAGGAGATGGAGAGAGAGAGAGAGAGAGAGAGAGAGAGAGAGAGAGAGAGAGAGAGAGAGAGAGAAAGAGAGAGGAAAGGAGGGAACTGTGAAGGCTTGGAGGAAGATGGGGTAAAAGGATCCTGAGCCAAGGAATGTGAGTGGCTTTTAGAAGCTGGAACAGCAGGGAAATGGATTCATTTTTAAAACTTCCAGAAAGAAAGGCATCTGTGCTGTCTTTTCATTTTTCGCCCTCTGAGACCTGGGTCAGACTTCCGACCTATTTAACTATAGATACCAAAGCCCCATTGTTTTAAGCCTCCATGTTTGCGTGATTTGTAACAACAGTAAGAAGAGAGTTACTGCACATCCTCAAAGCCAGGGAAGGAGAAGAACTGTCTCATGTCTTTTCTGATATCTCTCTATTTTTTCTTTTGTACCTTTAGAATTTTTTTTTTAAAGATTGGGGAAAAAAAATCAATTTTCCTAAAATGCTAACAGGAACCAAAAATACTCTCCTGCTGAATAAAAAAGACAAAGCAAAACAAATTTCAAATGATATATCCATATCCCTTTCTACTTTTATAGTACCCACGTTGTACCATCCCCCTCTCCTGAGGTTTTCCCCCAGGTGGCCTTTTTCTAGTCCCTGACTTCTAGTTCTCCAATTTAAACACAGCAGACTAAAGCCCAAAGCTAAAAGCCATATACAGGAGAGAAGACACAGTGCTTGTCTTGCTGGGTCAGATTAAGTTTATTCAGTTTATTCCATCTATTTACTTATAAAATTTGTAATTCCATAATTTTTAAAACTTATTTTTTTATTGACTTTTGGGAATTTCACAACATGCACCACAATCCCACTCATTTCCCAGTCATCCCATATCCACCCTCTAACCTTGTAACCTCCCCCTCCCCTCCCCCATAAAATAATAAAACAAACAAAAGCCTTCACTGACCCCTCTGGGGCAACAGTCTGCTCCTCTTTCAACCACAGCCTTCTGTCACACTCAGCTATCACATCTCCAGGTCTGATTGCATGCATCTATTCGTTCCTCCAGGTTTCCCACGTATACATCACACATTTATTAGTGACAGTGACATTGGAAGCTGAGGTGTGTCATGCAGTATATCCTTTTGCCCAAACGTCTTTACTCGCAAATGTTCATAGCAATGAGTCATTGGTCTGGTTCGAGGCCTCTGGCTTCTGCTGTACCATCAATACTGGATCCTTACCGGGACTCCTCTTGGATATCCTGCTGTTGCTCTGTGTCATAGTTGTCCTACAGCTTTGGTTCTGCAGGACCTGCCCTTTCACGTTTTGCAGTTCATGGATGAGGTAGATGTTGGGGTAGGCCAACACAAAGCCATGGACCTGAGTAACTGAGTTTGTCAACCCACCAACTCTCTCACGACCATGTTACCTGGGCCAGATCTCCCAGTGGCCAGATGAGGGCTAGGGCCAGCTCTTCTGGCCCATGACACCTCTGGTGCCATGGTGTGATGGCTAGTGAGGGGTGTGTCCAGCTCAGCCTGACCCATGGAGACCAACATGGTTTTAGGTGGCAGCTTAGACCATGGACATCCACATGGCTCTTGGTGGTAACGTGGAGCTGGACATCACCATGGCCTCAGGTGGTAGTGCCTCACATCAGGCTGTTCCTCACCTCAGTTTGGACATAGCTTCAATTCTGCCTCCCTTCATGGTGCACCAACCATTCCAGTTCTCTTTCTCTCCCATCTCTGTACCACACAGTTGTTCATTTCAGTGGCTGGCCTCTGGCTGTCTTCCATCTGCCCATGTTGAAGGCAATTTCATTTTTATCTGCAACTAAATAAAATTCTATTGTGTATGTGTACCACACTTCATTACTCATTCTTCAGTTGATGAGCATCTAGGTGGTTTCCACTTCCTAGTTATCATGACTAGAACAACAATGAACATTGATTAGCAAGTATCTCTGTAGTATCACATAGAGTTCTTTGGGTACAGCCCTGGAATGGTGTAGCTGGACCATGTTGTGGTTCACGTATAGAAACTCCACAAGGGTTTCCGTATTGTTTATCCAGGATCACACACCAGTGAACCTCTTTGCCCACATCTTCAGCACCATTTTTGGTTACTTTATTTCTTTGTGATCACCATTCCATCTGGGGCAAGATGGACTCCTTTTTGTAAATATTCAGAAGTATTTTGGGGCCATTGGAACAAGATGGAATCTCACATTAGTTTTAATTTACATTTGTCTGTTGGCTAGTGATGCTGAACACTTTAAATATGTTTACTAGCTATTAATATGTTTTCTCTTGAGAATACTCCATTAAGTTCCATTGCCCATTTTTCGATTGGTTGTTTCCTTAATGTTCTTGCATTTTTTTCTATATTTTAGATACCTATTTCTTGGTCAGATTTAACTTTTCTCCAATTTTGTAGGGTCTCTTCACTTGACTGACTGTTTCCATTGCTGTACGAAAGTTTTTTAATATCATGAGATCTGATTCATTACTATTAGTTATATTTCCTTAGTAAAAGAGTCTGTCTTCTTTTTTTCAAGCTAAACTAATCTGGGAAGAGAAACCTAACTGAGAAAATGCCTCCTTCATCAAACAAGCCAGTAGACAAGCTTGTGGGACATTTTCTTGACTGTGGGCAATGTCATCTCCAGACAGATGGGTATATAAGAGAGCAAACTGAGCAAGCATGAGGACCAAACTGGGAAGCAGTACTCACAACTGGTTCTGTTCTGTTCCTGCCTCCATATTCTTTCTTGAGTCTTTGCTCTGACTTCCCTTCGTGATGGTCTGCTAAGGAAGTTTAAGCCAAATAAACCCTATATTTCTCAACTTGTTTTTGGTCATGGTATTTTTATCACAGCAATAGAAACATAATTAGAATAGAGTCCCATTCAGAAAGTTGTATGTCTTTTTTTGTGTGTATGCCATAATATTTTGATGTTCCAAAGAATACTAAAAAGGGTATGAACTTATATATGTATATCTGTATATATTACAGACAAACTCATATATATATTAAAGAAACATTGCCCCAGGCTCTGGTGGAACATAAAACTTTAGTCCTGGTACTGGAGACATGGCTTAGCAGTTAAGAGCACTTGTTCTTGCAGAGGACCCAGGTTCAATTCCCAGGATCCATAGGGCTGCTCCCAACATCTGCAACTCCAGCTCCAGAGGATCCAATGTCCTTTTCTGACTTAGATGGGCATGATGCATACGCATTATGTACATACATACATACATGTAAAATACATGTGCATAAAAATCAAGTAAATCTAAGAAAATTTTAAATTGTAATATTTTACCACTCTTCTGCAAGTGGCACTGTCTTTATATATCATTAAAAGCTCAATTATGAGTTACTTTCAAAAGCAATTTATTTGGATTTTTCTACATCCTTTAATGAATTATAATCATATTAACAGAAAAGACTGTCTTACCCCAAAGGCTGCACAATTTTGAAATAAGTGAAGCAAAGATAAGAAACAGACATCCATTCTTTCAATGCAAACAGAACATGCACCATCTCACACTTAAGCCTGCACTTTTAAGGTTTTAGCAAAAAAACAGGACAGCATATTCCTCAGTGAAGACACATTCTATACTCTGTCTAAACAGAGACTTTGAAACTTTTTCTTCACAAAGACTTTTTTTTAAATGGATTAAATGCAGTTGTCACTGAGTTATTGTTTAAGGTACAACAGCAGTGTGGTTCAAATGTTACTTGCAGTTGTCAGGTAAAATAATGAAATACAAAAAAAATAGAGACCACATTTCGTTATTCTAAGTACCATTGGCTCTTCTGAAAAAAATTCAACCTTCTAAAATCCTGGAGTAATACCATTACCATGGGCAAAAAATAACCATCTCCCGTGCTCTCATATGCTTCTCTGTATGTGTTTGTGTACATACACATATGTATAGATGTAAAAAGCTTAAACAGAAAACCATCAGTACCAACTGTAGTAAAACATGGTTTTATTAAATGGTGCTTTTAAAATAACACCATTCTTACTTTCTAAGAGAGAATTTCTTGGGGAGATTTACATAGAGAATTTTAGACAGCAAAGGCTGCTTATTGGTGGAAAATTACAAGGCTTGGAGCCATGAAAAGTTTTCCAGTTTTGAGTAGACTTTGGCATTTACACAGTGGCAGTATTGTTTAGAAAAAGCCAGTTTTAATGGCATTGACTTTTTCCTATTCCACTGTGGACACTTCCCGTGAATGCCTGCGTGGGAAGATGAACAATGTTGTCAACACCCACTGTCCATCTGAATCCTGAAAACTTGAAGTTGGATGAATGCCACACTGAAAGTAAAGATACAGTCTGGGCACCAACATGTGCAATTTGGAACATAGAAGCTTTGTACCGTGTTAAGAAAGATTATATAATATGTGAAAATACTCAGAACATGGCTTAGGAAGAATTTCCCATATACTTTAAGATTATTTTTATGCATTTATCTCTTTCAATTGGAGAATACCACATGAAACATTTTATATATGACCAAATTAATATCTTTTAATTTTTAATAAATTATGCTTAGGAGCTAATTTTTCTTATAATCTGCTTTTCCTGAGAGCAGAGGTCTGACTTGTGGATCATGATGCAGACTATATGATACAGACTTAAAATGTATATCAAATGAATTAAGTATAATGCAAATTTAATTTTTTTCCTCTAAGAAAACTAATTGCTTTTGATATTCACAGGGCCTTGGTGTCTCTGAAAGTAACTGATGCCATTATAGCATTCACTTCCTTCCCTACTTGTTTCTCCTGGGAGTGAGATATATAACCATCTGTCATCTAAACCCTCAAATCCATTCAAGACCCATGTAGGTCACCCATCAAGTTACAGCAGCTTCTACCTTCACTTCAGTCCTTTGAGAATCTTCTTGGGGCAGAAAAAGAATAGAAAAGGCATTCCAGTATGCATCCAGGCACTTAGAACTCACACAAGCAATGGTGGCCTCTGGAGAGAGAGTAGTTCCTCTTTCCTGACCAGTTGATCTTGTCACATGCTAACCAAGTAGGCCAGGAGACAGCAGGCCCAAGAAATGAGGAAAACTGAAGGCATTCATTTGGCAATATGGCAATTATTTCAACAATTCCCCTCTACTAGGAAGAATGTGAGCCATCTCAGGCATGGGGTTAGTATTTTTAGAATTCTTGGTATAATAAGTGTCTTGCAATTCTAGGCTCAACTAGGAAATTAAAGTCAGGCAGAAAAGAACAAGCTTGACAGCAGGCTTTACTTTGTCTCCGTTGTGAGCAAACAATATTTTTCTTTCCCAAGTGATAGTGAAATGTGTGATCAGTTAATTGAATTTCTTATACATTATAAAAGTCAGGGGAATACTATAGGAAAAGTCAGGGAAGAGGAATTTTGGTGGAAGAAAGGACCTTAAGGATGTAATTTCATGATTACTCAACAGTTCCACAGCTGAAGAAATTTAAAATGTCAATTTCACAAGGATGTACATGACGGCCCACACAATGAATCATCACAGAAACAACTCAAGATCTGCAGGACTTCAATCCAAGAGGAAATGTGCAAAATCATTTGCTTTCCAGTATTACAAACCCATGGCAGAAGATGGAGGACTTAACTCAAACACTGTCAATCTTCTCAGGACAGAATTATCAGCGAATCTTCAGACTTCCAAGCTGTCAGTGACCGGAAGTGGAGATTAGGAATGAGTAGAAATGAGGTTAAAGGCTTCTGGTTTGTCCAGCGCATGGGAAAGTGATGAATGTTCTGTCAGGAAAAAGAAAATGACTCTTTACCCTCAAGTGATAATTTCTAACTTCAACTTCATGACAAATTGGTTTTACTCTTCCTCTCTCTCTCTCTCTCTCTCTCTCTCTCTCTCTCTCTCTCTCCCCTCTTCCTCCCCCTCTGTCCCCTCCCTCCGTTTCTCCCTCCCTTCCCCCTCTCTCCCCAACCTTCAATACACAGAGTTATTTTTAGCTAAATAATTTGACAGTAGGTTATAAAGATCATATTTTTTGACCTATGTATAATATAGCATATATTTCCTAAGAAAAGAATTTTACATAACCACAGTGTAGTTGGGAAGAAAATCCAGAGAGCTAATTATATGATCAAATCTACTCTGACTCCTAATGTATAACACATTATACTAGTTTGTGATCTATCCTTTCTTTATTTTGAAAATAACACACACGCACATACAATAGTATTTCCGTATTGCTTTGTACATTTAGTCCATGAAACAATTAGCACATGATTCCAAATAAGAAGCAAAAATGTTTCAGTAAATTTTGAAATATTTCGATCCTTCTCTTATATTTCTCCCAATGTTTTCAAACTTCCATACACAAGCTGACTCTAAGTCTCCAAGAAAATTATGCTGTTAGCTAGAAGGAATCAAGGTACTTCAGACAGAAGACTGAGCATCACAGATGACTTAGGAGATTGGCTCTTGGCAGCCCTGTGAGCACCACGCTAAAGAGGAGGCAGGCAGGAAGACTTGGGGTGACAAAGTGATTAGTTATGACATTTTCCCAGTAAGCGATCTTGAAAGTCTGCCTTGGGTCAAACTGGAAAAGTAAAAGGTAGAGAATTTGGGAGTGAGCAATAGAGAAGATTGATAAAATTCTTTTTATTCAGAAAACAAGACAAATGTATTTCAATCACATACAAAAGAGAAGGGATTGGAAGGTGACTGTCCAAAGACTCCCATTACCCATGTAGTCTTGGCAGCAATAAAGAGTGTAGGGTAATGACCCCCAACATAGAATGAAAGTGATGACAATATCATGTATGAGGGAGTGGGATAGAAAATCTATGGGGCCAGAGAGGGCAGGTGCAGACAAGGTTAGAAGCACAGACTTATTGCTGGTAAGTTTTACAGCCTTGGAAAACATCTCTGAAATTGTCTGAGCTAGAATACATAGAAGAGATGGCTTTGAGGGGAAGATGGATGAACAGTGAAGAGGTTAGGGAACAATGTTAATAATGGAGAACAATAAGGAGAAAGTACAGTTTCCTCTACAGACTGGGTAGAGGGGCAGTGGCCTGCGTGACTGTTTCACTTTTCCTGTTTGCATGCAAGACCTTCTCTCTTGAGGGCCCATATGGTCAGACGCTTATAGATGCCTTCCTGGTTAAACCTGGAGGATAAGCTGAGCATCCTGGTCTTGGTTTTATATTTTGCGCAGTGGTAAGAAATTGCTCAAAAACTCAGACTTCATATAGGCAGTGATGCACTGAAGGCATGCTCTAGAAATGCAAGGTGTCTATAAAGAACTTTATGTATTGAATTTTCTTGGTTACTTTTCTTGGTAAGAGCTGAGTGATATCTAAGAATATAATATGTGGTGGTCAGCATAGCTCAGAATTCAACTTCTACCTCCCCCTCTCCCACCTGGGAGTCTCCCAACATGTATTGTTTTTATGTGTGTGAAGGTCAGATCTCTATTGTGCTAAAATTCTTTCCACACTGAAAAGATTTTCTTTTTCTCTACATATAGCTTCCTGCTGCACATGGGGAGGAAATGTTTTCTTTTTGTTTCTAGTAACCGGACTTGCATGGACAATGGAACTCCATGCTTGAATGGTGAGAATCATGTTTACTGAAGAAGACAGCTTTTGTGGAATTCTTGGAGCTGTTGTGACTTTGCTCCCACCCATCTGTGCATCCGCTTTTAGTGACATGGGGGCAGAAGTCAAATATTTGAGTCTTGTCAGCACTTGGCTGAGCCATGAATTCATTAGGAGAATCCCAGCACAGTGGGTAGCAGAGGAAATCGGTGATGAGTTAAAAATAACCAAGGTCATCTCTCTTTTTACTATGAGGATGAGCATGGTCTTCTGGGACCATTTCAGCCTCTCTTGTCTAGCAATAGATAGCAGAGTACCCTGGAGCTCATACTGCATGTATGAAGACTCCTGTTTTCAGAACTTTGCCATCTTCTCCTCTCACAGCCTACCTTGACTCCTCAAGCCTGGATGACAAGCTTTCAGGCTCCAGAAGAGTTTATCATGATTATAATGTTGTGGTGGTTTGAATAGGTTTGCCCCCCATAGACTCATGTGCTTGAATGCTTGGCTCATGGAGAGTTGCACTATTAGGAGGTGTGGCCTTTTCGGAGTAGGTGTGGCCTTGTTGAAGGAAATGAGTCATTGTGGGGGTGGCCTTTGAAAGTCTTCTAGTGCTCAAGCTCTGCCCAGTGTGGAAATTCAGAGCCTTCTCCTGGCTGCTTGTGAAGTCAGTCTCCTGGCTGCCTTCAGATCAAGACCAGATGCTGTGCTATGATAATAATGGACTAAGTCTCAAATGTTTGCCTGTATAAGAGTTGCCATAGTCATGGTGTCTCTTCACAGCAATAAGACCCAAATTAAAACAGAAGTTATATAACTTTTTATATTAGATTCAGTGATTACTTAGCTCAGTGCCCGTGTCCTCTCTTCTTTATTCTCATCTAACTGGAACTTGTTCTTGGCTAGATTGTCAAAGGAGATGCTTTCTGAGTAGGACCCAGCATCTTCCTTTTCACATAGATCCTTGCCTATATTCCTTCATATGCATCTTGACAGTGTGTGTGTGTGTGTGTGTGTGTGTGTGTGTGTGTGTGTGTAGACACATCTCTTTTTCTTTGTTTTCATCAGACTGCCCTACATTCTGTTGTTAAATATCCTTTGGGCATTTTTTTTTCTTTCTCTGAGTCTTTTGTGGTACCATTTACCTCCTCTTCTCATTTCCCCATGGAAAATGCCTCAACTTTCACCATCAGTTTGGTTGTTTGTTAGTTTTGAAGATTAAACACATATACCCATTTATTTCACACACCTCTTTTTATCAAAATTATTTTTATTAATATATATTTAAAATTGACAAATAACATGGATGAGATATGTAATAATTTTTGCTTGTGTGTTTGCACTTTGTTTGAGACCTGGTCTAACTAACATACAGCAATCTAGTCTCTAAATCATAATAAATCGATGGATGGTCTTGAACTACTGATCTTCTTGACTCCCGAGTAATGGAATTTTATGAATAGACTATCATAGCTAGTTTCTGTGGTACTGAGAAAAGAATGCATGGAATCATAGATGCCAGGCAAGCATCTATAACTGAGTTGTATCATAAGCTAAGTATGTGATATTTTAATACATCACAAAGTTCAATAATCTCATCAAGTAATTAATTTTTCTACTAATTTATACATTTCTTTTTGTTCGAAACATTCAAAATCCCTTATTTTAGTTTTTTTTTAGATGTCAATCACTGTTCACCATAATCATGCAACTAAGCTGCAGAACACAAAAATTATTCTTCCCATCTAATTGTTACCACATTCTAGTCTTCACTCGCAGAGATGTCTGTAAAACACAGAGTCAACCTCTGTTACTCAGATAAAAATAATAAGATAAAGAGAACAACTAAAGTGTGAACGAAAAGCAGCTCGCACTCTTTAGGTAGCTACTGCTACTCTCCATGATATTTCTTTGAGAACTCTACATTTGATTGTTAGTTTTCTGTGTGAGCCCAGGCTTTCTAAACAAATGTCATCAACTGAGAAATGTTCAAGTCCCTGAGCTCAGTCTATAGACAGATTTGAGTGTGAAACCTTGAAATCTCTTAGTATGTTTCTGACTCATGTTTCTTTATCTATAGCATGAGCAGATTCATAATATCACTGTAATGTTGTTACAAAGATGAAATGGAACAATATGCAAAAAATTTCAGGTAACTATTTAAAATTGGACTTATGTTTCCTCCGTATGCCATTTGGAGATGAGTATTTTCAGTTACTTAGTTCATAAATGAGAAGAGCACAAAATCAAAGCAAGTAACTAGGAGGAAAATACAGGAGCATTTTCTAGATAGGGATACTTGAAGGTAGAATTTTTCCTAGAGGACCGGTAATGCCATTAGTAAACATTCTTCTTTCCTTGAGCATTGCCCCAGCTTCCTCCCAGTAGTCATAAATTCCACTCAATGGCAGGTTGCCCTGCCTTTTGTCAGCACAAAACTAATTAGGCTGAGTGGTTTGTCTGTCAATGTGGTTCAACTTTCCCCCTAAAAGTCAGGAGGAACTACAAGCCTGCTTCCTCTAGTAGTGAGCTTACAGCACCGTGCCTTTCAGGAAGGGTGGCAGGCCATACTCAACAAATGCCTTTATGGGAATCGATATTGTCTCTAGCCCTCTCTGGGTACTTGGGTACCAAGAGGTCAGTCTCTGCTTGTTCTCAGTTTCTTGCCACAAGCTAGTTTCATTTTTCCACTCCTGTTGTTTAGAACCAGGCCCTATTTATTCTATCCTTAAAATTGTTGTAAAATAAACTGTCTTTTAAAACTCTGTGCTCAACCCAAGAATGGCAGTGCATGTCTATAATCAAAGCATTGGGGAAACAGAGGCAGGAGAATCATTGCAAATTCCAGGCCACTCAGGGAAATGTTTTCTGTCTCACACAGAGAGACAAAGAACCTGTGCTCACACTCTGTTGTTTCTTCCTTTGGCCTTGAAGGCTGGATCCTAATCCAACTCTTCTAAATTGAGCTGCCTTTCCAGCCTAGGATGATGCCCTAACTCACTCTGTTTACATTTACATTTGATGTGTGTCCTATTGTATGTACATCTTAGGACAATTGATTGCCCCATTTAATTAATTAATTGTACCATTAAACACTGGTTTAATAGACCACAAATGGAATAGGGGAGGAAAGACATTTAAGTTCTAACTTAAGTTCCTTCATTAACTAATTTTCTGATGTTGGTATGCTTAATTTGGCCCCGAGAGATAGGTTTTATATCTGAAAAATTGATTTATGTGATAAGCTACTCTAATGACTTCCAAGAATCTAGAAGGATACCATGTGCTAACATTGGTGAAGTCATTTGGAAATATCATGTTATGTAAATATAACAGCTAATCAATTTTTTGTTGTGGACTGGAAAAAAAAACCTTTATAAAACTTACCAGTTCATTCAATGATTCCTACACACTTTTTCCATAATTATTATCAGTCTATGAGTTGTATGAAATTCTCCCAGTGTATACCTGAACTGCCCAGATGGATTTGATAGCTATGCAAGGCTCAGAGAAAATGGTCATCACTACACCATTATGGGCTAAGGAGGCTCTTAGAATAGAAACAGAATGAAGGAATCAGATCTGCAGTAAGATGTGTTCGTGTCTGTTATGATAACTCATCAACCTGTTGCCAAAGGGAGGTCATGTTATTTCAGAAAGAAACGAACTAAAAGGCATCAAGAAAATCCAAAATGTAGAATGTGACATTGAAATTTCATGCATTTATTTGCTTTGTGTTTTCTCTTTTTCTAAACTTGAATAATGAAAAGTAGTGGAAGGAATTTTTCTATTCATGACATGTAAGATTTATCTTTTTCTGAAAAGCTAAAATCGGCAGCAAGAAAAGAAAGCCAAAGAGCTGCATTTTCTATACTGATTATTGATTATTTAAGGTTAAATGTGCTTTCTGGAGCCCTTCACTCATCATTCATTCAGCAGCCATTTAATTTGTCTAAGTAAATGTATTTAATTAAATCTAGTTCAATGATTTTGTTAACAAGTTACGTCTTTCACCATTCAAAAGCTTTGCCTTCAAAATTCTCTCAGCTGTTTTTAGCACATCATACTATTTTTAGACTTGGGATTTTATGGAATATTTTCTTTGACAGTATGATGTTCATGAAATCATCACAAAGGAGCACAGAATTGTTTATTAAATAAGAATAAAGCCATCACTTCTTGGTAGCATTTATAACAAATATAGCTGAAGGAAGCAAATATGTAAGAATCAAATTATAGATATCAGTAATATCAGTTTGGCCTTTTGCCTCTGTTAGTCTCAAGATGCAAATTGTTGAGAACTAAGACTTAAAAACAATCTTCCTTCTTTTTAATAAAAATCGACCCTATGGATTTAGCAAGTAGATAAACTGTGGATTATATCGAGAAGATAAAAGTGGTTAAGAGCAGGAAAATGATCACACACAGGATGTGGTCTTACTCCTGTTTGAGCAAATATGCTTTTACCAGACCCTGTCACGGTTGGGTGTGCACTGTCCCCACAAACTCATGTGTTTGAACATTTGGTCCTCAGCTGATGGAGCCATTTCAGGATGTGTGCAGAGCCACATTAAACCTTAACATGCAGAGCACATAGTAGCTTTTGAAAATAGTACTGAAGTGAATGCTATGGTCTGCTTAAGTTCTGTAAATGGCATAAAAAGTACTGCTATTGCTTACTATCCATGTTCACAATTTCTTTTCTGAATTACTAAGAAAGAAAATACTTGAATTTATTAAAATTTGTTATTGGTTATTTTATTTATTTACATTTCAAATGTTATCCCCTTTCCCAGTTTCCCCTCCACAAACTCCTTATCACCTCCCCCTCCCCCTGCCTCTGTGAGGGTGCTCCTCCACCCACTTACCCACTCCAGCCTCAGCGCCCTAGCATTCCCCTACACTGGGTCATCAATCCTACACAGGACCAAGGGGCTCCCTTACCATTGATGCCAGATAAGGCAATCCTCTGCTACACATCCAGCTGTAGCCATGGGTTTCCCCACATGTACTCTTTGGTTGGTAGTTTACTGATGCCAAGAAGCACTTGCTGACAGGAGCCTGGTATAGCTGTCCCCTGTGAGGATCTTCCAGGTCCTGACTGATACAGATGCAGAAGCACACAGCCAAACATCGGACTGAGCACAGGGACCCCAATGGAGGAGTTAGGGCAAGGATTGGAGGAGCTGAAGGGGTTTGCAACCCCATAGGAAGAACAACAACATAAACCAACCAGACCCCTCAAAGCTCCCAGGGACCTTATTATCATTTTTTTAAGAGTTAGAAAAAAAAATTCTTTTCATTTAGCTAAAATTTAGCTTGTCTTTATAGTAATTATAATGATCTGGTAGCTACATCTAGGGAAATAGAAATCTGCATATAAGCTAATTTTGAAATTCCTTGTCTTATTCTCTCTTACTCACACATGCTTCCAGCAGAGGACAATAGGCACATCCCTGTGATGGTGTGGTCACAATGTGCAACTCCAGATAAAGGCCATCTTTGATGGTTGTCCTGATTATAGCTTCAGCTCTAGAAGTATCAACAGTACTTATGTGATGTTTTTGCAAGATTGTCACAAGATAGAAACAGCCCCTTAAGTGAGGCGTATTGGGAGACTTAGGAATGACAGTGTCCCCAGTTTAAACATTCAGAGTGTCTTGAGTGCAAATTGACGGAGGTAGAGAAGCATGACAGCGAGCTATGAGTAATGACAGATCAGGAACAGCAGCAGTGAATAGCTTTTGAGATTAAAGTGAATATCTAAATGAAAGTACTTCAGGGAAAGACAATAATGAGAGTCGGTCCTCACACTGCGGAGCTGCCTGGCTCCTCTGCACTTCTGTGCACTGGTCATTGTTTGATAAATCCTGTGAACATCTTAAAATCTGGAGATGCTGCTGTGTGTCTTTAAAAGTAGCATTGTCATTCTGCTAATTATTGTGAATTTTAAATGAAACCCTGACCTGGTAAAGGCATAGATCTTCTTCTGAATAAACTGCTGAATAAAATTAAGTGTCTGCGTGACTTGAATGTGAAATATTTCCAATAGGCTCATGGGTTCCAAAATGGTGGCTGTTTGGGGAGGGTATATAGTCTCTGGGAGGGAGAAACTTGCTGGAGGAACTGCTTCACTGGGAGCTTTGAAGTTTCACATCCTGGCTATCTCTTCTGTCCATGCTTCCTGGGTGTGGCTGTAGATGCAATGGGGCAGCCAACTTCCTGCTTTGACTGCCATACCTTCCCTGTTTAATTCGGTACTTCTGCAAGGGTAAGCCGAAGTAAAATCTCCCTTAAATGATTTTTGCCAGAATATTTTACACAGCAGAAAAGAAATGGAGGCAATGCCATAGACAGTAGAGATAGTAGAGGGACAACACTCATGAGAGAGCTTTATCTACAGGAGGGGTTTAATGCCACAGGATTTTCTGTCTATTCCAGTATTCCAGAAGTCTTGATACATTTCCTCCATTTAAACAAAATACCATAAATATTTTTATTTTCTCATTCTTGCCAATAATTTAGCTTATGGCATGGTTATTAGCATTTCAAAAGTTGTGTGTGCATGTATGCATGTGTCTTAGTCAGGGTTTTTATTCCTGCACAAATATCATGACCAAGAAGCAAGTTGGGGAGGAAAGCGTTTATTCAGCTTATGTTTCCACACTGCTGTTCATCACTAATGGAAGTCAGGACTGGAACTCAAGCAGATCAGGAAGCAGGAGCTGATGCAGAGGCCATGGAGGGATGGTTCTTACTGGCTTGCTTCTCCTGGCTTGCTCAGCCTGCTTTCTTATAGAGCCCAAGACTACTAGCCCACAGATGGTACCACCCACAAGGAGCCCTCCCCCCCTTGATCACTAATTGAGAAAATGCCTTTCCACTGGATCTCATGGAGGCATTTTCTCAACTGAAACTCCTCTCTCTGTGATAACTCCAGCTTGTGTCAAGTTGACACAGAACCAGTCAGTACAGCGTGTGTGTGTATGTGTGTGTGTTGTGTTGTGTTGGAGGTGGGGTCCAGATACAAAGGCTATGTCACCATATGTGTGTCACAATGTGTTAGACTCTCTCTCACATATTCTTCTGTCTTATTTTCTTTTTTGTCTTTTTTGATCCCTAAATCCATGTCTTCTTCACTCTTCTTTCACTGTGTGTACAGCATGAATGTGTAATATGTTTCGCCTTGGGTATGTTTCTTACATATGCATGATGAATTCAGTTTAATTCATAAATGAAAGGAAAGATCTCACTCATAAAAATTGTCCTCTAATCTTTATATTTGCATTATGGAACATGTCTGCTAATTTCATACAACATGCACACATACTCAGTAAGTCTTTAAAATATGGTTTTGTATGTTCTTAAAATCATTAATAGTGTTATGTTGCTTCTTAGCTCTGTATTTCTTGGCCAGTGTTTGTATATTGCTGCCTCATACTATGGTTTTAACACATGTGTTAGGTTTCCTAACGTTTTTCCTAGAAAGAGGTCATAGGATGCTCTCAGCTTTCATGATCATGATGACTCTGTGATAAACACAGTAATTCTCACTTATTGTCTGTCGATGAATGAATATTTTCATACCCAAGTGCCACATTCAGGGTCATATTTGTGTCCATCATGGACTAACAATTGTTCCTGACACCACCTCTGCCAATTACACTTTTACATTCTCTCTTGAAACTTTTAGAATTCCTGCTATACCATGTGATGTGCCTGTATGTATGTGCACATGTGTGTGGCCAGAGACTGACACCAGGTATCTTCTTTTGTTGTTGTTCAGTTTACTTGCTGAATGCGGTTGTTCATTGAATCTGGAACTTATTGATTCTGCTAGGCTTGCTGGACAATGAATCCCTGGAGTCTGCCTGTCTCTGTTTCCTGTAGCATTGGGTTGCAGACATGTACTGCTATACTTAACATTTTATGTATGTGCTGGGTTCTAAAGTTCAGATCTTTGTGGTTTTGATACAGTCATGATATGAGAAAAAAAAAGTACCTGCTATTCTTCCAGAGGACTTGAATATGCTTTCCAGTATCTATACTGGGTGGCTCAGTAATTATCTTCAGGACTGCAAATGTCCTCTTCTGGCCTTGTGTGTGTGTGTGTGTGTGTGTGTGTACCCATACACATGCATTTACACATGCACACACACATGTACACACACACACACACACACACACACAGTCTCTAAAAAGTCTTTTTTGGGACAAGGAATATTTGTTGAGTGAATAAATCTAGTTTTAATTGAGGCTAAAAATAAAATCCGACGTCGGATCAGTCATGTGAAATTTGGAGGTAGTACTCTATTAAGGGCAAGTAGACGGTATCTCAGAGAGGCTATTTTTGTAGACCTACGCTATCGTTTATGCATTTCATTGAGGATCTGTTGTTTCTTAATGGCATTGCATTCTTTCTTGATGTAAAGCTTCTGGTGAGCCTAAGCTGGTGTTTTCTGAATGGACTGACATGTGTTTGCCACCTGACTTTCCCGTGCTGTTTTCAGACTGCATACATTGACGTGCTCTAACAGACTCTGCATACCTTGGAAAGTACTGCATGCTGAGAAGTTCCTCTAACCAGATCCCCTGATTATGAGTCAGAGTCAGAACACTTCTCGAGTTATTTTAAAATGCATTAAAAGAACAAAAGAGTTTAATAACTGGTCTCAAATGGTCTGTGCTTAGAAATGCCCCCATGAGTCCATGGATTCCCTGTTCATTTGGTATACCTGATGTGTAGTGGCTTGTAGGAAGCATACATCCATCTTTCCAGCCCCTCTTTTGGAGGTAATTTATAACAGAATATGAGAAGTTCAAAATTGTCAGTTAATCATATTTAATGCTTCTTAGTAATGTTTATTTTCACAGCATTAGTGTATTGTGAAAAGGAAAATAAAGTATGCTATCTTAACCCTGGGATCAAGCTCAGATGGGATCCTTACAGCCCTGACTTAGTGTAATTACAGGATAGAGGGGGCATTTCAAACTATTTAAGTGCTTCTAGAAGCCCAGGACTGGAAACGAATCAGAAAGCCATTTTTCATCTTGTCAGTCCCGACATCATGCTGAAGGAATTCTCACAGTAAAACAAATGGGTATTCAGACGGCATTCAGCATTCCTTGGTCCTAAGTCAAAGCAGTAATTCCTGCTAAGAAGGTTTGAAAATTTGCTGTCACCACTTCTAAAGTGTGTGTATGGAATTTGTAATTAACCAGCATGTTAGCACTCTAGAGCTGAAACAGCAGGGACACATTCAACAGCATTCACACACCACAAGGGCCTTAATATAGGCCTCAAGGTTTTGAGATTATGAAGATATTACCTTTCTAGGTTTCATCTAGCATAAAAAGAATTGTAAATCTGGAGAGAGTGACTTTGAAGCATATTGGTAACTCTAAAGGATGGCTGGGAGATAGGAAAGGAGTCAGGAACCTTGGGATAGAACAGGTTCCTTTGTGAAGTTCTCTGCTCTAGTGAAACCCCTAGTCGATGACATCCAACTCATTAGGAATGGGTGCAAACCTAGGCATGAGCATTTTTAAAGCCTTTCGTTGTTCCCATATAAAGCCAAGGCTGAGAAGCATTGCTCTAATTATAGCATACTGGTGTAGCCCAGAGTGTGGGCACTATCTTTGGGCATGCTGGGGAGAAGTGGGTGACTAAAGGCCAGTGCTTGCTATTAATACATGTGGCATTTTCTTAAGAACTTTGCCTGTGTTAACACATTTAATTCAGCCTAATGGACAGAAGTTATTACTACCAACTTATTACAAATGAGAAAATGATGAGAGAAATCATGCAGATGAGACTAGTGGAAGAGGATTCAGGCTCTTGTACTTGATCATCCTGTGATATTTATTTAAGAAGTTTGTTAAGCTCTTATGGCATATGAAATGTTTATACGAATTCTTGCTGGAGTCCCCAATGTTTGGTACAGTGAACAAGAAGTACTCTCCACCAATCACCTAATTATCACTGAGTTCCTTGGTATGTCTTAGAATCAGTGATGGAGAAAGAATAGTGTTTATTTCAACAGTGTCCTGGAAACTATTATAGACTTAAACTACCTGCATAGATATCAAGATGATGGAGGTTTTATTTTTTTTTCTTCTGTTTCATCTAGACTTATAAAAGGTCACAGGGCATAATGACAACCAGTTGGCATCCTACAAACCTGTACCAGGCTATATGTCTTATTCACAAATACCTCTCAGCTCAAATAAGGCCATATATTTGAGACAAGGCCTCACTAAGTATATCAGGCTGGCCTTGAACTCACTGAGTTCTGCCTGTCTTTGCCTCCAAAATGCTGAAAATAAAGGTGTAAGCCACCATACTAGGCAAGGAATTCTTAAGAGCAGAAAATAAATCCACAGCATAATTTATTTTCTTCTTTCCCTGTAAGAATGGACTACTGTCAAAGGCACAACTTCCCTATGGTCATTTCAGGGATCAGCTGGCTATAGATCGAATGACTTCATTTATGTGCCACATGAAGATTCATTCTCTTACTCCTCCCTACTGATGCTCATTACCAGGCTTCATGGGAGATGCAGATACTGAACTCTGAGACCAGATATTACACTTCAGTTATGCAAAAATATTTTCTGAAATTAAGAAAATCTCACAGACTTACAAAGAGAAACATGCCCACAACAGTGTTTATTTGCTTTGCTTTGTTGACTGCCTATTTGGTTGTTTGTAGTAGAGGAAGAGTCTGGGATGAGATACCATTCTGGAGCTAAGGCTTCAGTGTGCACCTCCAAACCCTCCAAAACTCCTGAGCTTTCTGTCTGTATCATGGGTGTTGCGATTTACAGATGTGTTACTGGTAAGAACTGGTTGAGAGCTACCATTTTTTTTTTCTTTTACATTTATTAACAAACAATTTAGTTCCAAATCTGAGTAAAATTGAGCTTATGTAAAAGCAAATGTCAGGAAATATGCACATTTGAATTTGAAATGATACAATTATTTGAAGTGGCAATCTTGGAGAACTATGTAAGGACTAGGACATGATGCTACTTTTAGTGGTACTAAAGCTAAAGAAATGAATACTTCATTGGAAATCTTCCAGTGGGTAGGAAAGCTTTGAAAATAAATGCCATGGGGCTGGAGCTGGGGTTTGGGGTTTGTGTAGCATACTTGAAACTTTAGGTACAGTTCTCCAAACTATAAACAATTCATGTGTCACTCATGGATAGTCATCCGTACTTCAGTGTAAATTAAGGGTTAAGAGCAAATTTTACTGCAGTTCTAGGAAAGAAACCACTTGTTTGTTGAGACCCATAAAAGTGTTGAAAATGGGATAAAGAGGAGGTGTGGTTTTGGCAGGATGGCTCCACGCCCTCTCCAGTTTTCCTTCCAGTCACTTTTCAGAAGGATGCATGGCTATCCAAGAAGGGAAATGAGGAAAAAAGGCTCATTTCTTTTTCTTGATAGTACACACTTTCCAAGGCCAACCTACAAGTGAGACAATGAGGTTTATAATATGAAGAGATATTACGGTATATTTCATTATTTTGATACTAAGCAAAATTGGAAATCAGAGCTATTAAAATCCCTTTATAAATAGAAAATAAAAAAGAAAGATTCCCAGCAGTGTCATTGTTACCATGCTCAACAGGGAGCAGATGTTTGAGGAAGTTTGACCATGAAAGGCAAGACTAAAAATTAGTATCATAAGTATAAGATTGGTATAAATGATCAAGCCATTAACCACACCAAAAACAGAGAGAACTCATGCTGTAAAATAGAAGAATTAGCTGCATGAAAAATGATCAAAGCCATGATCTTACTAGAAGTAGGAAATACAAAGAAAGCCAGGATTATCTCCAAATGGAAGATCTATTGAAATGCTTGAAGACAATTTTTTTGGGGGGGGGTAATAACGTAATTTCATATAAACTGATGGTAAAAGAAGATGTTACTGATTCTAGCAATTGACTGATCCAGAAAGTAATGTATTTGCTATAGTTCTTCTTTATGAAGTTCAGATTAATTTCTCCCAGAAGAGCTGGAAATAAGAAAAAAAAGGAGAGTTATAGCCCTACAGATCAAAGAAAGTATAATTCTAGTCATAAATATAAAAGGGGGAAGTGTCAGCACTTGGAATTAAATATCTCATACTTAGTAAATGTAATATGACAGTAAATGTAATATATCTACTGATTAAGGGGATCTTTAAAAAGAAAGGAAGAAATTTGAGAAGGGCTAGGAAAAGAAATCCCTGGGTCAGTTGCTCGAGTGATAAAACAAATCCCTACAGAGTTAGTGTCTTAAATCCACATGGTGCTATTGTTTCTGATGATTTGTACTTCTTAGGAACACATTAATAGTGTGGCTGGGAAGATGTGTCTCCAAGAAAGTAGAGCTATGATAGATAAGGGCTGTTCAACTGGTTCTTTTTCTTCTTAGAGCCCTATAGCTTTTCTGTTCAATCTCATAACATGGATGATTTAGCACTCTTCACAGCACGATAATTTCAAAGCTACATGTTAACTCACATGACAGGTCAAGACTCCAGAATTGGGCAAACTGGAAGCCAAGCCTTCTTCTATGTCTTCACCTGAATGGTCATCCAGTGTTAATTCTGCCAGATTCTGATCAAATAGTTCCAGAAGTCCTTTGTGTTTCCAGAGAATAGGCTACAGTTCTTCTCAATGGAATAATATAACTAACATATGTGAGACTGCCAGGCAAGGTAGTGTATAGTGTTGTGAAAGGGTCAGTGGGGTAGCCTGGAAGACAGAGTCTATCAGAAATCTCCTGCAGCACTCTAGACCAGTGGTTCTCAACCTGTGGGTCTTGACCCCCACAGGGATCACATATTAGAAACCTTGAATATCAGATATTTACATTATAACTCATAACAGTAGTAAAATTACAGTGACTCTGTAGCAAGGGAATACTTTTATGGTTGGGGCTCACCACAACGTGAGGAACTGTATTGAACGGTCACAGCATTAGGCAGTTTGAGAACCACTGCTGTAGACTACAGCAACAATAAAGACAATGGTCCAATAATAAAAAGAACCGCACATTTCATTTAATTCTGTATTCACTTTATAGTTTTCAAACCTGAGCTTCAGATAGCTTTCTTAGCATGCTCAAGAGTCTGCTGCAAATAGTACAGCCACAAAAAACATGTCTATTTCCAATTTCAGTTGCTTTTAGCTGCACTTGGTGTCCTCTTAAAACAAGTTCATCATTACACTCTCATGATCATGAAGGAAGAAGGTTTATTACCCATCAGCACTTTGAGTTGGAACTCAGAACTAGACTCAAAAAAAAGGTAGGGAATGCTCAGTGCAACCCTACCAGGTCTTTACCAGATCTTATGTCCTCCCTCTTGTGCTTCTCCATGTTCACCTTTATCAACATCGTTTCCCACCCATTCTATATCAGTTGCAACCATTTTACTTGAATTTTGATTGACCTAAACAACCTTCCTGACACTTAAGAGTTGGACAAGTCTCCAGTTTAAAGGAGAAAAATACTGTCAGGCAAGACTTCCTTTAGACTTCTTCCCTTCCATCTGTTTGACCTTAACCCTTCTTTTCTCTTGTTACCCTGTCTCACATGTGCCCATAGATAAGCTCATCCCTTTGTACTCAGGATCCCCATCTTCTTCCTGTCTGTTCTGAGAACTTCCCCTCTGATTATGTCCACTTCTTATACCTCAGACCTCCCTCTTTTCTTGGCTCTTCTCCTTCCCTTTTAAAACAATTTTACATTCCTTATCCTAAGAAAAATAATCCTTCTCCTGTCTGCTCCACTCTCACTTAAACTGTTTGCTTTCCCTGCTCCCCTTCAACTCTAAAGGGCTTATCAAAACAGTTTACACTAGATGAATTCACCCCATTATCTCCAACTTGTTCCATGACTCATTTTGGTCTGGCTTTAGCTTCCCACTCCCTTCAAGTTGCTCTGAAATGACCCAACCCTGAGTCCAGCTCAGAAACCACTGAAACCAAGGTATAGAGAGCCACAAACCCACCCCTTTGTAATAGATGTCCTTCCCATCACATTCTGAAGAACTGCTACTAGCTAGGAATAAAGACTTTACTTGATTAGTTTACCAGTCCCTAGTTAAAAGTATTAAGTTATGTGGCTCAATGAAACACTGAGAACAAGCAACAACAACAACAACAACAACAACAACAAAAACAGAATTGGTATACTTCTTGATGAGGCTGACATAGCTTCCAGAGTGCATATTCTATTTATATTAATCTCCACTTCTGTCACACAGTCAATTTTTTTTCTCTTACGATCTAGCAGAGTCAAGTTCTGTCAGAGGGTTAAAAATAGTAAGAAAGATAATCGTAGCTTATTTTATCCTAAATGTCTTTAGAATTGGCAGCCGTCTCCTGCTGCTATTGGCTTATCCATTTACTTAGGGAATGGCACTTTGTTGCTTCCATGTTTTGTCATAAATAAATCTCCAATAAGCTTCCAATGCTTCCAATAAGCATTGGTGTGAAGGTTTTTGTCTAGACATACATTTCAATTCGTTTGAGTAAATACCAAGACACGTCATTTCCAGACACTGTGTTTTTTTATACAATACTACCAAAATCTCTTTCAAAGATGGTTTAGGATGTTGCCTTCCTCAAGCAATGAATGAGAGTCCATATTGCTCCAGAGCCCTTCCTATGATCAGGGATATCAATCTTGACATTCAAATATTAAGATTCTACAATCCTTCCCTGAAGTCTAAGGTAGGAATGACTACAGTTAACGGTGACCAAATTAAGAGTCTGTGCAGTAAGAATGTGAGGAATGCATGACAAATATGAATCCTCAAGCTGGATGTGGTGGCACACATCTGCAACCCCTGCATGAGGTGGCATGCATCTGCAACCCCTGCATTGGAAGGCTGAAGCAAGAGGATGAGGAGACTGAGGACAGCCTGGCTTGTGAAACAAGAAAAAAGTATCATGAAAGAAGGAACATCTTTTGTATCTAGAATGCCTGTGGTTCACACACAGGTCATCCTGCAAGAGAGATACAGATTATAAAATGATGAGGATTAGAAAATTGACCCTGGCATAAATGTTGGGGAACCTTGCTATGAAGGCCACAGTTCACCATGTCTCAATAGCTCTCTGAGCTTGACACAAAATGGAGGACTCCGTTTTTCAGCAGGGTTTCCCTTTCTCTACCTGGCCTTTGTTGGAAAGTGTCTCTGAGCACAGATGCATGGCATTATTTGGAGGATGACCTTGTGCAGAACTCTCTGCAAATGCTGCATGACTCAGCAAACAAGTCCTGTTCTAGCTTCCCACCTGAATAATAGTTAAGTCCTGTGTTATGGCCAATCAGCCCTCTCCATCCATCTGTACCCTTAAGAGCCCTTATATACCCTGCCCTAGAACAATACATTAGAGTTGTTTCACTGAAGCTCTGTCTGGAAGTCCTGTCATAAGCACAGCTGTCTGAACCCTGCATGATGCTCCTGCTCCCTCTGCCCTCATGGGTGGGTGGTCAAAGAATGCCATCTCTCCCAGGAGAAAGGAAATCCATATACAAATATTTTTTCAGGTAAAGCAATATGTTCTACAGTAGAAAGACATTTTAATGTAGGAAAGAATGTTTCAGACTCTTGGTTCTGTGATGAGAACAAACCCTTGATTTCAAGGCCAAAGCATATTGCCAGGAATCACTCAAACAAATAGTGGTTAAGTCCTTTGTAGAAGAACTAGTTTTTTTTTTTTTATTTTTTTAAATGACTTTGACTCCTTCATTTTAGCTAGTCTGTTAATTGTTTCTTGAACTAAGAATTCACAGGGCAAAGTATATATCCTAAGATTAAAATTTGGTCTATGACCATATGGAAACCAGTGTCATGCAGTATTGTAATACCCGAGCCACTTCACTGTATCTATGGAGCAGACTAAGACATCCAAGTAAAATCCGCATCTTGGCTGGGGTTCAAAGAATCTGTTGTAACAGCTTCAAGGAATGTCAGTACAGAGGATGAATTTCCTTTTGTGTCAAGAAAGCTAACACTAACCCTTGGAGGAAAAGGTTATAGGAAAAGAGGAAGAGGAGCAGAAGAAGAAGAAGGAGGAAGAGGAGGAGGAAAAGGAAGAAGAGCCTTATCACATATTCTCTGAATATGAAGGCTGGACCAAATGCTCAGGTCATATAATGTTATCAGAATACAAGAATGATTAAAAAGTGGATTTAAGTAAGCTAAATAAAGAGTCAAAATTACAGATAAATTTTTATTAAAAATTAAAATTTATTTCAAAAGTCTTTCATTATTTTAGTCTAGTATGACCTATTTACTCTGCCCAGTGATTAGTCACAGTTAGGATACATCCATATTTGAAACTGGGTTTAGATCTAGGGATGCTTAGAATGTCATGGCATACCAAGAGAACATGGAAAGTCTATGCATAGTTAGGATACATCCATATTTGAAACTAGGTTCAAGCTAAGGATGCTTGGAATGTCATGGCATACCAAGAGAACATGGAAAGTCTTGTTACTTCTTCCATGAGGACTCCCTGTGCAGATTATCAAGCAGGTCTAAAAATGGATCCAAGTGGGAAATACAGGGGAGAAGAGACAGTGGAGGCTGACAGCTTTCCTTGCAATTAGAGAGTGTGGCTAGGATGATGCAACTTTTGTGAAGTCTGAAGGAGTAGCTAGCATTTTTGTTCAGTCTGACTACAAACAGGGAAGAAGATGCAGCTTAACAACTATCTGCAAAAGTAAAAAATGAATCCACATTCTTTATGAAAGTCTGGCAAAATGAATTGTGAAAGGGCAAGATTAGAAAATGAAAGCTCTTAGTTTTTTAAATAATGTGAATCTTGAAAGAAACTATATTTTTAAGTATGTGCATATTTTTGGTTTTATTTTTTTTCATGCTTTATTTACATTTCAAATGTTTTCCCCTTTCCAGATCTCCCCTTTGGAACCTCCCTATTCCCCCCCCATCCCCCTGCCACTATGGGGCTATTCCCCCAACCACCCACCCACCCACTCTCATCTTCCCTTCTTGGCATTCTCCTATACTGGAGGATCTAACACCCTCAGGCCCAAGGGCCTCTCCTCCCCCTGATGGCTAACAAGACCCTCCTCTACCGCATATGTGGCCAGCACCATGAGTCTCTCCATGTGTATTCTTTGGTTGGTGATCCAGTCTCCAGGAGCATTGAGGGGTCAGGCCAGTTACCACTGTTGCTCAGGAAAGGCAAGCCACAGTCAGAGAAAGTAAGACCAGCTAACACCAGAGATAACCAGATGGCGAAAGACAAGGGCAACAACACAAGGAACAGAAACCAAGGTCACTTGGCATCATCAGAACCCAGCTCTCCCACCACAGCAAGCCCTGGATACCCCAACACACCAGAAATGGAAGACTCAGACTTAAAATCACATCTCAAGAGGATGATAGAAGATTCTAAGAAGGAAATAAATAACTCCCTTAAAGAAATTCAAGAGAACACAGGTAAACAACTGGAAGCCCTTAAATATGTGTATTTTTAATATTTTATGCTCTCGCCATTCCCTGGGGAACTCCTCACATCCTCTCAGTGGATCTGGCCTTCCTTACCCTATGCCTTTTTGTCAGCCATGAAACCCAAGAGGCCCTTTCTACCTGGGAATCTGCTGCCCATGCCTCTGGAGGGATCAAGTAGGCAATCTTCTGTCTTCTTCTTGTCCTCTATTTCCAATTCCCTAGTCTCATACCCTGATGAGAACCCATAGGCTTTTCATGTCAGACCCAGCTATCCTCCCTTCTGTAGACTCTCTCAGTATCCCCTGACCCCATTTCTAGCCCATCCTCATTTTCTACCCATGGTCCCCAGTGGCTGCATTAGGCTGGAATTCAGAAGAACTCCCTCTAAAGTAATCAGTATCACCACGCAACCTTAAGATCCAGAGTGGGCAACAGAAAGCAAGGAACTTTGAAGCTCCCACCTAATAGAGACAAGACCAGGTATCAGCCCCTAAAATCACAACATTTCCAGATGCCTAGACACCAGTGCAAAAAATTAATAACAGCCAAGACAGTATGCTACCACCATAACCATGAGAAATTTGATACAGCTGAAGCATAGGGCAGGGACTTCAGAATGGCTATTATAAGTATGCTCAAGAACCTCAAAGAAGATATTAACAAATTTATTAATGAAGTCTGTGAATACACAGAGAAATGAAGTGTTAACAGTTTAAGATATGAAAGTAGCAATAGAATCACTAAGAAAACACAAACTTAGGTAAAAATTGAAGTGAAAAATTTAAGAATTCTACCAGATTGTCAATTAAGAATTAATTCCAGCACTCTTTAAATTATTTCATAAAATAGAAACAGAAGGAAAATTACCTAAATTGTTTGTCAAGGTCACAATTATCATGATATCTCTACCACATAAAGGCCCAAAAGAGAAAAAGATTTTCAGACCAATTTCCTCGTGAACAATGAAATAAAAATTCTCATGAAAATACTTGTAAACTAAATCTAAGAATACATAGAAAAGATTATCTGCTATGATCAAATAGACTTCATACCAGAAATTCAGGGATTGTTCAGCATACATAAATCAATAAATGTAATCCAACATGTAAACAGGCCGAAAGAAAGAACAACAACAACATATGATTATCTTATTGATGCAGAAAAGGCTTATGGCAAACTCTAACAACACGCCATCATGAAAAAAGTCCTGGAGAGAGTGGGGATACACAGGACATACCACCACCACCACCATAACAGCACGAAAAGGCAATTTACAGCAAGCCCACAGTAAGCTTCAACCATCAAGAAGAGAAATTCAAAATATCCATTTAAAATCAGGAACAAGACAAGGTTGTCCACTCCCTCCATACCTATTCAATATAGTACGTGAAATCTTATAGCAATAAAGACAACTGAAGGAGGAATATAAATTGGAAAGGAACAAATATTCTTTGAAGGTAATATGATTACATATATAAATGACCCTGAAAAGTCCACCAAGATACTCCTACAGTTGATCAACACTTTCAGCAAAGTAGTAGGATACAAAATTCACTCACAAAAATCAGTATCTTTCTGATACACAAACAGACATTTGAGAAAGATATCGAAGAAGCAACACCTTTCACAATAGCTTCAAAAATATATCTTGTGGTAATTCTAAACAAGCAATCGAAAGACTTTATAGGGTAAAAACCTCAAGACAGTGAAAAAGAAACTGAAGAAGATATAGGAAGATGGAAAGATCTCACATGTTCATGGGTCAGTAGGAAAAATATAATGAAAATTGCATTCTATCTACAGATTCAATCTCCCTCTAAATTCTAACATAATTGTTCACAGAACTTGAAAGACAATTTTATGCTTCCTATGGAAACATGCAGACACACATAGACATAGACATACACAGACACAGACAGACAGACAGACACCCCCCCCCCAAAACCCTAAGATCCCCTATCTCAAGCTATATTACAGAACTGTAGTAATATGTAGAGCATGGCATTGGCATAAAAGATCAATACATATTGATCAATGGAATTGAATTGAAAACAAAATCCACAAACCAATAGACACCTGATTTTTATGAAGAAGCCAAAAATAAACACTGAAGGAAGAGAAAAAAAAGAACAGCATTTTCAACAAATGGTGCTGTTCAAAAGAAGGCAAGTAGATCCCTACCTGCTAAAAACTCAGCTCCAAATGGCTCAGAGACCTCAACACGAAACCAGATACACTGGATATGATGGAAGAGAAAGTGGGATAGCTGTGAACTCATTGGTCAAGAAAAGACTTTCTGAAGATGATACTGATAGCACAGGCTCTAAGATACTTTAACAAATGGGATCTCATGAGGCTGAAAAGTTTATGTGGGCAAAGAATGCTCATACCTTTATTTCTGTCCAAATTATGTAAACACAGGTAAATAAATGTGACCTTAGTCTCTCATTCAGGTGATGTGCTTTACAGACATTCTTCAAAGCTGTCTTTGATGCTGCCTATTATTGATTGAGAGAATATTGTTTTTTTCAATGCAAAACTGATAGTTGTACTGCATTACTGTTCAGTTCTGCATAACACACAGGAAATAAACTATTGTCTCAGCTCTCTAATGTAATTGGTTGAAAGCTCTGCTCTAAAGAATAACAGAGGCTCATGTGCTTCCTCTTGAGAAAAGAGATGACAAACACGTCCGAAGTAAGACCTGTGAATGTTAAAACTGGGGATTCATATGGTCATATATTCATATGGTCACTATTATCTTTCTTAAAGTCTGTACTAGATAGTTTTATGTCAACATGACACAAGCTATAGTCATCTGAGAGGAGGGAACCTCAATTTAAAAAATGCCTCCCTAAGATCAGGAAGTACACAAGCCTGTGGGAAAGTTTCTTAATTGGTGATTGAATTGGAGGGACCACACTATTGTGGGTGGAGCTGCTCTGGTTTGGCAGTCTGGGGTTCTATAGGAAAGCAGGGTGAACAAGCCATGAGGAGCAAGTCAGTAAGTAGCATTCCTCCATTGCCCCTGCATCAGCTTCTGCCTCCAGGTTTCTGCCATGTTTAAATTCCTATTCTGACTTCTTTCAATGATAAACAGTGATGTGGAGGCATAAGCCAAATAAACCCTTTCCTCCATAAACTTCTTCAGTCAGTGTTCATCACAGCAACAGTAGCCCTAACTAAGACAGGAACATATTTACTTTTAGCTTTAAGAAGTGTTTTATATTTAACTACCATGTTTAATTAAATCAAATTGCACTCTATAGCAACCGAATGTCCCAAAATCAAAAGATTCATTGATATCTGACAGTACTGAAAATTATAGTTCCTGGGCCCAGTGAATTTGATGACCTTCTATATTTCTTAATTGTCACAAAAGAAGGATTGAACCATGCATGAGTGCCTTACCTTCAAAACATTGGCACATCACCCATCTCCAGCTCCTTTAATCAAAACCCACTGAGGCAGAGGGGTACAGCTGCTGATTCGCAGTTCCCATTGTCCTTACTGAGATCGTGTTTGGGTGATTTAACAATCTAAGACTGTAAGTATTGGCTTGGTACATTCAAGTTTTCTTGAAGGAATCATTCAGTCCAGTCATGTGTGACATTGCAACACAGCTGAACATTCACCCTGAAATGGAGATACAAGTCACAACTTCTATCCTAACAAATTATAAACAACTTCAGGCTAAATTATAAAGAGAAATGAAAAATACCAATTGTTAACATTTTGTAGTTTTATTTCCAATAACATTCCTAGTTTTGTAAACATTTGAAACTGTTTCCCTTACAATACTACTGCAGATTTTGTGTCTATTTAACAGGAATCAAAGTTTTACTTTATATGTTGTAGTTTGCTTATTTTACACAGTTAAATTCTTTTTAAAACTCCTTACTAATTTTATGTGATTATGTATTTATATTATCAATGACTATAAATTGTTTGACCTGCTTACTTTATACTATATATGTTGTTTTTTCAGTAAACTGTTTTCTTCTCTCATAATGTATATTTTTAATTCGCATATTTTACCTCATGAGATCAGAGCAGAACTTTTCCCCCCTAATAGACCCTTTAATATTTTGATTTCTAACCATGCATAACACTAGTGTCCACTTGCACAAGTAACAGGAAATGGTTAATTGCAGACAAGCATTCTTTTAGTGGGAAAAAGCTACATACCACATGAACATAAGGAATTTGGCACTAAGACAAAGGTTTCATCTACATAAATAAAGCTCTGTGTTGAAAAATTTCTTCCACTTGAATTATTATGTTCAGTTAAAAACTAATAAAGAATTGTTAAATTGTTCATACGCTTTCACTGTAGAGAGAAACGTTCATGAAGCAAGAGTATGTGTCGAGTTCACAAGTGTTACATTGTGTGGGGAATTCCATATGCAGAACCTGACCTCTAGAAAGCATCTCAATGGCTTGACCTTTGACTTTTAGCAATCTGTGCTTAAGTTTAAAAGGCTGTCCGGATATTCTCTAGTAAATATGTGCATCCTATGACAGCCACACCAAGAAATGGAAGGAAATGCTTTATGAGGACTGCTTGTCAAAATCATTTCAAGTTAACTAAGTAGCATACGGGATTCATTTATTGTACAATACTGTGTATGTGAAATATTCCTGACCAATTAAGCATAGATTACGTGGATAAATGTTTAAGTCAATAAGAATAATAAAGGCCTGATCAACATTTTTTAGCTGGGTCTGATGTACATATGTAAACATGTTCCCTGGTGCATGGTATGAGGCCCAGGGATGAGACAGGGTCTCACTGTAGTCCTGGCTGTCATAGAACTCATTATGTAGACCAGGCTAGCTTAAAGCCATAGCAATCCACTTGCCCCTGACTCTGGAGTGCTGGGATTCAAGGCATGTACCAACACATTATGCTGAGCCTTTTTTAATTTTTATTGCATATACTTAAGGTGTGAAACATGGGGTTTGGGTTTACACACACATGTTGAAGCTATTGGTAGAGGAGAGCAAATCAGCAAATCCAGCATCCCATACAGAAACATTTTCACGGGCAACTGAAGCCTGTTCTCTTAGAAGTTTTGCAATACTTATAGCTCACAAACATTAAACACTTTGAACACCGGAAACAAACTGTGGTGACAATTCATTGAAGTTTTTGTATTAGTGGATTCTATCTAAGTATATAAGACTCTGACTGGAAGCAAGAAGAAAATTTTAGTGACGAACGTAACTCTTTGTTTAAAAATCTCAGATTTTTAACACTGTTGTAGTTTATTGGTAAAATAGCAATGCTTTAGAGAACAATGGGAGACCATTCACTATGTAATTCAGATACACTAGAAACATAAACGAGAGCCTGGGGAAGCAAGCTGGCAGGTTCTTTCTTTCTTAGTAATCTAATTTTCCCTTTTGTTAAAAACAAAATCCCAGCAATGTAAGAATGGATATCCCACTTTCTCTGCTCTCTTGGTTGTGTGCACCCACCCTGTGAGCATGGATCAGTCCGTGGGGTGACAGCAAGTTTGCAATGACACCGAGAGTTTGGCTGCAAGAAGAAAGAGAATCTTAGGAGTCTTCGCATGTTTTTCAACTTTACATCCCGGTTCTTCCATGAGCTATGCACACGCATGTATATTTTGTAGCAGGATCTCTCTATGTTTACCAGACTGTCTTGCAAATTGAGGACCCTTTTCCCCAACCTCCCCAGTGCCAGGGTATAAGCCCCTCCACTTGGGTATTTTCTGTGTGTTTAAAATAAAGTTTTTAAAAGACATTCCCATATACCGGACTGAAGACTAAATGGAGACCATGTATAAAACTTCAAAAGGATGCCCATCATAGTCATCTGGGCGCAGTGCTAAGATCTTCATCACTCTCTCTGGATTCCTACACTTAAGAGCAATGGGAAGGTGTGGCCTTTAAAGAAACATAATACTTTCACATTCTGGGAGTATGTGAAATGGAATGACACTACATTTCACCATAACACCTCAAAAGTGTTGAGCACTGTGTCCTTCTGCGGGACTTTGCACCACGCAGCACAGAGCAGAAGCTCTAGAGTAAGAAAACAGAACAATCTTTCCTGTTTTCTCACTGCATCCCCACTACTTCCAAAGCAAAGCAACAGTGAGACCATCGTGATGATCCTGCAGAAATAAGGGAGTGACAGGATGATACTTCCAGCTGCTTCCTTTGACTTATTGAGAGCCATGCTGCCTGCTGTGTTGAATTCCTTTCAAAGTGGAATGGCTGTTGTTATTTTGGGAGGCTTTGTTATTGGTCATCTACTTAACTACATTTTTATATTTTTTTACGTATTAAAATAACAGATGTGGGAAAATCTCTAGAATAGTTTCTGATGTTAAAAGGCCAGTTCATACTTGTGCATTTTATAAAGAATACTGATTATTATGTTTCTATGGGAATGCACACCCTTCTTTATGCTTTGGACTGTTGTGGTTACCAGAATAACTCAAGCCATCAGCTGGTGATGGTGCATGGCAGTAGGATGTGATGAAAAGGTGGAGGATCACAAGTTTAGCCCATGGCACATCTCTTTTTCATTGAGCAGATGGCTTGCTGAATGTTTGCTGTGCAAATCTGAGAATCTGAGTTTGAATCCTTACAACCTACTTAGACACCAAGGTGCATAAAACTAATCCCAGTGCCACCAAAGGATCCTGGGAGGGAGAGACAGAAGAAACTCTGGAAGGCAATACACAAGGCAGGAAGGAAATAAAAAAACCAAAAAATCTCCAAGAGTTAATTTCAGTCTCTGTGGCTGGGAGACTTGGCTGCTGAGAGTCCAGGCTTCATAAGCATGCCTGAGTTTTACATTACCAAAAGTCTATGAAATATGACATGTTAGGCTGCTAACTTATATGGTAGCATTGCATGTGATGATGCTTTCTTATCTTCAAGTCCTACAGGAAACTAGAATACTTTTAAAGAAACTATTATCTAGTATACACACTTCATAAAAAAAATTAAATAAATTAAATGCACAACTATTTTTTAATTATTTTTGGAACAAAATGTAGCTTTGCGTAAAAATGATATGAACCCAAAATCTATATGAGCACCAATACTTAAATGCAATCACCTGTCTGTCAAATCCAAACCCTGTGGAAGAAGTGATAATCAAAGCATAGCTCCATAGGGTTGGAAATGTGGCTTGCCCGAGTCACAGGTCCATTAATAACTGGCTGCATATCAATATTAGCAATTTTACTGACCCAAACATGCTGCAGGAAGATGAGAACAATTAGCATTTGCTGTGCCTCTGTCTCTCAGGACAGAGTAGACACTGAAAACTCCTCCTGCTGCTGCAAAACCATCAGGTGGCAGAGAGGGGCTTGCCATGGCGAGCAGCTATCTCTGTGACATGACTCAGGCTTCCCGCGCAGACCAGGGTGCCCTTCTCCTGTCGCTAATGCTTGACATTGTGGAATGCTTTATCCTTGAGGTCAGCAGTTCTAAAGATGGGTATCCTTCAGAGTTTTAAAATACTCCACTTAAAATTGCAAATATCTAAACCCCACCCCAGAATGACTGCATGAGGATATTTGTGATCTATCTGGGCAGAGTACGTGTGAAATTTTGAAATTCAATAAACGACAGTGTCTCTCCTGTCCCACCTCCCTCCCCCCTCAAAGCTACCACTTAAAGCCACTTCCAAGTGTTCTTATTTTAGTATGAGTCACTGGAGAAATATGTTGAGAGGAGAGAGGGGAAGTCTGTAAGTATAGCAACAGAAAGAGTAAAAAGTATGAATTTCATAAAATAATAACCCATATTAGGTCTAGCAGAGACTTAGGAAAAAATGTTTTACAACTTGGCAAAGTAGACAATCTCCTAGCTTTTTTTTTTTTTTACAAAGAAATTGCAAAACAGGAAATTTCTGTAATAATATTACAGACTTTCAAAATTAATAACCTGAAGGAAAATATTTGAGTCAGCAAGAAAAATGACATGATGATCCTGTTCCTCTAAAATACAGGACAGCTAATATACAGAGATATATATTTCAGAAATGTTCACAGATCCCATGCCATGTATCCACTCAAATGACACCACTGTTTGGTATGATTAGGTGAAAATAGATAATAACCAGCCTTCTTCTACATATAATTAGATTCAGCAGGGTCAGCTTTGCTTTGCCAAAATCCCACAACCAGGAGCCAGAATTCTAAGCTCAAATCTGTTTTTCAAATGCTCAGGATTCCAACACATCTCTGCAGTCCCTGGAAATCAAGCAGAATGTTCATCCCTTATAATTTTGTTGCTGCCTTTGCATCGCAACAACGGCAGTGTATGAACCTTGTCCTTCTCACAGAAAAACAAATATCCGAGCTTCACCATCGAACCGTGAAAGACCCTTTACTCTTAGCTTTCTTCACTGTAACAAGGACCTGAGATAAATTAGCTTAAAAGAGAAAATTTTCTTTTCTAATAACGTTGTCTAGATTTATTTTATTTTATGGAGTTTTAAAAACTACGTTTAAGTTAGCAAACGAAGGAGTGGACCTTATTATCACATTTTCATACACATATGTCATTATATGTCATTCTGATGCATGGCCTTCCCTACTGAACTCCCTTGACTCTCTTCCTCACCCCCTCAGTGCTCTCCCTCCCTGACAAACGCGCCTCTATGTTGCCTTCATCTCATACACATCTCTTATCCTCTCTTTCCTTTTCATTAAGATTGTTTCTTTCCCTCTTATCATCCCATTTCTGGTTTCAAGACCAACATATACACATGAATGCATTTACATGCACTTTGACATGTGCCCGTGATAGGAAACGTACCCTATAGACAGAAACAAATTCTGTGTCTGGCTCATTCTATTTAGTATAATGTCCTCCAGTTCTAACAATTTGCTACAGATGTCCATGTTTCATTTCTGAATAGATATGTATAGGGACCATGTTCTCTTTAGCCAGTCATCGGATGGTGGACACATATCCTAGTTATATAGCTTGGTTGTGGTAAATAAAGAAGTGATAAACTTGAACGTGAAAGGCTGGCTTGTAGTCCTTCAGGAGTGCTTGTCTGGGTCACATGGTAGTTCTGCTTTAAGTGTTTTGAGACAGCTCAACTTTGCAGTGGCTACACGTCTGGAGTACTCCTACCACCAGTGAATGGGTTTTCTTCTCTCCCGGTAACCTCACTAGCTCAAGTTGTCCTTCAGTTTACGACAGCCATTTTAACTGGGGCAAGATGCAATTTCAAAGAAGTTTCCATTTAGCATCTCCTTGGTAGCTAAGGGTGTTGAACACATCTCGAAATAATTTTTCCTTTTGTTTTTAAAATTTATTTACTTTTATTGGATATTTTATTTATTTACATTTCAAATGTTATTCCCTTTCCTGGTTTCCCCTCCGGAAACCACCTATCCCATTCCCCTTCCACCCACCCACTCCCACCTCACCACCCTAGCATTCTCCTACACTGGGACATGGAGCCTTCACAGGACCAAGGGCCTCTCCTCCTATTGATGCCCGACAAGGCCATCCTCTGCTACATATGCAGCTGGAGCCATGGGTACCCCCGTGTTATCCTTTGGTTGGTGGTTTAGTCTCTGGGAGCTCTAGGGGTTCTGGTTGGTTGGTATTGTTGTTTTTCCTATGGGGTTGCAAACCCCTTCAGCTCCTTTAGTCCTTTCTTTAACTCTTCCATTGGGGACCCCATGCTCAGTCCAATGGTTGGCTGAGAGCATCCACCTCAAAATATGTATTGACTATTTGTAGCTTTGGATAACTATAAATTCAGTTCATTAGTTCTTTTATTGATTGGACAATTTAATATTTTGTTGTCTAAAAGAATTTCATTGTGAAGAAAATCTTTCCTAGTTGTACTTCAGGCAAAGGGTTAATATATAGACTGCAAGAATTTTAAAAGTTAAACACCCAAATCGACTGTCAGTTATGGACTATGGTAAGGTGCATGCTACACAGACAAGGAGATTCGAGCACAATCACCCAGAACCCATGTGAAAAGCAAAGAGGGCAGCACAGACTATTACTCAGGACTGAAGAGGCAGAGGTAGGAGGGTTTCCTGGGTGTGATTGACCAGACAGCATCTCTGCTCAAAGAGTAGCAACTCTTCAATGATTGATCTTGTCTCAAAAAATAAGGTGAAAAATGATTAAAAAACACTTTCAATATCACATGCATACACACATATGTGATATATATATATATATATTCAGTCAGTGAATGGGCCAATGAACTGAATAGATAGTTCTCAAAAGAAGAAATACACATTGACAATAAATATTTCAAGGTGTTTAACATCCTTACCAACCAGAGACATGCACATTGAAATTATTTTGGAGTCCATTCCACCTTAGAATGGCTTTCATGAAGAGAATAAATGACAACAAATGCTACTGAGGATATGAGGAGAGAGGAGCCCCCCCTTCCTGAACAGCAGGAGTGTGAATGGATGCAGGAACTAAGGCAAACTATGTGATGTCCTTTCAAAAATCTAAAAATTGAAATACCATATGAGCCAGCTACACCATTGGTAGATGTATACCTAAAACTCTGTATTTTACCACAGAAAATACTTAGATATCTGTGTTTATTGCCACTGTTTTAAACAGCATCAAAGAGAAGGAACCAATCCAGCTGTCCATCAGCAGAAGGGTGGATAATAAAAATGCAGTAGATATACATAATGGAATTCTCTTCAGTCACAACAAAAATTAGACTGTGAAATGTATCAGTAAATGATGGAGCAAAAAAACAGTATATTAAGTGAGTTAACCCAGCCTAGGAAAGACAAATACTGATTTTTTTGTTTTCATGTGTGAATTCCAGCTTCTGATTGTTAAATATGTGGGAGGAAGTGTGGATAGAGACCTGGACATTAGAAGGAAAATAGCTTTAAAGGACTGGGGTGAAGAGTCCAATAAGAGGAATGTGATGTGAAATTAGAAGAGAGGTAAAGGGGTGCAGCTGAGAAAGAGACAGGAGCATGGGGAGTAAACGGGGGGTATCCACCAAAGCTAAGTATGTATAAAATGGCATAAGGAAGCCTGCTATTTTGCAAACTAATTTTTAACTAAAGAAAAAATATTATCCACATAGCTTTATACATTAAAATAAGACATCTAGGAATCAGCCTAGCTAAGAAGGAAAAAAACATCTACAGGGAAAACTGAGAACAAAGGAACCAGACACCAGAAGACACAGAAAAACAAAAAACAAAGAAAAAGGAGACCAGAACATGGTAAAACTTTCTGTGCTTGTAATGGGGAAAACTTAAATTACAAAAATGGATGTCGTAGCCAACGTTATCTACAGACTTAATGTAAAACCCACCAAAGTTCCAATGATGCTTCCCACAAAACTAGAAACAACAATCCAAAAGCTCATGCAAAAGGACAGAAAGAACTCAAGCAGCCAGAGCATCCCTAGCAGAAAGGGTGATGCTGGAGGAATCATAATCTCTGAAACCAAATTCTATTACACAGCATAGGACTGACACAAAAGAATCCACTGAAATAGACCCAGGGGTAAACCTACACAGCTACAGACAGGGAAAAAGTGTCAAACATACACAATGAGAAGAAAAAAAGACAACCTGTTCAACAAATAGTGCTAGGAAAATATACTTCCACATAGTGATGGCAGAGATTACATCCTCCTCTCCCACCCTGCATATCAATTTCAAAGCAAGCACAGACCTTAGTGTAAGAACTGGAAGTTTGAAATGACTAGATGAAGAGATAGATTTTAAAAATATCTTCAAGATATGGGAACAGACAAGGTCTTTGTGGAAAAAAGACCCCCAATAGTACAGAAAATAATCCTAAAATGATACAGATGGATTTACACAAAATGTAAATCCTGGGCAGAATGAAGGAAACCCTGCACAGTGAACAGATAGCTGTTAGCAGGGGGAAATTATGACCAACTATATATGAGACGAGGGCATAACAATATATATAGAAACCTGCAGGATAAAAGCTGCCTTTTAGTTCACTGTTATATAGAGATTCCAGCCCATCGCCCCTCAGCCTGATTTGGGTCTGTGACAATGTGGAATACCGCAGAGGGAGCAGTTTGACCAGGAACATGAATCCCATGGCTGGGAACAGAAGAGAAAAGAAAACCTAGCTCCCACAAAGGCAAACGCCAGGCTTCTAATGGGCTCCGGCGTGTGATCTCCTCTAAAGTCTTCATCCCCCTTCAGTCCTAGTATCATCAAACTAGGCACAGAGCTTTTAGCACAGGAACATTTCAGGGCTCTTCCAAATCCGAGCTACAGAGAGCATCTTATGCATTGCTTCTCTGTTGGTTTCAAACCTCTCTTGAGGTCCACAGAGCATGCGGATGTTCTAAGACCACTTTCACTCGTTTGGCTGCTGTGATGTACCCACGCTGGGGATGAGAAAGGATTGTCAGTATCACCTAGGGTTCCAAATAAAGTGGAAGTCAATGTGAGCCTCCAGAAGACCTCCCAATGTTCAATGGGCAGTCCTCTGCCCTTCTGCCTTCCTGCCTCAGTGGTGACCCCTGGGTCAGCATGTAAGGGCTAGAGTAACTTTCTCCACTCTGCTCCAGCCTTTTCTGCTTTTCTTCCAGCCGCGCTGTTGGTTTTTTCTAAAGAATCAACATTTGGCTTAATTGATTTTCTCTAATGTTTTTCCTCTTTTCTGTTTGATTTCCACCCCGGGTCTATTATTCCTGTGCTCTTTTATTCAATATTGGATTTGCTGTTCTTATTTCCCTAGCCTCTGAAGGTAGAGGCAGAGATTATTGATTTTTGATCTTTCTTCCTTTCGACAGCAAGTAGTTAAAATTATAAATTTAATTCTAAGCATAGACCACTCTTTGTCATTTATTTCCAACTTAAATTGCTGTGGTTAGAGGATATGTTGAATGCTGTTTCAACCCATTTCAGTGAGTGGAAACTTTTTTTTAATTTTTATTTTTATATTGGGTCAACACTGAGAGTGCCTAGTGCTCTCAGGACAGTAGGGACTCTGCTGTTGAGAAAAAGTTTCTCCAGGTGTCAGGTTAAGTTGATTTTTTAAAAAAGTATTCCGTATCCACACTGTTTTTATTTTCATTGCTAATTACTGAAGGTAGACTATGGAAATGGCCAATTCTAATTGCTAATCTTTCCCCTTTTTCTACATTCCTGTGAGTTTTTAATAAAGTTATTGCATTTATATATTTGGAGGTAGGAGACATGTGCATTCCATGGCATGAAACATTCAGAGTTCAGAGAGTGACTTGTGAGAGTCAGTTCTCTCCTTCTCCATGTTAATATCAGGGATTGACCTGAGGTCCTCAGACTTGGTAAGCAGGAGCCTTACCCATGGAACTATCTTACCAGCCCCCTCTATGATGGGGGATTCTGCTTTAGGTGTTTGTAATCTATCATTGTCAAAGGTTTGTCAGGTGCTAACACCTCTGCTTCCCTTTACTTTTAACTTACATAAAGCTTTTGCAGCTTTTATTACTTTATTATGTTATAAAATAAACACATGTAGTTAATTGACTTAATATTTTCACTCAATGCTTGAAAATTTACATACTCATCATAAATATCAGTAGGGTGCACTGTGGTCTTTGCTTTCATGCATAAGAATGTGCTGATCAAATGTGACTTCTTTCCTTTGGCATGTCCCTCCCTATTGCCTTCTGGCATCCACTTCTTGAGAATCGCATTTTTCGTTTCTGTTGTGGATTGTTTGCATACATCTCTCCAAATTCATGTTAAAACCTTGGCACTTAATCTGATGGTATTAGGAGATGAGGCCCTTCGGAGATAATTAGTTCATGATGCTAGAGAGCTCATGAATGAGATCAGTATCCTTGCAGAAAAGGCCCCAGAGAACACTTCAGCACTTCTTTGGTTGAAATACAAGTAAGCAACTGCAGGACCTCATTAGAGCTTGACTCACATTTCTCTAGTTCCTAGAAACTGCTGGTGTCCTTGGCTTGGACCTCTCCCTCCATTTTTATGTGCAACATAACATCTTCAGTTCTCTTCGACCATCCGTCCTCCATTTCTTCCACATTTGAGGCTTTCTTACAGTTACACTGACCTAGCAGATATTCTATATTAATCTTTATGTTTAAAAGATGTGTGGGAGCCTGAGATATAAGCCAGTTGGTTTGAAAGCACAAGAACCTGAGTTTCATCTGAGCAAAAACTACACATTCGCAAAAGTGTAGTGACATGGTTCTGAATCCCATTGTTGAAGAGATGGAGGCTTGCTGGTCAGTCAGCCTGGTCTACTTGTTGAGTTATAGGCCAGTGAGAATCTTTGCTCAAAAAATGTTAATATTCCTTGTGGCACATGCAGAAACACACACACACACACACACACACACACACACACACACACACACTCCAATTTCTTCCAAAGCTTTGGCATCTTCTTGCCGTGTAGTATAACATACCCTTGGGTTACCTATTGAGGACCCACTGTTTTCAGAGATTGTTATCCTGTCATAGTAATAGTGTTTACCCCCTGGCTTATTGGAATGATTAAATGTACAATACAACAATGATGCCAGTGCATGCTCAGTGTGTTACTGTCTAGCTTCTCATATGGGGGTGAGGCATGGAGTAAATAAGGGGAGAGGAAACGCTGGGGACACGTTAGACCAACACATTGCTGGCATGTATCCAGCACAGCTGTGGGCAACAATGTCAGATGATGCCTTTCACCCACAAGATGGCTATCATTCACCTCTATTGACTACAGTCAATTGTGACAATCACCAAATCATAACAAAAGGCTGACAACTACAAGGAGGGAAACCTAAAATCCTATGTCCTGTCCTCAAGGTATTACCAAAGTGAGCAAGAGAGCATGTATCCAGAAAAAAAGAGTTGTATTTTCCACTTTTTTATCAGAATTCCTTAAAATTTACTATAATGACAATCTAAAATCCACACACTATGCTGTGAAGCTTACTGCTACTTCCCAGCAGGACACAGCATATTAAGCTTGTAGATGCACATGGAGGAGAACAGAAATAAGCCCCTTGAAGGTTTCAACCTGCTCTAATGTTGGTTAATGTGGACATTGTTAATAGATATGCAAGCCAGCTGTGTATAAGAGAATATTAATATATCAGGTGTAGAGCTTCAGGTACTCATTCCTGTTATTTTTATTTCTTGTTTTGTCATCATTTTGGTTAAAATTTATTCTAAAATAAAATTATGAGAGCAAGATAAATATGTTATAATAAAAATAATTGAGCATAATTATTATTTTATTTTTGTTTGGAAAATGGATTCTTTTCTCATATAGTATATGCTGATTCCAGTCTCCCCTGCCTCTATTCCTCCCTGTTTCCCCACTGCCCCTCCCTCTAGATCCACTACCCTTTTGTTTCTCTTTAGAAAAGAGCAAGGCTTCTAAGAGTTCACAATCAAACACAACAATAGAACATGTAATAAAGTAAAGCAAAAGCTATCATATCAAAATTGGACACAGTAACCCAATAGGAGCAAAAGAGTCCCAAGAGCAGGCATGTGAATCAGGGACCTACTTGTTCTCATAGTCATGAGTCTCATAAAATTAGCTATATAGAGAGGACCTGGCTTAGACCCATGTAGATCCTATAGCTGCTGCTTCAGTCTCTGTGAGCTCATATGTGCCTTGCTTGGTTGATTCAGAGGGCCATGTTCTCCTGTTGTCCTCCATCCCCTTTGACTTTTGCAATCTTTACACCTCCTCTTCCAAAGGATTCTTTGAGCTCTGGGGTAGAGATTTGATGGGGAAATCAATTTTAGACTCTCTCTCTCAGCATCATATATGACTGTGGGTCTCTATAACTGTTCCCATCTGCTGCTGGAGGAAAACTCTCTAATGATGACCGGATAAGGCACTGTTCTATAAGTATATACATTGTTAAGATCAGTAATATTTAGTTTTACCCAAGGATTCTGGGCTATCTAGTTTTTTGGTTCTCAGTTACACCAAACCTGATTAAAAAAAAAAAAAAGAGGGGGGGGATAGCCTTGAACTCATTGGCATGAGAAACAACTTCCTGAACAGAAAACTAGCAACACAGGCATTTCCTGAAAATAATGATGGTAGCACAGGCACTAAGATCAACAATTAATAAATGGAACATCAAGAAACTGAAATCCTTCTGTAAGACAAAGTACACCACCAATAGGACAAAGTGACAGCCTATAGAATGAGAAAAGCTTTACCAATAGCACAGGTGAAAGGTCAAATCTCAAAGTAGTTTTGATTTTTATTTCCCTGATTCCTAAAGATGTTAAACATTTTTAAAAAAGTGTTTCTCAGCAAGTTGAGGTTTCTCTGGTTGAGAATTCTGTTTAGATTTGTATTCCATTTTTACTTGGGTTATTTGTTTTTTGTTGTTGTTGTTTTTTGTTTTTTGTTGTGTTGTTTTTTTGGATACCTAGTTTCTTATATATTTGGATATTATTCCTCTAGCAGAGGCAGTGGTGGAAGCTGACGAGGTGGTGGTGGTGGTGGAGGAGGAGGAAGAAGGGGAGGAAGAGGAAGAGGAGAAGGAGGAGGGGGAGGAAGAGGAGGAGGAGGAGGGGAAGAAGGAGGAGGAGGAGGATTGGATTGAATCTGTACATTGCTTTTGGTAGGATGGACATTTTTACTAAGTTAATTGTATGGATCCATGAGAATGGAAGATCTTTTGATCTTCTGATGTTATCTTCAATTTCTTTCTTCAAAGACTTGAAGTTTTTATCATACAGATAAAGACTTGTTTGCTTAGAGTTACCCCAAGATTTTCTATCATTTGAGGCTATTGTGAAAGGTGTTGTTTCCCTGATTTCTTTCAAAGTCAGTTTGTCATTTGTATATAGAAGGGCTACTGCTGTTTTTTTGAGTTAATCATGTTTCCGGCTACTTGGCTAAAAGTGTTTATCAGCTATAGGAGTTCTCTGGTGGAATTTTTAGTGTCACTTATGTATACCATTATATTGTCTGCAAATAACAATAGTTTTACTTCTTCCTTTAAATTTCTTTTTATCTCTTTCAGATGTCTTATTACTCTAACTAAAGCTTCAAGTACTATATTGAATAGATATGAAGAGAGTAGACAATTTTGTTTCTGACTTTAATGAAACTGTTTTGAGTTTCTCTCCATTAAATTTGATGTTTAGTTATGGCCCTTGAGTATATATTATTGCCAGGACTTCTGTCAAGAAGGCATGTTGAATTTTGTTAAAGGGCTTTTCTGCATCTAATGAGATGATATTTTTTCTTTCAGTTTGTTTATGTGTTAGATAATATTGACTGATTTTCATATACTGAACTATCCCTCCATCTTGGGGATTAAGGCAACTTGATCACGGTGGGTGATCTTCTTGATGTGTTCTTGGATTTAGTTTGCAAGTATTATATTGAGTATTTTTCATCTATCAACATAAGGGAAATTGGTCTGACATTCTCTTTCTTTGTTAAGTCTTTGTGTGTTTAGGTATCAAGGTGACTGTGACCTCATAAAATGAATTTGACAATGTTCTTTCTGTTTCTATTTTGTGGAATAGTTTGAGGAGTATTGGTATTAGCTCTTCCTTGAAAGTCTTGTAGAGTACTGTGCTGAAAACCATCTGGCCCTAGGCACTTTTTGGTTGGAAAATTTTAATCACTGCTTCTATTTCAGTAGGGGTTACAAGCCTATTTAAGTCTATGTATCTGATCTTGGTTTAACTTTAGCAAATGGTACCTTTTAAGAAAATTATCCATTTCTTTCAGATTTTCCAATTTGATAGAGTATAGGTTTTTAAAGTATGTCCTTATTATTCTCTAGATCTCTTTGGTGTGTGTTGTTATGTCCTCTGTAGTTGTTTGAATATGCTTGGACCAGGGAGGGGCACTATTAGGAGTGTGACACTGTGGGGGTGGAGAATGAGACTATCTTACTAGCCATTTGAGAGCTCCTAGTGGTCTTCAGACGAAGATGTAGAACTCTTAGCTCCTCCTGTACTATGCCTGCCTGGATGTTATCATTCTCCAGACTTGATGATAACAGACTGAACTTCTGAATCTGTAAGCCGGCCCCAATTAAATGTTGTCCTTATAAGATTTGCCTTTGTCATTATGTCTGTTCACAGCAATGAAGCCCTAACCAAGACATCCCCCTTTTCATTTCTGATTTTATTAATTTGGATATTCTTTTTCTTCCTTTTAGTTAGTCTGAATAAGGGTTTGTCTATCTTGCTGATTTTCTCAAAGAGCCAACTCGTTGTTCCGTTGATTCTTTGTATTGTTCTCATTGTATTCAGCCCTCAGTTTGATTATTTTTTGATGACAACTCCTCTTAAGTATGTTTAATTCTTTTGTTTTAGAGATTTCATGTGTGCTGTTAAGTTGCTAGTATGAAATCTGCCCACTTTTTTAAAATGTAGGATTTTAGAACTATAAACTTTCCTCTTAGCACTGATTTCATTAAGTCACACAAATCTGGATATGGTATGCATTCATTATTGAAATTTAGAAAGTTTTTAATTTTATTCAAAATTTTTGTCTTGACCCATGTTCCAGTTAGTAAAGAATTGCTCAGTTTCCCCATGTTTCTAGGCTTTCTGTTGTTTTTGATGCTGATATTCAGCTTTAATCCATAGTGTTCTGATAAGATACAGGGTGTTAATTCAATTTTTTTTGTATCTGTTGAGACTTGCTTTGTGCCAATCTTGGGAAAAGTTATGTGAGGTACTATTGAGAAACACACACACACACACACACACACACACACACACACACCCATGTGTGTGTTTGGCTGAAATGTTCCGTAAGTATTTGGTAGGTTCATTTGGCTTATAATGCCTGTTAGCTCCTCTGTTTAGTTTTTGTCTAGGTAGCCTGTTCATTGTTGAGAGTGAGGTATTGAAATCTCCCATTATAAGTGTGTGAGGGTTAATAAGTGATTTAACCTGTAATAGTGTTTTCTTTAGTAACTTGGGTACCTTTGTGTTTGAGGCATAGATGTTAAGAATTGAAATGTCATGTTGGTGAATTTGTTTTTCCTTTGATGAATATTTTATATTCTTACCTATGTCTTTTTGTGAGTTTTAGTCTGAAGTCTATTCTGTTAGACACTAATATCCTTGTACCAGCTTGCCTCAGAGTTTCATTTCCTTAGAATATCTTTTCTAGCCTTTTATCCTGAGATAATGTCTATCCCTGATTTTGAAATGTGTTTCTTGGACCCAATAGAGGATAGATCCTATTTTTTTAATGCATTCTGCTAGTCTGTGTCTTTCTATTGAAGAATTGGGACTACTGATATTGAGAGATATCAATGGCCAATGATTGTCGATTGCTGTTATTTGGCTGTGGTTGGTGATGTTGTTTGTGTGTGTGTATGTGTGTGTGCCTGCTAGTGTTAGAAGCTGGGAAGTGGTGATGAGTAAGGGGAGGGAAGTTAGGAGGGAATGATGGTCTGTGTGATGCACAGGGGATGTGGGCATGGGGAAGGGAGGCTGCAGCTGGTGTGCTGTGACTATACTAGGAGTGAGACTAAGGGATTGGGTCTGGGGGGAGAAAGACGGAGAGACAGAGACAGAGACAGAGACAGAGACACAGAGAGCAGAGAAGTTCTACAGGCAGCCTACCTGGGTTTTGGGCCACATTACTATTAATTCTCTTAAGTGATGGTCCATTTCTCCAACTCCTCAAACATTTTAAGTTAAATTTGCTTAAATTACTGCATAAAACCAAAATAATATATACATATTAATTGGACCATGTGATATTCTGATATATACATATATTATGTAATGTTTAAAACAAGTTAAACATGTGCTCAAATACTTATTCTTTCTTATGGTAAAGCTTTCAGAATTCCTTCTTATAGCCTGTTGAAATGTTAGTGTATTATTGGTGTTTATAGGCACCCAAATAATAAAAATAAATGTCTGGCAGAAATTCTTACTGTTGTCTAACTGTAACTTAATGCCTATTCATCAACACCCCCCCTCTTCCCTACCCTGCAGGACTCTGGTAGCCTCCTTTCCACTTTCAACTTCTGTGAGATCAATTCTTACAGATCCCTTACCTACAAGTGGGTGGTGCTTGTCTTGCTGGCCTGGCTTGGTTTACTAGCACAATGGCCTCCACTTCCATCCAGGAGTCTCGATCAGGCCCCAGGTACAGAAGTTGAGATTGTAGGGAATGAACACAAATCCTTTGTCTGTATCAAACCAGAGAAATGTGGAAAAGATGTGGTTCACAACAATATGGACAAAGCCACCTCAGTCATTAACATATTAATACATAATTTAACATGAACATTGTGTTGCTGTTCTGAATGTTTGAACATAATAACTCGCCAATCATCAACAATCTGTGCAGTAGGTTCTATTTATTCGTATGTAAACATATCAGCAATACAAAATAGTAACCTTAAATATTTTGCCAAGGCTAGCCCATCATAAGATTATGAAGCACTGAACTACCTCTTTACACATGCTATGGCTCTATTTTGAACTGTATCAATAGCTAGTATTGTAATTCTAAGTAATGTTTAAATTATAAGGGAAAACATTAATAAGAGTAAATTTGTGAGACAGAATCTTCCAGTGTATCACAGGCTGCTTACTGTTCATTTTTGTAGTCCATGCTGGCATCAAACTCATAGTAACACTTGTATACCAGAAGCCTCCAGAGTGCTGGGATTATAAGCACGAGGCACCCACACAAGGCTAGGTCAAGTCATTTTAATATAATAAGCTTTCAGTGCTCCTTATCTGAAAGTATAGTAGAGGTCAGGAAGAGATACTAATAGTGAAAACACTTTAAAGATAATAAGAGTGGAGGAGAAAAGTGTTTTCTATTTTTCTTATATTTAAAACTTTTTGGCTTGCATTGATCTTGATAGCTTTTTTATATCTGTTGTAGAAGACTTGGAAATACAGAAAAGCAAAGAACAAACACTACTCTTAATTAATAATACTCAAAGAGAAACTTTGCTTTTATATGCTTACATGTAAGATATGTGTAAATAATTATGGCAATGGTATAGCTGTTATAAATCAATTTCTTGCTATATTGCCTGCATGAACACAGCATAAATGTTTGTCATTCTGAAAACAGTGTTTAAAATCCATTTTCAAATCAGGTCCCCATCTTACTTTCAGAGGCAATGTGCATTTTCCTTCATCTTATTCTTCAATGTCATGTGATCCAAAGGAGGAACATGTCTGGCATTAGCAGGGTTGGTTTTGATAGTTCCACATCAGGAGAAATCTAGATTGCCAGAGAGAGTACAGTGAAGAGTATCGGGAGTCTCTCCAAATGACCCTTTATATTAAAGAGAAAAACCGTCTCTGTGGAAGTAGGTGAGTATCTACCCTTTGTAATGTTAGGGTATTAATTTCTAATTATTAAACCCCTGTCAGGCTCTTAGGTAAGTAATGGGTAAACATGTAAGTCATAGGTACTTTTGATTCACAGAGCATGCTGCCAAAAACCCCAAGGTCATTTATTTCAGCCATGTTTAATGCCACAGCACATGATTTATTTGCTACGATTCCAATGCGTTGTTGGAGAAAATAAATAATAATTCTCTGTATATAATTATGTGTGAGACTAGATCTTTGACAGGGGAATTATTCACCCTAAAGACAGATGGAAATGCTGCTCATCACAGGAGAATCTCTGAATGCATTGTCTTGTTCCTAAATGAGTCTCTGATGAAGCTGTCTTTAGAACACACCATTAAGGAAGTCAAATAGTTTAAATCTCAAATTGTGCCAGCAAGGAAGATTTCTGTGTGTGGTTGGGAGTTATTCCTTAGACCTAAGATAGAGTTAAGCAAAATAATAGCAAGAGAGGAAACACTTGAAACAAGAAGCAATTGTTTTGAAAGCTTCCATTATTCCCAATCACTAGCACCATTAAGGGTAGTGCTAAAAGCCAAAACTAAACAAAAACAAAACCAAAAATCAACAACAAAACCCTCAAATCCCATTTAGCTAAGCACACAGAAAGCTGAAGGGAGAGAATGCAGGAGGGGTTCACTTCAAGAAATAACTATTGCGTTATGCAGTAATTCTGTTCAGGAGCACCAGCTAAACCATTTCTCCAATCTGACCCAATAAATAGCTTTCCAGGCAGAAGGCTGAATTTCCTATATAGATTATGCAACTTGGAAATACAACATTTCTTTCTTTTTTTTCCTCTTTAAACCAAAGAATAGTATGAGAAGGAGCTACATTTTCTAAAATGGTGAGTGATGGCTGTTAATCTTGGTCATACTGAGGAGCACCTCAGGGTACATACAGTAAAGGTAATACCTCAGGGCAAATTTATGAAGGAGTTTCTTAATGTTCCTTGAGATCCCTTGAATATGGCCTTGGTTCCTAAATGTGGCAAGTTCAGAGAAAATACAAGGAAACGTGATCAAGTCAGCTAACACCAGTATCTTCTCTCTCTGTCCTTGGCCATCATTCTGCTCTGTATCACTCTTGCTCAGAAACAATGCTGTTGATTGTGAGCTGATGCCTCTTCTAAAGTGAGCCAATCCCATCTGTCCTTTGAAGTTGTTTTGTGAACTGTTTAGTCTTGGGGATGAAAAGTCTGATTAAACAGAAAATTGATTATTAGAGAGTGAAGATAATTACTGCGTCTTTCCCTGATTTTGTGTTTTAAAAACCTTTGACTGTGAAGCGTAGGGGTTTGGAAATGTTTGGGTATGTGGGCTAGACAAGACCTGGAATGCTTTAGGCACACAGTAGTGGGTGGTTCTGGTGGGAACTCAAAAATCCAGAATACTGCCAGGAGTGCAAAGTCAAGTTTCCCTGGGAATAAGTCACCAGAGGCCCTTACTACGACATTTGGCAAAGAGCTTGGCCACATTTTGCCCAAACCCATGGAGGGAGATGAAGTTTAAAGGTAATGGATTAGCTTATGTGGTAGATAGAATTTCAAGGCAGCCGAAAATCTTGCAGTTTGTCCAGAAAAGAAATTATGGACAAAGGGGGTAATCTTTTAAAATAGATTAGTGTCATTAAAGAGAAGGCAAGTCTTGTGCAGGAAGACAATAGAAACACCCTTAGAAAGCCTTGGGGGATTAGTCAGAACCCTACCTACCTACTTACCTACCATAGACTTTAGGGGGTAAAGCTTTTACCACACCCTAAATCACTTGAAATACTTGGAAGATAACTGGTCTGCCATGTTCACACAAGTCATGCAGAGGCTATACAACTTAGGTTCAAGGGGACTGAAATACTCCTCATGCATGTGGAAGGGCGTGGCATTGACCACATGATGGTGGGTTTGCAGGCATGTTGAAGGAAAGTTCATGGAGGCACTATCCAGATTTCAAAGAGGGGCCTGGGTAGCCAGGCAGGTCATGATGTTTTGGGAAGTTGTGAAATGCTTACAAGGTGAGCTCATTGGAGGAGACAGATCTCTAGAGGTGGGCCTTAGTTAAAGTTTATAGTTGAGCCCAGCTTCCTGTTACCACTCTGCCTCCTGACTGCCAGTGCTAAGCAACCAATGACAGCATCCTTGCTTTGCATCTTTCACTCCTTGCTCCTCCCTGCTATGGTAGCCTATATTCCCTGAACCTGCAATCCAACATAGATCCCTCTTATATCAAGTTTCTTCTTGCCAGATATTGGTTATGGTAACGAGAGAATACTTCATACAGCTGCCAATGGGGGTGCCTACTGCAGAGTGATAATACAGTCCCAACTTGCTTTCCACTTCCTATACATTATCAAAACAGGTCTCGGTGTTGTGGGTTGTTTTAAATCTTTACATCATGATTACACTATAGAGTTAAATAGTTCTCTCCATATATGTATGTAATTATTCATATATACATGAATGCATGCATGTACACTGAATTTGCAAGAATTTATTCTGACCTCAGCTTTGCTAAAGATGTTAATTACGCTGTTAGGTATGTTGCAACTGCTTTCTTTTTCATCAAGTACTCCATCTGTCAAAGGGTGATAATATCTACCACAGATGTGGGAAAAAGATGACATAATGGTTTGGTAGAGTTCTCAGCTCTGTGGTAGGGCAGGGAAGACAAGCATAAACTCCTTTTTGTGCAGCTTGAGTAATTGCTCTATAGAAGAAACTGATCCTGGTTCTCAAGTAAATGAGGGGCAGTTACCTGAATGTGCAAATCTGCAAGGTTACAGGTCTAAGCAGATTCAAAGAGATCAGGAATTAAAGGCATACATGGAGATAAAAATCTCACTACAGGAATACCTGCTCTTCTAAGAAGTAATGATGGGTTGACGCTGAGACTACGTGATGCATGCATAAGATGGCTGAAGATGGTTCCAGGGTATGTGTGTGTGTGTGTGTATGTGTGTGTGTGTGTGTGTGTGTGTGTGTGTGTGTGTGTATGTGTGTGTGTGTGTGTAAAGATGAAGATGAAGCGTGCAGCTGCTTAGTTGTGAGGTTTCAAACATAAAATGATTGAATGGCAAATGAATAAGTATGGATCTGAAGAAGACATTCATCCCCCCATCAAGGCAGTGGAACATCTCGTTATTTTTTAAGTTAAACAGGAGAGGGCACATTAAGCTAGTATAGTAACATTTCCACATACATGACTTGCCGAAGTTTGTAGTAAGGGTGATAAGGATCGATCCTTGCTACAGCTCACAGCAGGAAGTCATTCACACCACCATGTTGGTCCCCAGAGCTCTCCCAACACTCAATCAAGCATGTGCTGGTGTTTTCCATTGCCTTAGCATCCCTCCTCTGTCTTTGATGGTGCTTTCTTAAGCATAGCATACAGATGGTGAATCATCATCTAAATTCATAGTTCATCTCTTTGCCTTCGTCTACATGCTTTTCTATCTCCAAAAAATCTGCGCGAACAGGATTCCCATCACCTTTGAAATACCAACCTGGGACACTGGATCTATAAATGTCCATAACTGTCACAACTAAAAGTAGTGGGAGTAGGGAGTGTATCTGTGTTTCTATTTTTTAATGTAATTTTATATAAGTTTAACCTTTATTGAAAATAGATTTTTTTTCCACAAAAATATACGGAGATCATCATCCCCCATCATCCCCCTCCCCCCAACTCTTCAGGTCCTCCAACCTCTCTACCCACACAGATCCATAGCCATTGTCTTTCTTCCTCCTTGGGAAGCAGGCAACTAAAATCAAAACAAAACAACAAAAACAAAAACAAGCAAACAAATCAGGATATTACAAAACAAACAGGAAAATAAAAGAAGCCAAAGAAAAAACAGAAGAATCATACAGATGCAGAGACACATGCAATTGAACAGTTAGAAATCCCACAAAATCAGAAACCATAAGACGTAAGTAAGTAAAAGAACTGAAAAGGTAAATAAAATAAAATAAAACAAATATGCCCAAAGCATTAGGAGACAAAACTCTCCACAATACCATTGACTTCATTTTGTATTGGTACTCTACTGCTAGGCATGGTATCTGCCCTGAAGTATGGTTTGTAAACCCAGTGAAACTCCATTGAAGAAAACCAATTTTTCCTTTGTGAACAGTTGTCAATTGGAGATAACTTTGGGATGAGGGATGGGGCATGTGTCCACCTCTCAGTCTTGGGACCCTGTCTGACTTAGAATTGTGCAGGCCTTGTGCATGCTGATGCCATCTCAGTGAGTTCATACGTGTTTAAATCTTGCTGTGTCTGGAAGGCTTTGTTTTCTTGGTGTGTTCCGTCCCCACTGGCGTTTACAATCTGTCTCTTCTTCTGCAAAGCTCCCTGATTCCTGAGGGATGGATTTTATGAAGACGTCCCATTTACAAATGAGTATTCTGAGGTTCGTCATTCTCTGAACACTGTCCAGTTGTGGGTCTCTGTGTCTGTTCCCATTTACTGCAGGAGGAAGCTTCTGTGATGATGACTGAGCAAGATCTATGAATATAGCAGGATGTTGTTAGGAGTCAGTAAATTGATGTACTCCTTTAGCAGAGCTGTATCAAGGGAAATTGCATTTTGTTTGTAATATAAAAATAATGACACTAATGTTTTACAGATGGGGTTTCAAACTGGCATTGAGTTTGCAGTCCTTATTCTCTGTCTCCTGGATTCAGGATTACAGACGTGCACCACCATTCTGGGCTTCCCTTCCCTCCCCTCCCCTCCCCTCCCTTTCCCCTCCCCTCCCCCCCCCCTCCCTTCCCCCTCCCCTCCCCTCCCCTCCCCTCCCCTCCCCTTCCCCTCCCTCCTCTCCCCTTCCCCTCCCCTCCCCTCCCTTCCCTTCCCTTTCTTTTTCAGCATGAGTGAAGTGACATATGCCTGGGAGAAATCATGGTAGTCCACACCAGCAGCTCTTGTTCAAATGCCAAGTCACAGGTTTATCTACTGACTCTTCATCTAAACTCCAATTCAAAAGGTGTAGCTGCTCCTCTGCTTACGGTGCGGGTACATCTGATAAGACTGTCAGAAGCTGTAAATGTCATTAATCTGAAAATGCATTTAATACACATGCCAGCTGACTAACACATGCAGAGCTCTGTGGAGCATCAGTTCTGCACTCCTGTGACCACATAAATCTGCGTTGTGCTGCCACCCAGCACTTCTGGAGAGCATCTTATCAAATACTGCTAACCCAGGGAGAAGGTCAAAATTCAAAGCCCAGTTTCCATCTGATGTGGGTGGTTTTGAACCCACAATAGCGCGTGAAAATCAACATACTTTCTTTTCTTTTCTTGTTTGATCCTTAAGCTGTAACTTCGGTCCTTGGATATGTTAAGCTGTGACACTGAACTGTAACCCCAGCATCTCCCAAATAGTTAAGGTGAACCTCTGAGAACTGAGCAACATTTATACTATCTCATATCTCTTCATGCATATTCACTTGGCTAGAACACAGTCATGTGACCACAGCTGTATGATGTGATGTAAGGAGTCAGCTTCCAGAATAAGCCAGCTGTGTGTGAAGCTTATTTGTGTGTGCTTATGGTCAGCTCCTGAGACAACTACCTTAGAGATAGAATCTACTCAATATTCCAGCATCAGTTAGCATTAATCATTCAGAAAACTTAGGTCACAAGAGTTCTAAAAGCCCTTGAGGATGCTATGTTTGAGCAGCAACCAAGCCCATTTAATTTGTACATGTACACTGACAGTGATAGCTTGATTGCATATTTTGTGACTTGGAATAGTTTTCACCAAGAGCCTTTATGCAGCAAAATCAAGTTCTAACTCAAGGATCCAGCATTCTGAAAGCAAATACTGAGTGATGTAGGGAAAGTTGTGTCTTCTTTAAGAAATCCAAATCAAATGAAGGCTTGAATGTTGAGGTTACTTAAGGTATGGCCATATTATGCTTTCTTTTTAATTTTATATTTACTTGTGTATCATGTGTATGTGAACATTTGTGTGGGCACATACATGCTACCATATACATAAGGAGCTCAGAGGATAAAGTGTTGGAGTCGATTCTTTAATTCTACAATGTGGGCGTGGGTGGATTGAACTTGCATTGTCAGGACCAATGGCAAACACATTTACCACTAAGCCATGTCACTGGCCCAGTTTTATTCTTTCTAATGGACATTTTGTGACTGTTATTAAATTTGATGACTCAAAGAATATCTATTGTTATTTATTTTAGGGTTTTCAAAGGTAGTTTTCTATTTTTTTTTTATTGATGTGAAGTTGCCAAGGCAACTTATAGAAGAAAACAGTAGGGGAACTTCCAGTTCTAGAGGGTTAGAGCATCATAACAGGGAACATGGCAGCAGGCAGACAGTTGTGCATCTAGAACAGTAACTGAGAGCTTGCATCTCCATCCACAAACAGGAAGCAGAGAGAGAGCTAACTGGAAATGACTTGGGCTTTTGAGACTCAAAGGACCCCTGTGACACACTTTCCTTCCTCTGTGACACAACTCCTTTAACAAGGCCATACTTCTTAATCCTTCCCAAATAGTACCATCAACTGGGGACCGAACATTCAAATATATGAGCCTATGGGGGACATTCCCATTCTAATCACCAGTTCTTAATGACTGGGGAAAAGTGAGATGACTGATAAGAGTAGCCTTTACAAAAACAAATACACATAGGGCTGGGATGGTTTTATTTGTCCTTTCTTAATTTCAAGTGTTAGCTTTAAAACAGACTATGACCTAATATAAGTAAGTAATGCACTATTTACAAATTGTACATTTTGCTTCTTCTCATACTGAGCATGTAGCGATGTGATAAATGTTCATTGAAAAAGTTAGTGTGTGTGTGTGTGTGTGTGTGTGTAATGGCATTTATAGAACCTGATTCTGTACTGATATACTGAGCAGAGTACCATTCCATACAAACCTGTTAAGTACATGAGGGATAATATTAAAATCATTAAAGTCCAAGATTTAGATATGACTTAAAGAATATTTCCCTAATCATCCCCTTGAGTGCTGTGGCCAAGGATCTTCATACCTTATATAAATGTCTAAATATGTGGACTATGGGAACCACTGGTGTTAGTACAGGAAAATAAAAAGAACTTAAATAATATTCCTGGAAATGATGGTGAATAGAGCAGAGAATTTTTATCTATGGATTTTAAAGAACTTGTATAGTTATTAAACTAAACATAAGTTCAATTTTTTAAAAAAATTTATTTTTATACTTTATTTACATTTCAAATGTTTTCCCCTTTCCAGGTCTCCCCTTTGGAACCCCCCTATCCCATTCCCCCTCCCCCTGCCTCTATGAGGGTATTGCCCCACCCACCCACACACTCCTGTCTTCCCTCCCTGGCATTCCCCTATACTGGGGCATCTAACATAGTAAAAATTATTAACAAAAGGAAGGCCTGTTTTGTTACTTACAAAAATAAATAAGTCAGGGAAAATAGAAAGCCTTTGCTTCAGTTTATAAACAGAAGATAAAATGTTTCAATTAAACTAATAAAGCCACAATAATTTAACAGTCATTTAAAGAAAAAAAATGTGATAAGTGTAGTTTTTTGGAAACTTTATCCTCAAGGTTAAGTCTGCAACACCTCTGCACCGTCGCTCTTCCTCTGAAGCCGTTTTCTCTTCCGGCAGGAGCATTGGCTGCTTCCTCTTCTGGAAGGCAGAGTGTAGATTGTTCAGAATAATAGTAGCCCATGGACCAGCCTCGTGTAAGGTGCTGTTTTGATGCTGAGGTCTGAAGAGAGAACACACATCTGACAGCACTGGAGGCACAGTGCTGCCCTGACTATATGCATGCCTGTGTGAAATCCAGTCAGCCAGATCCACGTTCAGAGACAGATCAACAACATTGGATCTGGAAATCAAATGGATGCTGAGTTCCCTTACTTACAAAGCCCAAAACAAATGAAACCATTATATTTTCCATTTTTGATCACATCTATTAAAAATATTGCATTCTTCTTCATGTCCTTTTCCCTGATTTTAATAATAAAAGCTTTATCATTTGAATGCCTGATTCTCAGGGTAGATACTTTTAGCCTTTTAATTTTTCTCTTTGCTCATTTTCCAAGGGTTCTTTTTCTCTCATCTTGTTGTTCCTCACATTGCTATTGCTGTAAGGTATGTTATTTTAGGAAATTATAATATATCTAATAGCATTTATGTTTGTTTATGTCCATATCAATTTTATTTTAGGATAATATAACCTAATTCAGTTGGAAATATTTTCGAGTGGTCACATCACTAATATTAATCAAAACCAAAGGATAAAAACAAGAACCCAACCAACCAAACAAACTAAATCAATGGACTTTTAGTCAGTTATGAACAACCACGCGGTTGCTGGGAATTGAATCTGAGTCCTCTGGAAGAGCAGTCAATGCTCTTACCCATTGAGGCATTTCTCCAGGCCTCATGAAACATGCGATTTTATAAATTATGATTTCATAGATTCATTTATCATGGAGAATTAATGTTTGTTTTTTTTAATTCTCTGATAATTATGCCATGTCTACAGATTCCTTGGCTCAGTTGGACCTCACCCCTGTAGCCTTTGATTTAACAATTCTGTATTAGTAATATGGGGATAATAGTAACCACTTAATAATCAGGCACTGCTCTGGTCATGTGGTTAGGGGTATTTTCTCTTTTCTGCCTTTTATCAACCGTAAAATTGGTTTAATAAAACATAGAACTGGCAAGGTAGTGAGGTTTAAAATGTCAGTCCAGGTGAAGTAGCAAAGTGAGCGAAGCTTATAAACCTATTAAGGTTACTACCAGTTGGGGAACATTCCAGGCCCTGGCAAGGCAGTTACAAAGAAAATCAGCACGAGTCTTGTGCAAGATGAGATGGATTGGAGTAAACCAAAAATGATTAACATATACTCTGATCACAACTGAAGTTAAAAAGATTATGAAACAGGGCAGCATAACAGGAATTTCTTGGTGGCAAAGACCAATTTTAGAAAGAGTAATAATCAAAAGAGGCTATTGTGAAGAGGTGAACTCTAAAATGATACTTGAATTACAAAAAGAAATTGGTTCTGATAATCTGAGATGGAAAAATGCTTTGTTCTTATAATGATAGAAGCTCAGAGAGTCTGTAGCTTAAGTAAGATGGAAAATCATTGAGTTTGAATTTGAATGAACTTCAATAAGACCTAGTGCTTTGTCACATTGTAGCATGCTCAGCGCAATCTCAGAACAATTCTCATTTGGTTTACATTTTATATAATCAGATTTATGGTATATTAAATTGTAAAACACTCGATGTAAAGCAACTTAGAAAAAATATTTATTTCTGGGTAATTTAAAAGGTAATATTGGCTAACAGTTATTTAATATCTTTTTAAAAAGACTTTCTAAATTACATCAATAATGTTGATTCTCCTAACAAACTGAGTACAATCATTTTTATGGATTGCAAGACACAAACATATCCTTTCCCTAAGGTCTCAGGAAAACTAAGTTGTGGTGATTACTGAACATAGATGATCATGCTCACCAGACATCACCATGGAGAAGAGATAGAGACAGCTGAACTTGTGGCCTACAGTATGGCAACTAATTAGGAGCAAAACCCAAAAAGATAGATAGGTGGTTGAGCTATTAACATACTCTCTTGGACAAAACCGAGGGAAACCAGACCTTCAGCTGAGGTTCCACCTCCAACCCCACACACCTTGCTGTGCATGGTTTTGGAGAGGCACTAGGTATACAAAAGGTAGATAGTTTAACATGGGTTACGACTACAGGAATGTAGGCTTTGTAAGTCATCACTGAAACTATGCTGGAACTTCTGGTCACCTGTGTTCCTGAACATGATCCCACTGAGCACATTGGTTCACATATGTTAACTTGGGTGAAGTAATTTCTCTGCCTCCCATTGTCCTGTGTGTATGGACAGGACAGACTTTACATGTCTCTGTGGAAACTCATACCACTTTGTTACTTGTTCTTTACCATGGTATCAATCTGGAGAATTTAGACCTTTGGAGAATTTAGAACAAAATGAACCCTTTAAAGCTACAAATTAAAGAGGTGTTTATTTAATTTGGTATGTGGTCTGACATCCCTATAAGCCCATGCAGGTCAGCACAAATTGATGAGGTTGATGGAGGGAAAGTTCCGACCATGTGGACTGGTCATAACTAAAGACCTTCAGCAACATGGCTTTGGAGGCCAAATGTAACAGTGCAATCTTTTAGTGAATGGCCAATCTGAAGTTCTTTCAACACAAATAAATATATGTCAAGAACAAGTGGCACTCAGCCCCCTCTCAGAAGCACATGGAGCAGGGATAGTAGCTTCATGGAAAGGGATAAAGGAAGGCATGCTGAATGTAGAGATGCAATGCCAAACTTTTGGGGGAAGTGGAAGAGCCAGAAGGAGAGACTGTGATAGCCTATTGTCATGTGGAAGTTAGAATCCTCTGAGGGGTAGAAAGGAGATGGATATGGTGCTCCTATGTGTGCTTTCTGTGGTTTCTTTATAGACTGTCAGTGATATTTGCTTTCAGTCTCAGAATGCAATAGATTACTGTATTTGTAAACATGGTATGATGTCAACAACATAAATAATCAGCAATAGGGACAAGGCAAAAATTCTTATAATTCTTTGCATGAAGCTGGCACAGATGGCACTAACAAGGATATCTGGCCCAAAGTGAGCACTCACAGTATGGATCCCTACTGCTTATCTTCTCTGTCCATGCTGCTAGGCACAAGGTTACTCTAAGAGCCTGCTGCTTGTGGAGTGACATCTAGCATTTTCTGTGTACATTTTATTCATTTTATCTCATGTGTTCACATCAGATGTTCAAACAGACTTTCAACTTTCTCACTTGAAAGCCAATGGCATTGGGGTTCAGAGAAATTGAGTTCATTGAACAGATTCATACAGGAGGCTAGAAATCAAACTCAGATTTGTAAGTGGCTTAGGTTGACCATCATTCGACCCTGTATTACAAATACTTACAGAACCAGGTATCCAAGGTAGAGGGAGATGTGGATAAAGTACAACTGGAGTTTGACTAGCAAAGCTCCTTTTTTCTGGGTACACTTTCCTATCTCCTAATATCACTACTACCCTAAAAGGAATTATGAAAATTCTCTTGGGATGACAACATTCCCAAGTCTTCCAGCTTTGGACTGGAGTGATTTGATTTGTTCCTGTAAATTATAGGACACATCAATACTTTGAGGATGATCCTGCATGTCATCTTGCACAGTACAAATTTTGGTACTATAGTCAAGAACAAGAGCTCATTGTAAAGAGAAAATAGTGGGCTTGCCAGCTTTTAATATTCTACCTAGTTTTGAGAGACGATATTCCCTAGGAGAATTATAAGACGTACGGACAGGGTTTCTATAACAACCACTGTTTGCTGTGCAATTTGGGTATTTCTGAAATTCTGTTGTAGGATGAAGTACTTCCATCAATTGTTGGGATATATAAAGTTTTGCTCTGTGTTACTCAGGGCATAAGTTTTCCAGAATTAATGAGGAAGCTTGAACTTCTTGGTTTGTTGTTCTTATAGCTAAGGGAACATGTTGTGAATACAATGAATAGGCATCCAGCCAGGGCTATTTCCTATTAAAAGCAGTTAGCATTGTGCCAAAGCACAGGAAAAATAATTTATAAAACACAAGTGTGGGGCTTGTTGAGAAGACAGAAACAGAGGATATGACTTTTTTTGTAACATTCCAATATAAAAATACATATTGCCTCTGCTGGCCCCGGGATCACACTTAAATCAGTCCTGGCAATCCTCCCTGAGGTCTGTCCATTTTCCTCTTGAGCATCTAAGCAAGGCATTGAAAGCATAAGCCTTCAGGAAAGCATGCCGTTAGCCTTAAAACACTCTTGTTTATGGGCCTCTGGCAACACACTATTGTCAGCCAACTGAAGTATTTTCTTAAATAGCAGTCAAAGAAAAGAGGAAATTCTGGGGAACTCAACAAAGAAAAGTACACAAAGTTCGAGCATAATTAGGAGCCAACACTGATTATGATTCTGTTCTGTATAAACATTGTGTGAATACACACAGTGCTAGTCAAGAACGATAACGTTCCTATTCACACAAGGAGTGACATTCTGTAAAGAGAGCTTTCAATAGGACTATGTTTTAGAAATGACTATAATTTGCTATTGCCTACATCTTGCTATAAATCATATGAAATAGTATATGGCGATTTTCTGTAGAATCCTAAAACAATTACAAGCACAGAAAACAACAAAATTTCCCATAATTGATATAGCCTCTTTATCATATCTATGGTACACAAAATAGATTTTAGTTATTGTTTCAACAATCCCAATGACTAGAGACACATGGACCTACTCAAGGATCTGAGAAGTATTGTTAACAAAGGAGTAAATAAATTGAGTGTCAAGGAGTTAACAGCACCTTTCCAGGTAGAATCTTAGGTGCCTTTAATGGCAATGATAATCACCTTATATTTTGGAATAAAATAGGATTTGATAAACTTAAGTTTGATCTCTGGTTTCTGGAGCAAGATCTACCTTATTTATCTTGAATTCCTTTTTATTATGTATGTTTTGAGCTAGACATCCCCTTTGGAACAGCTGTTTTTTAAACCTGTATCTTCCCTTGATTTCAATACACAGGCATTATCTCTGTGGTCACTCTTAAATTTGAACCCCTTTGATTGGGTAGGTTTAGTCAATAAATCTGTGTAGTACGTTTCCAGGTTAGTGGTGCCACCCAACCTCTGAAGCTCAAAACAAAGCCCCTCCTACTCCTTAATTAACCTAGGGCATGGGTCTTGACAGCTTAAGAAAACAAACAAACAAATAAACAAACAAGCAAACAAATGTCTATTATAATCTATTCCTTTGGCTACCTGCATTCAGTTTTGGGTTATCATAGTACATACAATACCTGTGATAATGTACTAGTGAGAAAAGGTTTATTTTGGCCCATGGTACTACAGGTTCCAGAATAAAACGGAGTGACTTCAATATTTTATGCATCTTACAAAGGCCATTTGTCATGTTGGAAATGCTTACTGAGAAAGAAATAATTGGAACAAGTTGGAACTAAAGGAATCAAAGAGAATGGCATACTAGACTATGATATCATAATTTCTTCATTGGAACACTAACAAAAACCTCCTACTAGGAGGTACTGTTTAGATGTCCAAAGTACCTCCCAATATCACTACCCTGGGGACTAGAATTTGGAAACATGCATTTTGGGGAGACATTCAATCAAACCAGTTCACCACTTAACATACATCCTGAACCTTGTTCATAAAACCTTATTCTCTGTTACTCTGCCAAGTTCCTCTGATTAACATCAACTTTTTTAAAAATCAGCTCTGAGTAGAAATCTCTGTGTCCACAAAAGCCAAGAATCTAATACTACACAGTGTTCAATCATATTAAAAATATATTGAAAGAGATGAAAATATCTACAATAATATTCATTGAATCATAAGTGTAGGGAGAAAGGCACAATGGTCAAGAGTCTTTGGTGAATATCACAAGTGGCTCAAAAAGGTTAGCAGGAATTCTTTGGTCTGGGTTGAAAATGTATGGTACTCTTTTATCAACAGGGGTTAATGAGTTGCCTTGGTTCTGATATTCTAGATGTTTCTTTAGTTTTCTTTTATTTTGTCCTTAATGGTCATATGGGAGATATGAAAATGAGCCAACTGTGGGTGGTTCTATCCCTGGGCTGGTAGTCTTGGGTTCTATAAGAAAGCAAGCTGAGAAAGCCAGGGGAAGCAAGCCAGTAAGTAACATTCTATAGCCTCTGTATCAGCTCCTGCTTCCTAACCTACTTGAGTTCCAGTCCTGACTACCTTTGGTGATGAACAGCAATGTGGAAGTGTAAGTTGAATAAATCCTTTCCTTTCCAACTTGCTTCTTGGTCATGATGTTTGTGCAGGAATAGAAACCCTGACTATGACACATAAACTTCCAATAATGCCAGTATGTTAATGAATCTGAGAAGGGATTAATCCATTCATTGGGTCAAAGCCTTCATGTTTCTAATTATCTCTAGAAATACCCTCAAAAACACACCACGATATGTGCTTATTAATCTCCTAGGCTCTTTATAATCCAGACAAGTTGATTATCAGAATTCTCCACCATATTACCAAAGACTATAAGTGTATACCAACATTTGTATTAGAGCTAATCATTGTAGCTGTCAATGAATGTGTCCTACCACATTGTTCTGCTTATGTCCTTTACTCAAATTTACTTGTGTCTTGGATTCTACCAAGGAAATTTATCATAGGGCTGGGGAGAGAGACTCAGCCAATCCAGTTCTTGCTCCCAGGTTCAGGCCTGGGATAGCATTGGGGATGAGGTATTTGTTCTAAGTAGCTTAACTTAGAATCACCAGGGATTGTTGCAGAGTGAGTCTTTAGTCCTGACCGAAGTCTGTAGTCTCAGCTCTCTTGAGGCTGAGACAGGAGGATCATTTGAGTTTCAGGTTGACCTGGGCTTCATACTGGATGGAACTATCTAAGGAGAATGGCAAAAAGGAGGGTTTTTACTTCTGTTGTTCTTATCATTCTGTTGTTCCTGTCTCCCTGCTTTACCTGCTTTCATCTGGAGGACAGAATTTTGCTTTCAAGACTTTCATCTTGAAATATTTCTAACATCCTGAACTAAAGGTGTCTGGTATGAAACACATTTCTTACTAAAGCCTCTTATTTCTCTCTGTTCACTCAAATGAGCCAACTTCAACATGAGATTTGTCTCTTGCTTATGAGACTTATGAGGACAAGAATTATTAGAAATGATGTGACCAAAATGATGTTCTTCATTTCAGGACCACTTGTACTATTGTGTCAGGTTAGCTCAGTCCTTTATCTGCTACCTGAAACCACAGGTACTATAGTCAAACCACAGTGCTGCCATCTTTCAAGCCTGGGACAACTGGACTCCTTCTCCTTCCTTGATTTTTTCAGTTACTAATTCTGCTACTATTATGTACATTCTGATTCCAGCTTTTATATGTTCCAACAGCAAGTGAGAAAAGCTAATCCAATGTTCTTACTACGAGGGGGTTTGGTTTACATGACTGAAAAGTCTAGCATTAGCTTGATCCAGGGGGGAATGTAAGCAGGGCCAGGTCATCTGTGTATGAGGGCTCCTTTGTTAGACAGCATTCTAGTGCGATGCTGCCAGTCTCACTGAGATGGGACCACAAATTACAAATCAATCTTTTCCTGATTTCACATCAAGGTTTTCCACAAGCAAAGTGTAAGCAAGATGCTGCCATGTTACACTTTGAAGCATGCATCGTGGTCTATAACTTCATGTAGTTATTTGTCAATGAAAACAATAACAAAATTAGAATGATAAATACTGACTTTATGTTGGGGAAAGAGTTATTATCACAGAATTTACAAGGGAAGGCCTCAATTGCATCTGAAATGTATAATTATTTGTTAAAACAGGCATCTAAAATGAACTGAACAAACAAGGCAAATTCACCAGGCCTGAGTCAGGAGCATGCATAACTCTGTTGAAAAAACAAAACAAAACAAAAAAATAAACACCACCTTTTTAAGCAAGACACCCAATCTATTAAAGACTGAGGAATAAGATACAGACTCTAAGTCCCCTTTGTACTGGGTGTCCCTGTGACTTCATTCATTCTCCTGCCTCTGTAGGTCTCAAGTGGTTATGACTTTATTGTGGTTAGCTTTGTTTCTTAGATGCCAAGTTCAGGCCTATCCCCAGACATTGACTCAAGAGCATTCATAATTTATTTTCAACAGCTTTAAAAATAGGACCAGGCCTCTGCTGGATAATAAACCCTTATTTTGCATTGCTTATAGTTGTTTGGTGTCTGTAATCAAACCATCACAAGGAAGGTTCCTGTTTGGTATTATCAAGTGACAAGATTGACTTCAACTGATATTGTTTTAGGTTCCAGTCCAGCAGAAAAGGTTTTGTGTCTCATTTCAATCAAATGATCTTTTCTAATTGGACCACTGGGAAAATTTTTGTGGCAACAGGGAAAAAGCATATACTTATTGGCCAGGTCTGGTTTATGTATCCACATTAATACTGATTGTTGTGGTCCGAGACATTCAATGAATTGACTGAATAATCTTGACTTACAGGGTTTTCTCTGACAATGTTTGAAAGGGTTAAGGTCCCATTCTTTTCCAATAGTTCAGGATGAAAGCTGTGTGTGTGTGTGTGTGTGTGTGTGTGTGTGTGTGTGTATGTTGGGAGTACACTCACAACGTTGTCATTGAAGGGTGACAGAGGAACAGTGCGCAGGCCTGATAAGTCTGAGTTTACTTTACATACAGAGTGCAGGGTGAAAGCCTCTGAAAGATGCCAACCTAGGAGACATCTGACCCCTCAGTCCTGAAGTCACTGCTTAATTTTGTTCTCTCAATTTGACTGCACATGTAAACATTGATCTAGAAATAATTAGATTGCCAGGCACCATGCTCCATGTTGTTTGGAAAGATGTTATTTGTGAGGTATCTAGGTGGGAAAGAATTAAGCCAGGATTATGGACTGCCTAAGTAAAGGCAGGAAGCAGGAGACCACTAGGCTGCAATTCTGTGGTGCACAGTGTTTGTGGACAAAGAAGTAGCTACAGTAAAGGAGACTGAGAAACAGTCACCAGGAAGGAAAATAAAGAAAACCATGCAGGTCTGTGACTTCATTCCACTGGCACAAGGACTACGCCTCCTTGGCGAAACTGAGTCTGAATGGTTGCATAGTTTAAGTACCTGTGCAATGATGTATTGCTTTTAGCAAATAAAAGACAAATATGCTTAAGTATCTCTACTTTCTTTTCACAGTATTCCTTAATATATGCATCAAAAACTCATACCAGACATTGAGCTCTGACTTATAAAAGAGAATTATTATTATTTTAAAAATGTTATTTTAAAAGTAAGCTGCCAAACACCACAGGAACTGTAACTCCAGTTCCAGGGGGTCCTATGTCTTCTTCTGGCCTCCATAGGAAGCTGCACTCATGTCCATATGCCTACACACAGACACAGACACACACACACACAGATTTCTCTCTCTCTCTTTCCTTCCTTCTTTCTTTCCTTCCTTCCTTCCTTCCTTCCTTCCTTCCTTCCTTCCTTTCTTTCTTTGTTTCTTTCTTTCTTTCTTTCAAGAAAAATGACCAGCAAAGATTCTGACAGTTAATGACCAGACATGTTTTTGATTGGATGCTCTTTAGTCTAATTTTCAGTGAGCGCTACAAATCATTCTGATTTTATATATCAATAAGCTTTACAAATATTTTTAATAAGAAACACACTTATTACAAGTAAGCTATTCATTCATTCATTCATTGGTGATGGGGTGGAACCCAGTACTTCCTATGTGCTAAGCTTGTGCTCTCCCATTGACCTACATCCCTGGCTCAGTTTGGTAATCATCTACTATAACTTTTGACTTAGAATTTATTCATTTAGAGTCAGTTCTTGAGTTTACATAACTGGAGTTACCATCAAAATAGAAGCAGAGGATAATTAAGAATGTGGTCTGTGTTGCAATTTTTTAGGAAGGAGTTAATGAATCTGGGCAGCATCTTCTGTCATCTATTTCTTGTCTATCTAAGGAGCCTGTTTTCTTATGTTTTGACTCTTTAATTATAGACATCAAAAAAAAAATCATTGGCTGAAGAGTTTCAAGCATAAAATTGGTACTTTCCAAGTACTAAAGCAGCATGCAGATTTTAGCAGGGCTGTTCAGCTCTCAGCATCTCAGCACCTGGTGTATGACTATTATAGTCATACCACATGAACTTTAAAGCCTTCAAGGAAAGGGTTGCCTGCTTCTGATGACAGTCTTTTATTCTCTTTTGTTCTTTTCGTATCCTGTTCCAAGCTATTGCTGTCAGTTACCAACCCCCAGAGTCTTATATCTTTGAGTGAAATTTTATAGGAAAGAAATTCAATTTACAAAATAACAAAGCTCAAGTTATACACTGAAGCACAACTGAAGGGTGACCTGCAGGAACCCAGGGTCTGCAGACATGTCCTTACTGAGGGCCCCAAGGCCAATGACATTAGAGAATTTATAGTGACTCAAGTTTATCTTTATATCAGATTTTCAGTTTAGGACTTTTGTTGAATTCTGGTTTTTAGCTGACAAGATAAAATTGTGTATACAGTTGTATACTATAATACTTTAAAATATGTGTATGTTATAGGATGTCTTGATCAATTAAATATAGTATTTAAGTATTTATAGTATATATACTTTGTATATGTTTTTAATTGCTGAAAACACTTTAAATCTACTCATAAAATTTCAAGAGTGCAAAGCATTGTTATTAACTTGAGTCACCCTTACAGCTGATATTTCATATCGTTTGACCAGTATCTCCTGCCTTTCCCCAGCCATTAGAAACTAGCTCTCTACTCATTGCTTCTCTTAGACCATTTATTTCAGATACCACATGTAAAGAAAAGTCTCCAGTATTTCTTTTGTGCCTGGCCTATTTCATTTAGCATTCTGTCTAGGACTGCAGACATGTCACAAATCATAGATCGGTCCAATACACCCATCTAAATAAAACTCTGCTGCTATGCAATACACAATAAGAAAGGAAATCATGTAGAGCAAGGGCTCAACACACAAAGCGTTCAAACTCTCACCTAAATGAGTTTTTAAGACAAAATAACAATTGAATTATAATTATACATCAGAAGAAGAGAGCAAAAGCTTACATTGTAAACTAGTACAAGTAACTCAAAGCTAATGGGAATCCATGACTGAATATAGAAAAGCTGAACTATGACTTCAACTCAGAATGTTCTAGAAGACATTCGAAACCCCACACAAATTAAAAAATATATAAAAATAGTGGATTGCAGAAAGATTGAGTTAATGCTTTAGGGAGAAGATAGAGAAACTTCAGAAACTATATTCATGAAATAAAATACCTTTAAAGGAGAGAAAAGAAATACAGTAGATATAAGCAAGGGATTAAATGTCAGAGCACACAGAAGGCAGAGGAGACATAATTTCTGTTTGAGGTTAGCCTAGCTGACCAGCAAATGTCAGCCATCCTGAGCTGCAGAATGAGGTCCTGCGGCCACCTCCCTCCCACCACCAAAGGGAAAGGCTACAATGTTAATACATTTGAAAGTCTCTAAGAAATAACAGATTTTGTGGGAAATTCTAAAAAATAGTATAATAGGAACTAAAACGTACACACTGAAACATTATTTCTTCATTAAATTCTAAACAAAATCAGGTGACATAACAGATGTACAAGAAAAAAATTCATATTTTCATAAAAGATAATATGATTGGGATTCAAAAAAGAGTGATAAGTGTCACATGGAAAGTTACAAGGTTTTTACAAATATAGTCACTCTTATGATTATAAAGTTGAAAACTTGATGCACATTATATTTTATAGATTATTGTAAAAATAACCATTGTTTTAAGTTATATATGTATAATTCTGAGTGAATCCTCTTCCCTCCTATATTTTAGATGAAGATTCACGATATGGTCCACTTCAGACTGGAACTCCTGGCCCTCTGTCTCAGCCGCCTTAGTGCTGGATTATAGTGCACCCTCAGGCTTGTCCAGGAAAATTCCTGATTTCTGTCTTACTACTGGTCCACATCAGCTACCCAGGGCTGTGGTTCTATGATGTGTTCTCTTTTTAATCAAAAGTTCTCTTCTACCTTTCATCCTTCTTGTCCTACCTATTATCTCTCCAGGTCAATTTATCTTTTAACTTTATGGCAACTGTTGTTTGAATTGACACAGATCTTCAATACAAGTGTATAACCAGTACGTCACCCCCTTTTCTCTTGGTACATCTTAATTTAGCTTTCACCCCATCAGATTCTAAGGCAAACTGTAATTAATCTTGCAAACAGATCTCTCTCTCTCTCTCTCTCTCTCTCTCTCTCTCTCTCTCGTGTGTGTGTGTGTGTGTGTGTGTGTGCGTGCGTGTTATTGTGATTACATTACAATTATTGATTAGAATATTAGACATTCTATTAAGGAATGCCACAGATCAGGACATTCACAGGTATGATACTGGCATTCATTCAGCATTGACTACTAGAGGATTCTAGAGGCAAATATGGGTCATGTTGCTATGCGATCTCATGCTGTCCAATTCTCCAGCATCATTCAGTCAGCACCAACCTTGGCATCCTGGCAGTGTTTCAGAATGCCTGCTTCCTCAGAAGCTGAATGTTGTTTGCTTCTCACTTATAGCAAATACTTGCATCTTTGCTAATATTTCCTTTGGCTTTTGTGACTATTTTTTCATGGTTATTCTAATACTAGGTATTATTCTACTTCAGATTTTTCCCAGCTATCTCTGAATATCAAAATAACATTTTGTTATTTATGTATAGACTTAAGAACCAATTTGTAAATTCAGTGAAAAATTCTGGAGTAACTGTATGATGATTAAATCAAATTTCAGCAGCATGGTTTTTTGTTTGTTTGTTTTGTTTTCTGTTCTATCCTCCATAGCAAGCTTCTTTCTTGCGGTTTGCTCGGAATCACAGCCTCCTGATTGTTTTTCTCCATAACCCAACAGGGACTTTTAAAACCAATTCTTAAGTCCCTCCCTTATTATCTTACTTTCTTAAAAAAAAAAGAGTTATTTTTTAATGAACACATAACATAAAAAGATAGAAATTATATGTATTACTAGAGTATACTCTGATATTTCAACTTAAGCATACATTGCATGTGTAAGTCAGGTTATACATCTCTTCCTAAATATTTGCCACTTCTTTATGATGAAAACATTCGAAATTTCATTTCTAGCTTGGAAAAGTCAACAGTATATTAATGACTGTTATGTATAGATACATGTCATACTAGAACTTTTTGTTCTTTTTTTCCCCTGGAGGAGGTGAGTTGCTTGTCCAGATTGAATACACACTGTCCATGTATTCACGTGCTCAGCATGGTATCTACTGCTGAGGCTGAATCACATCCCCAGGGGTTGCTGCTATCTAACTGTAGCTCAGAAGGCACTGATTAACCTCCTTCCTATCTCCCCTCCCCCTCTACTCTCCACAGCAGCTGGCCTTCAGTCTTCTCTGCCTCTCATAGCTACAGTCTCTTAGCTTCAAAAGGTTGCCCATAACCTCCGAAGAGAAGCACTATTTTAAGAAATTATGGACTGGTGCAAGATCCAACATTGATTCTAGCGAAAACCAGGATCTCTATTATTCCCAGCATATAATTACCCAGATAATGAGCCAGAATTGAAGGCAAAACTAAAAGACACTGGGTACCACCAGTCTTGCTCTTAACCACACAACTGCAGCAAATGCTGTTTTTTATTCCACATATTGTAAGAGAGATTCACAAAGCAATAATGAAGCTTAGAAAACATTGTCATCTGACTTTGTAAACTGTTGACTCAAGAAACACAGTTTTTATCACAAAAGGGTAAGAGATTCTTTCTTTTGGAGCCAAGTATAGGTGACCATGACCTTGGAAAACAGATTTAGATCACAGCATATTATACATTCCAATGTGGCAGCAGTTTTATGACATTTGTATGGTAGCATAATAAAGTTATAAATCAAGATGCTTTTAAATACATTGGTTGATACACTAGATATCTCAGCTTATGCTGCCGATGCTATCTGCCGATATCCGTAGCATTGGAATCGCCTGATGATTGTTAATGCATTCCAAAAGGTTTCACCTGATAGTTACAAGAATGTAAAGTCAGACACAGAAGTAGACAAGGAATGGCTATCTCCGGGGTTGAAGATAGATGACCCAGGGTGAATTGTAAGGCCTTTAACTTGCAATGTTCTAACCTCTCTACCACCACTGAAGTTCAAATCAGTTTATCAACTTTGTAAGGTGCAGTTTCCTGGTTGTAGCTTTCCTTCAACAAAACAAACTGGAGAAAGTCTTGCCTGGATTTTATTATCTAGAACCTAGACAAAGGTCAAGGACCATTTGCTCTGTCCTGAAAGGCAATGCTCCTAGTATCCAGTAACTCATTTTCCACAAAGAGAACAAGTGCTAAGTCCCAGTCCAACTGCAGATTATACTTTCTTCTGACCATGTCTTTCTCAGAGATAGTGACCTCACAAGCATCATGGATTCATGTTCTTTGGGTCACCTTATTTGTGTTGCAACTTAAGTGAAACACTGAGACATACAAAGGTACCTGTACTAGGGTGGCCTGGTTGGTCCTATCAGCTAGACTGCTAACATGAGTGGACTTGTCACTCAATGGTATGCCTTGTATTTTTCTTAATACAAATGATTTCACAGAATATCAATACAAGACATGACCAGCCCATGACCAAGAGAAATCAAGACAGAAACAGCCCAATTGCAGTCATGTTTGAACATGGATAAAATATAAATAGGACTCAAGCTATGAAATATTAAGCATTCTCCTCTCCTAGTGAACACAAGTATCTGTGGTTTCTACCTGCAGGCTTCCATCAAGATGAGCAGATGGGAATCCATGCTTTCTGACAGCTTCTGATCTAGACCAAAAAATATGTTGTTTCCTGGAGTCATCCCTAGAATCACCTAACATGGACCTCAGTGTCTTAGGGTTTGTTAGAGTCACAGAACTTCTCTCTCTCTCTCTCTCTCTCTCTCTCTCTCTCTCTCTCTCTCAGAATGACTTTCTGACTGCAGTCTAACTCAACAATGACCCACTGTGAATAGAAAGTCCAAAAATCTAGTAATTGCTCGATCCCATGAGGTTGGTTGTCTCAGCTGGTCTTCGGTATCTTTTGTATAAGCTGGAGTCCCAAAGAAGTAGGCTCCAATGCCAGTGAAGGAATGGATGTGCTGGCAAAGTGAAGGCAAGCAGATGAAGAACAGACAAAACCTTCCTTCTTCCATTGTTCTTACATGTAGACTTCCAGCAGGAGGTACGGTCCAGAATAAAGGTGTGTCTCAAAATCTGGATTAAAGGAATGTGTCATCCATCCTCAAGTTCTGGATCAAAAATCTGTGTCTTCTAACCTCAAGATACAGGTCAAAGACATGTTGTCCTGCCTCAAGATGCAATTCACAGGCTCACCCTCTATTTCTGGATTGTAGTTCATTGCAGAGAGAGTCAAGGTTGACAACCAAGAATAGCTATCACAGGGTTACTATCACTGTGATGAAACACCAGGGCCAAAAACAACTTGGGGAGGAAAGGGCTTATTTGACTTATGCCTCCTTATCACTGTTCACCATTGAAGGAGTCAGGACAGGAACTCAAGCAAGTAAGAAGCCCTGAATAGGAACTGACGCAAAGACCATAGAGGGGTGCTGCTTACTGGCTTGCTCAGCCTGTTTTCTTACAGGACCCAGGATTACCAGTCCAGAGGTGTTTCCACCCACGATGAGCTGGGTCTCCCTCATCAATGACTAATTAAGAAAAATCCCTTCATGCTTGCCTACAACCTGATCTTATGTCATTTTCTCAGCCGAGGCTCCCTCTTCTCCGTGATTCCAGAAAATCATGTTGACACAAAATTAGCCAGCACCATACTGAGCTCTTTAATAGTGAGTTTTATTGAGGAAGTTTCTAAAATTTAATAACATATAGAATTTCAGTGAATTTAAAACTCTTTATGTAGGTACTAGTTGAGTAAGAAAAGTGAAAGGTGTCATCATTTTTAACAGAGGAAAGGGCAATTTTAATTTTAAAGGAATTAAGTGCAATCAAACATCTAGCCCATTTACCATTGTGTCGACTGAACAATCTAAATGTAGGAGAAAGCAATGCATAGCATAGGAATGAACTCCAGATTTTAGCAGTGACTTTCAGTATATCACCCACTGCTTATGATGCCTTGCACTAGCATTAAACAGCATCACTTATTTTCACTTATATTGATTTTTTTTTTAAAAAAAACAAGGGTATATAGCTATCTAATACAGATGAAAGTCCAATACTTTCTTATTCATTTTTTTTTTAACTTCGAGTGTAGGGATTGCTACCATGATTGACTTTAACATTATAATATTTTCATCCTGAGCACTAATTTTCTGGATGTATCTTAGAGCAAACAGACACATAGGTATCAGGAGATCAAACTAAAAGGGAAAACTAATATTGCCAAGGAAATATTTGACATGTACAACACAACAAAATGTTCTCCATAGACTTCCAACTCAAGCCTAGTCTAACATGATGAATATGCTTGCAACAAATGAAAATTGATCAAGTCAGAAAACAAACAAACAATCAAACAAACCCTGAAAATCCAGGCTTCTCCAGATTCTGCTCTTCCTTTACCAGGCATAAGGCTTAGTACACACACAGTATTTGCCGCTGTTCTTGGATCTGGCCTCAGCTCTTTTGGTTGCTAGGCCTCTTCCTCTTCCATGCTCATGCTATCTCAGTTTGTCAACACCACTTTTTCTGTTAGTTATTTTGTTTTGTCTTGTTTTTCCTGGTGAGCATTTTAGCTCTGCAAATGCTCTCTATGGGCACTCAGGCACACGAGGGTGTGAATGAATAAATGAAAGCCCCTTCTGGATTCTGACAGTTTGTCCAGCACAAATAGAAGATGAAAGTGCCTTTGTTTGGATTCTTTCTTTCTTTCTTTCTTTCTTTCTTTCTTTCTTTCTTTCTTTCTTTCTTTCTTTTAAGAGGAAATGCCTGCCCAGGACTATTCACTGTTTATAGTCTCAAGGATTTAGATTTTCCCAAAGCTGATTGTTGTTTGAAAGGAAAATGTGAGAAGAAAAGGCATAGATCTAAGTGTCTTTGGGCCGTGCTGCTGGGTATAAGCTACACATCTTCAGTTCAGTTCCATTCTTTCTACTTTGCTTCTGGCAAATATTTGATCTATGTTTGCCTCATCAGTCTGTGCCAGGGGCATTGTTTACCATGCCTTCTTCTTTCCAATCTCTTTCTAAAATGAAGACCTATATTAAATTGACAAATGTCTGTGGATACATTTTTAGTGTATGTTCTTTGATATAATACAGCACTACTTCTTGCTTTCACACCCAGTCTAACTACAGGATGCTGAATGGTCAGATTCTTCTTGGCTTAACAAATATTTATCAAGGAGATTCTTTAAATGGAGTAAGAGCAATCTTGCATACTATGTAGATACCTGAATTTCTGAAGCTGAATGGACACTCACTGTGCATAAAAAGGAAAAGCATGAATTATCACTACTGAAATTAACTTTCTCATTATATAGATAATGTTTTGGGGAAAATAGATGGCCAATTAAGCTGCTATAGGCAATGTGATCAGAAATGAGAGGAAAGGTTCAAACTATTTAAATGTAAAAAATACCAAGGCTCGGGTGGTTGCTTAGCTTGGTGAATTGAGAGGAGAAAAGAGCAAGGATGATTATGGTCATTTACCTCAGGGAAAATGGAAGCATGCAAGACAGAGAGTGGGTTTAGATGGGAAAGCAATGAGTTCAGCTTGGAATACTTTGACCTTAAATCCTTCCAAGAATGTGGACCTTGGTAGAAATGTTAGCTATTTGGTTATGGAGGGAGCTGGGGTTGTGGACTGGAAAATAGATTTGGGAGTCATTAGCATTCCTGTTAAAATACAAAAGTTTTAAAGGAATAACAAAGTAGAATTTTGTGTATTTTGCACATGTCCATGGATTCTAATTTATCTTCTCAGTAAGAAGACCCTTAAATAGATATTTTCCCCTTATGCAAACGAACGAGGACCTTATAATCACATTTTGCACATGTCCATGGATTCTAATTTATCTTCTCAGTAAGAAGACTCTTAAATAGATATTTTCCCCTTATGCAAACGAACGAGGACCTTATAATCACATTGAAAAAATCTTTATTCTAAAATTCTCATATTTTTCAATTTCCCAAACAACCAGGTATTTCTAAAGTTCAAAGTCATATATTTGTTTGATAAAACTCCTTTGTTTCTTCTTTATTTTTTTTTACCTTCCAAGAAAATGAACTTTGCCAAGATACTTAGTTGGCAATAAGCAAAGTCAAGGTCACACAACCAAGCTCAGGATTAGAAAGAAGCCATTGAAAAGCACTCTATTTCATTTAATTGAAAATGATAATGCTGTTTCTTCGTAGATTTTATTTTCAGATTAACTCCTAAAAATTCATGTTTAGGACATGAAACATCCTAGTACAAATATTGATAAAATGCTAGTTAGACTTCCAACCCATTTTAACAAGGATTTCTACATTGCAAAGGAAAGGAAGTGGGTATTTTTTAATAAATTATATATACCTTCATGTTACCCTGAAGATGTTAAAAAGATGAGTGCTCATTACAATTTTATGATGATTACAATGTTACAATGAACAAAAACAGTTCAAAAGGGAAATGGTGAGCTATGATTAAATTCTCTTGTTAGTTTAACTTAGAAACAATAAACAAATTTGAAAATAATTTCTATTAGTAGGGACAGACACTGAAATTATAGACTATAGACAATATTTTGTCTTCACAAACATTTGCATGTTTTTTAGGCTCAAAAAAATAACTTCAAGTTTTTAGAGATATAAAGCAGTTTCATTTTTTGTAGCCATTTTCAGGGTGAAATAAGGAAACATCTGTGCTCTCCACAGAGGCAGAGATCCCTCAGAATCTCAGTTGATCTACTTCACAATGCTCTCTTGAACATGATGAGCTAGCATAAGTGTTGTTATATAGATTTTCTATTTAAAGAATAACTTAAAATGATTGCTGTTCATTGGTAATTAAATTATAATGACAGCTTTTCAAAGAAAATCCAACTTTTTACATCAAGTCTTTGCAAGATCCAAGAGTTTATGATGCACAGAGATACTTGGGAAAGCATAAGTTCTTTGCTTTCTCTAAGACATGTGATATGTTTTTTATTACCTTGAATTAAGAATCAGCATTTGAATTCATGTCTTTTCTTTGAGGTTTGCTGCCCTCTAGTGGCTGGCTTCTCCAGTTCAAGCCTATGTAATACATAATTAATTAAATTATTATCCAAATTAAATAATTACAAAAGATCAATATTTCCAGACTTGCAACACAGATTTAAAACATTAGCTTTAACTTAAGGCTAATCCCACTGTCTCCAAGTGTGAAATTTAGGATCATCCAACAGAACCAATGAGATAGTTAAAAAGAGAAACATGATTTCAAGTTATTGAAAGAGTCATGCAGATATAATCTGTGATAGTATTTCAGGGACAAAATAAATACTACAATTAATGTGGTCACAATTTTTTAGATCTTTAAACTCAGTTATATTGAGTTTAATCATTACTAAAGAAAATAATTAAGAAACAAACTAAACTAAGTGTGATTATTACATAGTTGTTAAAAACTTCAAAACAAATGGCATCAGAAATTAGGAATTCATCACACTATCTCAAGCTGATAAATTCTCATAAAATATGTATATATGTCTGTGGATATACCTACATACAGCATACATGCCCATCGTTGTGTGTTTGTGTGTTCACAGAACTATGTGCTTTGGTGTTTCCATAACAAATAGAAAAATATTGATATTGGTCCTTCTGGTTTATAAATATTTTTTCTTATCCCATGTTTTGTTCATTTTTTATTAATAGTGCCTTTACAATAGTATAATATGTAATATGGATGATAAATATAGAAAAACACCCACAGATTATATAGTAGCACAGTACTCTGAGATGCATGGTGGATAGACCTTCTAAGCATAAACGCTGTGGTCCATGTGAACCACAGTGGGAAGCATAGAGAAGGGAAGAAGAGTACAACTCAGAAAAGGGTTTCTTACCTCTGGTAAATGAATGTATATGACTGATGAATAATCCTACATGAGAAATCAATGGAAGGGAACAGTGCGTGCATTTGCACAGAGACAGGAGAATGGTTTTCATTTAGCTTTGCTTGGGATTGTGGCTCGGGCTTATAGATGTGGAGTGTTTGACTGGCCAGCCACCTCACTGTCATGAAAATTCATGGTCCGAGGCAAGATTTCAACCACTGCAACTTTCCTAAAAGTGAAAAATAAGATTCCTCCTTGGATGTTCTGACTGGGAAGATCTGGGACACAGCACCTAGGGTACATTAGTAAATGCGTTGGCATGTATACATGGAGCTCTTCAGAGGTTCATGTTGTTTTATTGTTTTCTCTATCACATTTTCCTGGTGTTTTATCTGCATGGGCCTGACAGTTTAGGGACACGGGCTGTCCCTGAATTCCTGTATACAAAGACAATGGGTGAATAGTTGGCAGTCATCACCCATTCCTTTTTGAAACACATGCAGTCAGCATTAAGACTTTCCTCTAAAAGTGACCATTTCCTAGAGTTTTGGCCCATCTCGCCACCCATCTGTTTTGGCTTCAGAAAAGATGTTCTCTCTATGTGTTCCATTTTACAAACTCCCCTCCAGATCTTCTTACTTCCACAGCTTCCCTTGGGTCTGAATTTCCAGTGGCTTCCTGGTGATGTCAGTCGGTTGGTCTATTGTCAAAATCAACACAATTGTTAAGTCCCTTATCACTGAGGGGGATCAAAGAACTCAACACCTTGTGTAGTCAGTTAAACAGGCTGAAGTGGAGCTAGAGATTAGCCAGTCCAATTTTACCTGTCAGGCTTCATGGAATAAGGATTAGAAACCATGCCCTCTACCCACCAGCCTGGACAGTGGAGTTTCTAGTACACCAGTTCCATGTCACCCGTAAACTTCTGGCATCTCTACAATGTGATTTCTGTCCAGGTTTCTTTAGTCATCACAGCGTTTAATCATGAAGTCATTTTGCTGATTGTAGTAGCATATGCCTTTGGTCCCAACTCTTGGGAGGCAGAGGCAGGGTGGTCTCTTTGAGTTACAAGCTAGCCTGGTCTACAGAGTTCCAGAACAGCTGGGCTACACAGTGAGACTCGGTCACAAACAAACAAACAAATGCTCCAAATCATAACCAAAAACCCAAAATGGCCATTTTGTTCTTGTCTGTGGGCTTTGCTTTGTAATAACTTCCCTTTCCTTCTTAAAATCGTTTTAATCAAGGCTATTTATAACCGTGTTTTAAAATGTCAAGGATGTCTGTAAGATTTATAAGCAAAAATAGCAGACTTTTCCCCGCATTTCTTTCTTTCTGTGCTTAAGAATTGTTCCAAGAGAACAAAATTAAAGAAGAAAAATCAAAGATTCGTAAACACATGTCTTGTGAGTTTTGTTCACATCCCTGCATCTAGAACACCAGTGTACACTTTGTCTTGTCATTTCCCTTTTTAGAGAGTAGTTCTCTGCTTCCTTCCTTAGGCCACAGGAATTTGTTTCTGTAATGTGATAATCGTTTCCTCTTGTCGTCCTTTTCCTATCCTTAATGACGTTAATTTAATGCTTGGTGACTGGGCACTCAGTGCTTTCATTATTCCAGTTTGGGGTTAAATCCACATTCAGTTGTTTTTACCTAACTGTCACTCAGTGGCCTACAGAGTTTGATATGGTTACACATTCTTTCTTGTGTCACTGTTGGCTTTCTTAGAACGTGGTAGTGGTTTTTATTTTCTTAATCAAGTTCCTGAGCCTCTAGCTTTACTTCACTCACAAACACCTGGGGAACAGAGGAGATTTACGTTTAAGCATTACTCCCATTGGGAGCAATTCCTTGTTAGTCTCGGTGACTTTCTTCCTGGTATCTGTCAGCACAGCCCTGACCTAGGCAAATCTTTCTGATTATATCCTCTTTCATAGCTTCCATATGCACTTCATGAGTTGTCACTGTGAGTGACCTCTTCCCTTTCAGAGCAGCTGTCTGAATCCCACATTTACTCTTCATGGTTATTCTGTAATTTCAACAGACTTCATCTTATACTTTCTTTTTTTGATACTTTATTTACATTTCAAATGTTTCCCCCTTTCCAGATCTCCCCTTTGGAACCTCCCTATTCCCTCCCCCCTTCCCCTACCTCTATGGGGGTATCCCCCCCCCAATCCCATCTTCCCTCCTTGACATTCTCCTATACTGGGGCATCTAACACCCTCAAGCCCAAGGGCCTCTCCTCCCCCTGATGGCTAACAAGACCCTCCTCTGCCACATATATGGACAGCACCATGGGTCCCTCCATGTGTATTCTTTGGTTGGTGATCCAGTCTCCGGGAGCATTGCGAGGTCAGGCCAGTGGACAATGTTGCTCCCTCTATGGGGCTGCAAACTCCTTCAGCTCCCTCAGGCAGTTCTCCATCTCCTCCAACTGGGGCCTCACACTCAGCCCAATGGTTGCAGTGAAGTGACTCTTGGGTATTTTGAACTTTGGGGCTAATATCCACTTATCAGTGAGTACATACCGTGTTTATTCTTTTGTGACTGCATTACCTTGCTCAGGATGATATTTTCAAGTTCCATCCATTTGCCTGCGAATTTCATGAAGTCATTGTTTTTAATAGCTGAGTAGTATTCCATTGTGTAAATGTACCATATTTTCTGTGTCCATTCCTCTGTTGAGGGACATCTGGGTTGTTTCCAGCTTCTGGCTATTATAAATATGGCTGCTATGAACATGGTGGAGCATGTGACTTTATTACATGTTGGAGCATCTTCTGGGTATATGCCCAGGAGTGGAATAGCTGGGTCCTCAGGTAGTATTATGTTCATTTTTCTGAGGGTCCGCCAAACTGATTTCCAGAGAGGTTGTATCAGCTTGCATTCCCACCAGCAATGGAGGAGTGTTCCCCTTTCTCCACATCCTCGCCAACATCTGCTGTCACCTGAGTTTTTGATCTTAGCCATTCTGACTGGTGTGAGGTGGAATCTCAGAATCTTATAGTTTCTTGAGATAGGTCACATTGATAATCTCCCTTCTCCCTTTTCCCTCCCTTCCCTCCACTCTTCCGCCCCTTGCCCTCACCTTTTTTCTCCTCTTCTACCCCTCTCCTTCCCCCACTCTCACTTTCCTTCTTCCCCCTCTCCTCTCTTCTTCCCTCTCCTTTGCTCCTATTCTTTCCTCTCCTCCTGTCTGCCAATCCCCTCCCCTCTCCTTTTCTGTCTTCCCCTCTCTCCCTCCCCTCCTCCCATTTCCCCTTCCTTCTCCTTTCTTCTCTTCTCCCCTCCTCCCTTCTCCTTCCCCTCTTCTGCTTCTGTCTTTCTGCCTCCTTCTTTCCGAACTTGTTTGTGTGAGAAAGTGACTAGTGTGACTGTGTCTTCTCACTGCAGCAGTCTGTCTGCATTTACAGTTCTGGAGCGAGCATAGGTCTTTGCTGAACACTGACATCATTGGGTGTTTGTCCTGTTCAACAATGCTGCTTAGGTATCAGATACCATTCTGGTTTTGTGCTAGCCTTTCTATCTCAGGTCCCGTTAAGTACCTTTGCAGTTACAGTGGTGACTTTCTAGCCCCTTAAGCCTGGCTCCCCTTCTCCTCCATTTATTTTGATTTTCTTACGGTCTTGATACAGTGCTCTCTTATTTGACTGTTGGAACTCTTAATAACAAACCTCTATATTTTCATGTCTTGTTACCTATTTTCCACATTGTCTTTAGATTATACGTTCTGTGAGGGTCTCTCTCTCTCTCTCTCTCTCTCTCTCTCTCTCTTCTCTTTACTGTAAAGAACTTGAGATCAGAAACATCACACAGCTGAATTAACGAAGCCACAAAATTAAGCACTCAATCAGACTCAAAGTCTGTGCAACTTAGCGAGCTTCTAGACAGTTAAAATAGCCCTTCTGAAGCCAGGAGTTTCATCTTGGACTTTGTAATTTCACATGTAATTTGTGAAATGAAAACTTGACAGACAAAACTGGCAAAAAGGTTAACTTGCATCCTCTTTCATAGCTTCTGTACATACTTCATGACTCACATCCCCCTTTCCTGCATCAATCCTATCCTTCCTCCTGAAACTCTCATTTGTTTCTATTTTGCTTATTTACTTAAATAAGATAAAGTGTATTTTGAAGTATGTATTTTAGATCACCTGGGACTGGAATTATAGGACATTATGAGCTGTTCAAAGTGGATGTCAGGAACCCAATTGGAGTCCTCTGCGAGAACAATATGCACTGTTAGCTTCTCCTAACCTCTTAGATAGCTTTCACCCATGGCCTTCAATTTCCTATTGACTTATTTTTCTTTTCCCATGCTGTTAATTGCCCAGAGCTTTTAAATTAAAATCCTTCTCCATTTAAACATGATAGTCATAATATTCAATTTTTAGTATAAAATTGCATAATTCTCTTTCTGGTTTTCTCTCTCTCTGTTATCTGTTTGTCTCTTTCTCTCTGTCTGTCTATCACTCTCTGTCTCTGCCTCTCTTTTTTGAATTGTATAGATAAAGTCTTGCTATATAGCTCAGACTAGTCTACCTCAAACTTATTATAGCCCTGGCTGGATATGAACTCATGAACCTCATGTCTCAACTTCCCAAGTGTGGGATACACGTGCATGATTTCTTTCGCATCTCTTGAAGATTTCTGAACACAGAAATTGTGTGGATGCCCTGCTGTCCTGCACTGATGCTGTTCTGCAAGACTTATTCTTATTTGGCTTCTCAGTTCTCCGTAGTGTGGTAGCTTTCACCATTCTTGGCTGTTATTGGTTATTTAAGAATGAGTTCTAAGATGCTGTTTAGAAACATTGTTTGTACATTCAAAGCTTGATGTTACTGGTCTTTCTCATAGGTAAACTAGATAGAAGTCCAGTTCTTGTACTGAGGGAATTACCCCCTCATTCACCTTAGAGGAAAAAAGTGAATGCCAGTGATATGGAAAAGTGGGGGAAAGTCTGGAATGGGATTCCGATTCTCTGTGTAGTCCCTCACCGAATTACTCTGGATTCAGTGTGGGTCCCACCTTTAGATTTGTTTGCTGTGTCTGACAGCTAGGCCTGGAGACAGAATGTACCACAGTCATCTGTTGAGTGTGGACAAGGCCAGTCTAGTCTCTGAGGGAATGGAAAGGTTGACATGCTTCTCATGGAAAGTTCAGTCTGGTGCTGGCTGTTTCCCATGTGTGTGTTTTAAGCCACCAGATGCTCTGGTTTGTGGAGATCACTTAGCTTCCTTGCTCTGCTCCTGTGCTCGCAGGCACCATCTTCTTTCTCCTTTGACCTTTCCTTTTAAAACTGTATGTACTTAAGGTTTATTTGTTAGATATTTATGAGATTGTAAGAAGTAAAATGCCAATCTATACAAATCAGCAAAAATGTCTTCCTCCTCTTTCCCCCCATTTCTATTAAAGCCTCGGGTCTGAACTGGAGTCTGAATAACCAGTTTCCATGTCTCTGGTTCATTCATTCAACTAACATGACCTGTTAATGCCACACATAGAGACACTCTAGGATATAATTCGAATTAGATTACTTTCCTGATAAAACCTCCAAATATTTCCAAGAGAAATTCGTGGCTCATTTGCCATTTGCCCAGATTTCAGTCTATGAATGCATCTCGTGTACAAATGGCTTGATTCATCGTCTACGGAAAACGTATGGCTATCCTCTCATTCTTAGAATAACCTATTCATCACATTCATTTAATCATACGCATCCTTCTCAGCTACTACCCTTTGCAACCATGCAGTCGAATAGAGATGATTTGTGTCACTTTTATGCCCTATTTCTTTCAACTTAACATCTGTAACTCTTTGTTTTCACATTTCTCTGCTAGTTTCTAAGTTCACTGATGGCCATGATCCTGGCATATTATTGCCACACCAACTATGCCCAGGACTTATACTGAGGGTTCTCTAGATTTTTATTTGGGAAAGAAAAAGTTCTGTGCATTCATTTTGAAAGAGGTAACATGAACATGAGATTCCACTGGCTAGCCAGAGTTTGGAAATTGAGCTCTGGTTTCTGAGTATGTGTGTGTAGGCAAAACTTACCTCAATTTTATAGGAAACAAAAGTAAGATTGGGCCTCAATTCTATGTCAGGTATTTGCAGTCGATGAAGAACCAAGAAATTGTCTGGCTGGAAATCAAAGGTCTAAAAAGTGGAGCAACAGTAATAACAAGATGGAGCATATTAATATGAGGCTCCCTGGAGCTTCTTAGTGGAATTGTCTTCAGATCCCTTCATCAAAAGCAGGACTAATACATGAGTTTACAGAGACATTGAAGGCTGCTGGTATAGCTCTGTGATAGAGCATTTGCCTACAGTCTATTTCTGGGTTTAATTGTTAGCAGCACAAATACAAACACGCAAGCAAACAAGCAAACATAAGTTGATCAGCCTGCATGCCAGATTCTCAGTGGCCCACCATCAGGAGCTGATAGTGTTTATATTATTGCCATTCTTTGTTCAATGGGGATATGCTTTCTCTACATAGTTCCAGCTGACCTTGAACCGTGGTCCTCCTGCATCAGCCTTTAGAGTCCTGAGGTTAGAGCTAGGCTCCACCTCACCAGGCTTTTCAACTATCGCAAATGAATCAAACCCTTTGCTCTGTGGTAAGCAAAGTTCTTTCAGAGAAAGCTTTTTGAAAGGAGGATGTGAATACTGCTTTCATTCTAGGAAGAGTTCCTTAGTCATGTAAGGATTCAAAGGTCAGATTTTACATACATAGGAAGGCTACCCCATTGCTGTTAATTCTGAGTCCTTACAGAAAGTTCTTTCTTGTGTTTTGTTATAATAATCCTACTTGTTTTATATAAAAATCTTAGATTTATACCTTATATTGACTTATGTTAAACTGCATATTCACTGTTGGTTTAAACATTTGTAGTATTTTTGTAGGTTAAAATAATTCCACATATCTTATAAGTTGTTGGCATGTAGAACAATGGTCATTCATCTTTGACACCATATTTTTTGTATTGAAACACTGAGTTGAAGTGACTTAGGAAAAGTGAGATTTTAGTAGGAGAGAGAGAGACAGAGACAGAGAGACAGAGATAGAGACAGAGACAGAGAGAGGACATGAGGGAGATTCAATCATTAAAACCTTATTTTAATATATCTATATCTATACTATATCTATATATCTTTGTGCAACAATGATTAATTTATCTATTGTGTGACTTTGCATGGTCTCTGCATTAAGAAATGACTTATTTTGCTAATACAAGATAGCTGCCCATGCAAATTCAATGGTAGTAGGGAATAAATAAGATGTGTATGAAAATGCTCTGGTATCATTAAAGCACATTAGCCGCTGAGCTTTGGAGTATTAATTTAGGCAAAGGAATGAATGAACGCCCTCTGCTTGGCAACCTGAGTCATTTTTCTCTTGCAGCTAAGCAGAAGATTCTTCTCCGACTTATTAATGAGAATGTCAGAGGGGTGGTTAAGGAAGGGTTGAAAGATTAGCCTGCCCTCCACATTTCTAATAGTCTGTCCAATACATTAGTGTAAGCACACTTTATTTCCAGTCTTCTGTAATACATGCTTGCTTCAGGAAGCATCTCTCAACATTTAAAAAAAATGGAGAGGTGACTGACTAATCCATAAACATCCATTTACATATTTAAACCTACTGATATATTAACACACAGAAGGACCTATTGAAAAGAGTCCTAAGAAGGATATGAACATTTAGAGATTTGTGCTCTCCAGAGTGATAAATGCACAGCGATTCTTGGGAGATGGCTCAGTGATAAAGAACACTGGCTGCTCTTCCAGAATACCTGGGTTCTATTCCCGGCGTCCACATGATAGCTAAGAACCATCTAAAACTCCAGTTCCGGAAGATCTGATACCTCTATGGCCTGTGTGGTCACCAGGTATGAGAATGTGACACAGACATACATGCAAGAAAGACAGCTATACACATAAATAAAAAATAAATAAATCTTTAAAAACAAAATAGCATTTTGAACACATGACTTGCTATTTTTTTTTTTAGTTACTGTGATTTTAAATTTTAATTTGAGTTGTTAGGTCAACATGTCCCCCTTTCTCCACATCTTCACCATGTTGGCTGCTGTAGATCCATGCAGCAGCTGAGGGACCTTGAAATGCACTATACAGTAATCCTCAGAGAGAAGCAGAAATTACAGCAGAAGTTCTTCTGTTTATTATTGTAGTGATGAATGATAGTGATTTCCAGTCTCCCGATATACTCAGGCAAAAAATGTCACCCAAATATATGAGCTAAATATGAATAGACATCATAATTCTATGTAATTTATTGTTTATGCTATGTAATTTATTTTTAAACGATGTATAATGCTTTCACAAATGTTGCTACCCATACAATGAAAGTTGAAGTTCTTTCTAGATTAGGGCTGCTCACATCATGAAAAAGATACAAAATATATATATAGTCTCTCTTTTTTTTGAGTCAGTTTCAAGTAGCTCAAGCTGACCTTGAGCCTGCTATATGGCTGCAGCTGTCCTGGAGATCTTTATTTTCTGCTTCTACTTGCTGTGATTAATATTGTTCCTTCCCACATTCTGTTTTTGTGTAGTGCTGGGGATGGAAGTCAGGATTTCATGTATGCTAGGCAGGCACTTCGTTAACTGAGCTCTATCTTCAGCTGTAGATCTCATCTTCAGATGGAATGATTGGAAGCATAGAAGTCAAATTTCATTTATTAAGAACCTGGTACGTGTGAGAGACTTTGCTAGGAAGTGCTGTTTGTGTACCTCCGCTTTGTGAGGGAAGAGAGCAGGCAAAGGGAGTGTCTTATTCATGGAGTATTTACCCCACACTTGGCCTTGCACTGGTGTCCGAGGTCACTGTTTTATAGTCTTTCCTCTGAGGCAACAGGATCATGGGAAGGGTGAGGGAGGGGGAAACGGCATGTGAGAATGGGTGTTATAGAGGAAACTGAGGTGGGAAGTAGACAGTCTATCCTGGGGAAAGAGAGTCAGATGAACCATGCTGAATTAGATGGAATACATTCTCTTCTGACTACTTTCTCAGTGAAATAGACCTTAGAGTAGGACTTCCTGCTACTGGGAATCTTGAAATGTAGTGAAGGAGAGAGGAAGACTCACTGCACCCAGGCTGAGTATTTTCAGAGGCAATAAAGATGAGCAGCTCTGTTGAACCAACATGACTTGGCTTGTGATGCGGGCCACTACCATGGACAACTTTAATTTTGTCATTCTTTCTATTTATTCAGTGGAGCCGATCTTAGTTTGCACTGGATGAAAATTAGGGCAACTCCTATGCCTATGCAGCTATTTCGCCAATAAAATGAACAATTAATATGTTCAGAATAATAAATGTTAAACTTAATTCTAAGATAAAACTCTCCCATTTTACCAGCTACTGCCTGTTACAAATTGAAGAAGAGGTCATTACTGGGGGGTTATGCCCACTGCTATCTTCAGTCCTCCATCAGCCTTGCGGTTTTTGACGATGTTGTGCTTGGCGCTGGGCTGGCATAGAATGAAAGGCAGGGAAGCGTAGGAAGCTCTTACCTCATCCATACTGGGCTGTCTAATCTTCATTGTCATTTGAGTGGATTTGGACTTACTGAGCAGAAACACCTCTGGCAGGGTTTCTAGGAAGGGTTATTTGAGGAAAGACCCCCCTTAATGTGATGCCATCTGCAGTAGTTTGAATGAGAATGGCTCCCTTCTTAGTTAGGGTTCTAACTGCTGTGATGAAACACTGTGACCAAAACCAAAACGAAAACAACAAAAAGCCTGGGGAGGAAAGGGTTTATTTCACTCACAATTCCATCATCAACATCCAGTTCATCATAAAAGCAGTGAGGGCAGGAACTTAGGCCGGACAGAAACCTGGAGGCAGGAGCTGGTACAGAGATCACAGAGGAATGCTGTTTCTATCTTGCTTCTTTTGGCTTGCATCATCTGCTTTCTTACAGAACTCGGGATGACCAGCACATCCACAGTGTGCTAAGCTCCCTCCCACCCCACATAACTAATTAAGAAAATGTCCTACAGCCTTGCCTATAGCTCGATCTTATCGAGAAACATTTTCTCAACTGAGGTTCCTTCCTCTTGGACTACTATAGCTTGTGTCAAAATGATACAAACTAACCAACAAGGCTCCCACTTCAATCAAAGAACCAAATAAGCTCATTCACTTCAATCATTGGTCCCTGGATGGTGGACCTGCTCTGGGAAGGGGTATTACTGGGGGTATGTCCTTGTTAGAGGAGGTGTGTTACTGGGGGGTGAGTTTTGAGATTTCAAGAGCTCACTTAGCTCCCTCTTAGCTCTCTGTCTCATGACTGTGTATCAGGATGTAAGTTTTCAGCTACTGCTCCAGTACCATACCTCCCTGCCATGTTCCCATTGAGATGGTCATGGACTTGCCATCTGAAACTGTAAGCCCCAATTAAATGCTTTCTTTTATAAGTTGCCTTGGTCATGGTGTCTTTTCCCAGCAATAGAAAAGTAACAAAGACATCATTTTATAGACTGGGCCCTTGGACTGAATCAAGCTAGAGAGGGAGAAAAGCTGTCAAGTATCAGCACCAGCATTTCCCCTTCCTGCGACTTGTAGTCCACCCAGATGTTATCTGCAAGTTCCCACCTAAGCTTTGAGCCACTCCCACTGCAGCATGATGGGTATTCCTCTCTCAAATTGGAAGCCAAAAGAAATCTCTCTCTCTCTCTCTCTCTCTTTTCTTTCTTTCTTTCTTTCTTTCTTTCTTTCTTTCTTTCTTTCTTTTTTAGGAATGGACTTTAATCAGGTATTTGGTTGCAGCAATGAGAAAAGCAACTAATGAAACCCTCACTTAGGAGTTGGCACACTTGACCCCGTGGCCTTGTGACTTGGTTCAGCTGACCCAGCCTTCGCTCTTGGGAGCTCGTGGTTTTGTATGAGTGTGAAGGGAGGTGGAGAACAGTTCATTGTGATTTCACATAGGTGGAAAGTAAATAAATTTCCTCCCAGTATTCTGTGGCATAAATGCACCCAAAATAAGTCTTTTACTGTTGGATTATAGAGAAGAAAAAAAGAAGAAGGAGAAAGGCAGAGGTGGAGGAAGAGGAAAAAATTACTTTCCTTTAGAAACAGGGGATGACATGGAAGATTTTTGCTGAGCTGGGGAATAGGATCAATGGGCTGGTGATCTTAATAATGGCCTTTTCCATGAAATCTCTAATAAACAGCAGCTGATAATCATATGGTCACTTCACAACCTAGGATGACTGATTAAAGCAGAGGGGTAAGCTATGGGGCCTGTCTTTCGTGATCAGTGTGTCCTAAAATAGGGTTTCTCTATTGATTCTGACTGACGAAGGACTTAAAGATTTTCAGAACGGTGTAATAATCAGGATGGGGAAAGCTGTTTTTGAGCTCCCCACTCAAATAAAAGGTGTTGGTTTGAAGTACAGGGACAAAATGAGCTGGAGCGACAGACCATGACTAGAGTGGCCATAGCAGGTCACTGAAGGGCAGGAGTAGCAGCAGCAGGTTCTTCATGTCATCATCCAAACCATGGCAATGCTGGACTCTGGCACTGCACTCGCTAAGTGGCCATGGGTTTATGGCTGCACAGAGTTGTCCTGATGTCCAAGGGCAGCCTGAGTTAATCATGGAGCAGCTCCAGATAATCCATCATGCAGTCAACGGTGAGTGCTCCTCTCTCATCCTCCAGCCAGATTGGTCTCATCCATCATTCTGCCCATCCCAAGGGAACGCCACCCCACAGTCTCCTAAATCTAAGCTCTTGAACTTAGTCTCTGTTATTTTTTCTCCCATGCATGTATCCAATCCATCAATGTGAAGTCCATGCAAGCTGAAATAAATCCGTTTCCTCTCCACTGCTACCAGTATTTTAAGTTACAATAACTTCTCATTTGTAGTCTTGTAACAGCAATTGTTCTACATTGATTGCTTTCATTACTATAATGAAAAGCCAGAGTCAGGCTGCTTTATAGTTTATGAGGTGCAAGGTCAAGAAGTCTCATGGGATGAGGTTTTCTTGCTGGAAGACTCTGCAGGTGGAACTGAGCACCACATGGTAACAGACATGGAATATGGATGTCTATGTATCTGTCTGGTATGTCTTCTGCTTCTTTTGAAGCCACGAGGATTTATTTATAGAGTTTTCACCC